>CM053596.1:96641845-96669416 GCA_028646575.1 Pseudocheirus occidentalis
CAGATCTGGAAGGGACCACAGAAGGCATCTAGTTCAACCCTTGGCTGAATCATGAATTCCATCTCTTATATTCCCCAAATCATTCATGCAGCCTCCCTGTAACTAACTGTGGGGGGTGGGGTTTCTAGGACGGCTCTCCATTAGGAGATGTTTCCTCACTTGAATTGAAACCTCCTTCATTACCATTGATTGAAGCCCAATTCTGCCCCCTTGGCCCAAGCAAAGCACATCTAATGCTTCTTTGCTATGACCACCCTGCAGATATTGGAGACTGGTCTGCTGTGAGCCTTACCACTCCCACACTGGACACTCTGGGTGCTTAAACCCATCCACGTGTGGCATGGTTAGTCCTCTGCCTACCATGCTTGGACACTCTTCAGTTCTGTAATGTTGAAATAGCATTAATGACTCCATTTTACCTTCATCCACCGTTTTGTGAAGTGAAGTCTCAAAGTCAACCAACAGTCTCAGTTCTTGGCCACTAAAAGCCCTGAGCCTTTTGCAACCACATGTGCTGCTAAATAAATCACTTGTCTAGAAGATACTCAGTTCTATTATTTAACTGTTGACAGTTTGTGATCTCTTTCTTGGAAAAAAGAGGAAACAGCAAGACCTGAGACCCAAATGCTCAGCCCTGCGATCAGCCCCCTGAATCTGACCCTAATTGGCTCTGACTATGCATGGAGGGTCAGCTGGCTCAGGTCTCAGGCCCAGGCCACCCAAAATGGGGTCCTAGATGTGGCCTGGTGAGAGATGGGACCCTCACTGTCTTCACTCTAGTTCTTAACCTTTGTAACGGACCCTTTGGGCAGTCTGGAGAAACCCCTTCTCAGAATGATGTTTTTGATTGCACAAAAATGAACGGCATACGGTTACAAAGGAAACAGATTCTGTTGAAATAGAATTATCGGAATAGCCGGAGGGGAATAAGCATTTATATAACACCTACTGTGTGCTAAGAGCTTTACAGATAGTATCAAATAGTATCTCCTTTGCTCCTCCCAACCACTCTGTCTTCCTGACTCTGGGCCTAGTGTTATATCCATTGTACTACCAGCTTTTTAAAAATATTCATAAAAGCCAGTTCATGAGCCCCAGGTGAAGAACCCTTGCTCTGGAGTCTAGACTATGTCCTGTTCTCTCAGCTTCCTTGTCACCCTATTGAATTACATTAGCTGAACAGTCCATTAAAATCCCAGGCTCCTTTATGTACTCACTGTTGTCCAGCCACACTTCTCCCATCCTGGACTTAACTCAGTTGTTTTTTTTTTAATCAGAAGTTCTCAAAGGCTTTGACAGCTAGCTCCTCTTTTTTTTCCCCCGCTGGTGTGATTTCTGTTTGTGTTAGTAGGCTTTCTGTGTTGAGAGTTTCCTGTCCCTCATGGAGTGACTTAGCCTGTAGGCCATAGGATCCTAGCTGTCCTTCCTACAAACCCTTGGGAATCTGCCCTTCCCAAATCTAGGATGCTCATGAGTCTGTAACTCCAGCTTTCTGGTCCTCTACCATACACTCCAGGGGACATTGGCTATATAATACTTCCTCTCAAGAATCCCATCACTTCAGCTTGTTTGGTAGAATCTGATCAAGAATAACAATCATCAGCGTCGCTCCTACCTCCTTCTAAAGTATGAAATCATCATTAATGCGAGTCAAAAATGTTCCTACAAGGAAAGAAGTCCTGCAAATGACTGAGGAATTGAGGTCTCCCCCACCCCCATACTTCTTCTATATTTTGTCTCTGTCCTGGTTTGGTTTTTTGGTAGGCTTTCTTTTGGCAGGAAGCTAAGCAGGCAGTCTAAATTTGCTCCCACCGTGTTGCCACCTTTTTCTTCCTTCTTTAATAACAACTGTTGACATTTACGTAGTGTTTCTCAGTTTCACAGAGCACTTTACAAAAATTTTATCATTTGAGCTGTATGACCACCCTATGAGAGAGATATAACCCAGTATTATCCCCACTTTACAGTTGGGAAAACAGAGGCTCAGAGAAGCTTAAGTGATTCACCATGGTCAAGCAGCTAGTGAGCATCAGGATAGGGTTTAAACCCCAGGTCTCTGTAGACTGCAAGAGCAACAGTCTTTTTCAACATGTCATTCACACCCAAAAGCTCTCTACCATGCTCCTACTATTCCGACTATCTTCTGTTCAAAGAGAACCTTTCTAGCTCTAGCATTCTATGTTCTAAGATTCCTCCCAATTCTGACATTTTATGTTCTAAGGTCCATCTCAGTTCTGACATTCTGGGCTCTAAGGACCCTCCCAGCTCTTACATTCTGTGTTCTAAGACCCCTTCGAGTTCTGACATTCTGTGTTCTAATGTTTCTGTTTTAAAGAGGCCTCTTCCTCCCATCTCTGACATTCTAGGTTCTAAGGTCCCTCTCAGATTGACATCCTCTGTTCTAAGAAACCTTCCAGATCCAGCACTCTACATTCTGTCATTTTGGATTTAAGGATTCTAAGCCCCACTAACGACCATCTTAGCAAACCCCTAGGTCTGGTCTCTTTTATTCTGCCCCACTAAGTGGCAATATGAACCACATTCCTAGACTTCCCCTCTCCCCCTACTTCAGAAGTACTTCACAAGGCAGTGCTGGGAGAAAAAAAAAAAGCAATGCTGCCTTTCATCCCCAAGAGTAAAAGAAGCTGGGTGATTGGCATGAGCCTAGTGTTGATGAAACCATCTCCCCTGATTCCTTAATTCTGGTCCCAGACTGAGCCCTGACCCTACATGATCATTGACTAGGGTAAGAGACTGTAGATCAGTCTGTGCAAACCCATCTTCCTGCTGGGATCAAAGCAGCACTGACAGGAGCGTTTTCATTAAAAAGTACTGAGAATCCCCAATCTTACTCTGTGACACTCCAATGTCTCCACCCCAAATCAGATGAAGGTGTCTTCAAACAGAAGGGAGAGATCAGACAGAGGGAGAAGGTGGGCATGGTCTAGAATTGACACCAGCCTATAGAGAATCTCTCATTTCAACACCCTTCCCCCCATTTTGGACACCTCAGGGATTGGAGGGGACAATCCTCTTCATTGTCATTCCCAGGGTCCTGAGTTTTCTTGGCCCCTTTACCAGTATCTTTCATTCCCTAAGCCCATAGACCAGTGAAGGGACCAGCACAGATAAATGGGCATCAAGGACCCACAGTCAAAGAGATATGACCAACCTTCTCCTGCCCCAACTTATTAATGCAACTTTCAAGAAACATTTACTCACCTATAGTGTGTTGGAGGAGATACAAGTTACAACAAACATTAAGCACCTACTGTATATAGCAAGACAATAGAAAGATTAAAAGATTCAGTCCCTGTCCTGAGGGAATTCACAGTCTAGTAGGTGGGATAAGACCGGAGCAAACAGAAAACTGTAACACAAATAAGACTATGGTAACAACATAAGAGGAATGCAAAGTGCCAGATAAAAGGAGATATCAGTTTTGGGGGGAGATTAGGGAAGCTTCCTGGAGGATGAGGCATTGGAATTGGGTCTTGGTGCATATGCAGGCTACCAGAACATAGATTATGGTTGTATTTCCCCCCCCCCCCCCCCACCAAGTCAGCCATTCAGTCAACCAGCATTTTTTTCAGTGCCATGTGCTACAACAGTGTGCTGCACCCCAAAGCATTTTCATCAACCATTTAAGCTTTTTTGCTCTCCCTCAGTACTACTCCCTATATCCAACCAGTGGCCAAGTCCCATCCATTCTACCTCCCCAATATCTCTCACCTGTGTCCCGTTCTCTGGACTCACAGCTGCAGCTCTACTTTAGACCCTCATCGCCTCTCCTCTGGACCAGAGAAAGAGACTCCCAGCAGGTGCCCCCACCTACAGTCTCTGCCCTCCTCAATACACTCGCCAGACAGCTTGCCAAACCGGCGTTCTAAAAGTAAAAGTCTCCTGGAGACACGTACTGTCTCCAGGATGAAATACAGCAGGCGCTGCTTGGCATTTCAAACCCTCTCCCACCTGACTCCACCAGACCTTCCTAGATTAGTTCTTATTATCTCCAATCGATCCTGCCTCTCTCTTGTTTGTATGTAGTTATTGGCATGGTGTCTTCCCCCTTGAGCTCTTGGAGAGCAGGGATTGTTCGATGCCTTTCCTGAATCCCCAGTGCCTGGGAAAGTACCAGCACAAAGAAGGTGCTTAATAAATGCCTGTTGCTTTAATTATTGTCACTATTACTCACCATCACATAGTCTACATTTCAGCTGAAATGGATTATTTGCTTCACACACAATCTCATTCTCCCACCTCTGGGCTGTACATGCTACTGCCCATGCCTAGAATGTCCTCATCGCTCACTTCTGCCTCCTTGTTGAATTGTTTTCAGTCCTGTCTGACTCTTTATGACCCCATTTCAGGTTTTCTTGACAAAGATACTGGAGTGTTTTGCCATTTCCTTCTCCAGCTTATTTTATAGATGAGGAAACTGAGGCAAACAGGGTTGAATGACTTGCCCAGAGTCACCCAGCTAGTAGGTGTCTGAGGCCAAATTTTAACAAGGGAAGACTCATCTTCCCATTGCCCCACTCTGTGTCCCATGGTGCCTCCTGGCTGCCCTTGGAGTCAGAGGACCTGAGCTCAATTCCCAACTTTGATCCTTATTCCCTGTGTGACCTTGGGCAAGTCACTTCTCCTCTGAAGAAACCTATTTCTTCATTGGTTAAATGTGCTTGTTGAATTAGACAACTCCTAAGGTCCCTTCCAGCTCTAAACCTACAAAGTTATGAATGCTACAGATCTGAGAATCCTACTTTCTTCCTTGGTCCCTCTAATTCTCTGTTCATTACCCCTTTTCTCTTCAAGAGAAAAGACTGTCCCTCCTCCAGTCCTCTGAATTACCTCCTGGAAATGGACACAGGACACACTTTTAATTAAGTTTGATCCTCACTATTAACATTTGCACCATCATTTTCTTAAGTCTGGACAATCAAAAATAATCAATCAAACCCTGATTTGCTGAAAATTTGTCAATGGACAAGAAGCCCGTTGGATCTGGCTCCAGTAGTCTCCTCCTGGTCCTCTGTCTCCTTTCTCCTCTAAGGAGCCTCCCTTCCCCCGCTCTCCCTTAAGTCAGTGGGGTCAAACTCACACAGAAATGGGGTCACAAACCTATCTATAAGGTCCCCATGGGTGCATATTGACTTTGAAAAACCACATTTTTGCATTATTATTTATTGAATTTTTATTGTTAAATATTTCCCAATTATATTTTAATCTGGTTCAGGCCTCACAGGGGAGCAGGCAGTGTGGTTGCCACCTCTGCACTAAAGAATTCCTCTCCTTGAACACCCCCAGGGTCCCTCCCCATCACACGCACACCCACATAACCCTTCCCTTCAAGATCTCTCCATCCCCTTCTCTTCTATCCTGCCACGAATGTCTCTTTCTCTCCCTGGATGACCTTTCCCTTCATCTCCACTTCTTCCTCCGCTCCCCTCTCCCTGCCCCCTTCCCCCTCTCCTTCCTCAGAGCTTTTCTAGCACTACCCCCCCCACCTTCTGTTCTCTCCTTCCCTGACCTCCCCTCCACCTGAAATGTTCCAGGCTCCTTCCCCTAGTCCTCTCTTCATGTAGTATCTAAGGCATCGTGGGGAAAAACAGAATTTAAAATAGCAAGGAGCCTTCAGGTCTGACTGCCTCCCCCATTTTACATATGGGGATGCTGAGGGTCCAAGATTCTAAGACTTGCCTAAAATCACACAGCTCAGAAGGAGCAGAGCCAGGATTCAAACCCTGTCCCTCTGACTCCAAATCCAGGATTCCTTCCATCATATCTTCTTAACGCAAGCTCTAATCATAGAATTCCTCCTTTCAGGAGCCTTCAGTGGCTCCCCTCGCCTATCCTGGCATTCAGGGCTGTTGATAGCATCTAGCCTGTCTCTCTGGACTTGTCCCTCACTGTTCCGCATCACATAATAATTTAATGACAAAAGAAGCAAGTATTTAGTGCTTTAAGGTTTGCAATTTGAATTATTGAATGAAAATATTGGGAAGAACCTGAACAAAACCCTAGAGGCTTAGCAGATAGTGAGATGTCCAGTTTAGCTGGACATCTTAAAGGACATCAGAATCCTTTAGTCTCCCTCACTTCACCCAGAGATTAGGTGTCTCTGCCTCCTCCCCTAGGCCAGGCATTCTCCCCTGTCCCCAGTGACTCCCTTATTTCTCATCTCCTTTGTTTTGTTAGCATGTACATATATTAATTACTCTTCTCCCTTCCTGACTCTTAGAAATCAGCGATGGTGTAGAGAACACGGATGATCTCTCCATGTGTTCCGAAAATGGCTTTTCCAATGATGTCCTCACCCCTGTGGAGCCCAAGACACGCCCTGGCAGAGGAGGACGCTAACCCTGAAAGATCCAGTGTCCCCAGCCCAATCCTACCCTTCCAGCCAAGCATGGGAAGGGCCACTGGGCCCCATGGCCTGGCCTGTAAATATGTAGAAAGCCCTCTGAGAGCTGGTGGTATATGTAGGAAGTTGGGTTGCAATGCAGAGACCAGCAGAGGGTACCCCATGCAGGTCCCCAGACTGGCCCCAGTGGGGAGGTCAATGTGACTTTGAGAGACAGTTGTCGAGATGCCTTCCCCAATCCTTCAGCTCTGCCTTCACCCATGTTCTCCGTTACCACCAACCCTGTTAGGGTCCTATTTGGCCAAGCACCTCATTCCTGTGTATGTTCTGGGTGGTCAGAATCAAGAGCCAAGCTGTCCTTGGCCCTGGTCATAGGGGGAGTCTACAGTCCCTATGGGAGGGAACCCTTCCTATTGGGAGGTGCTTGGTTCTAGTCATCCTGGGAGGAGCAGAGCCCGCAGCAGTCACTGGGCCCAGCTGCTATGAAGATGGGGGTGGGGGGATTCAGGAACTGAGTGCTCCTTGTCAGCCCCACATGGGGAAAGCTAAGAGGAAACCCCAGACAGGAGCTGACTCTTCTTTCCCCATGCCCCAGGCAGAGGTGTTTCCTCAGTCAGCTCTGCCAACACAGGGTCCAGTGGCCAAGGCCACCTGGGACTCTTCCAAACCACAGAGGGGACCATATGTGTCTGAGATGTCTGTCTGTCTGTGCGCATGAATGAAATTCTTTTTTTTTTTTTAAATTTTTAAATATGGCCTACAAGGGTAAGGCCCTCCAATGAGTGCTGATACAGCTCCAATCCCCATGTAAATATGGAAGCACAAAGTGGCATCACTCCTTGCAGAATCACTTATTTAACTAGAAAAGAAATGTCCTGGTTCTTGTGTTCTCACTCCATCCCGTGCCTGGCAGGAGAGGGCAGCCCAGGGGGGTGGAGGGACAGGACAGCATTCCAGACAAGATCATTTGGAGCTGGGAATGTTTATCTTAGAAAAGAGAAGGCTTGGGGTGGGGGAAGGGCGGAGGGAGGAGGGAGGGAGCTGGTGGGGATAAATAATAGTCAGCATTTATATGGTGCTTTAAGGTTGAAAAGCACTTCACAAATTGGATCTCATTTGGTCCTCACAGCCACCTTGGAAGATTGGTGCTATTATTGTCCCATTTTACAGATGAGGAAACTGAGGCAAGCTGAGGTTGTGACTTGCCTGGGGTCATCACACAGCTAGTAAGTGTCTGAGGTTAGATTTGAACACAGGATTTCCTGCCTCCAGGTCCTGTCTGTCATCCACCGGGCCAGCTAGCGGCCTCAGTAATACTTAGCTCACATTTCTTTAGTAATCAGTGAATCAATCAACAAGCTATTATTAACCATCTACTGTGTGCCAGGCACTGGGATACAAAGACAAAAGTGAAACAGTCAATCCCTGCCCTCAAGAAGCTTATGTTCTGAGCAGAGCCAACATTTATAAGTCTATGCAAAATTTATACAGAATGAATCCAGAATAGTTTGAGCAGTTGGGAAGAGGAGAGATCAGGAAAGGCTTCATGTAGGAGGCGATCCTTGAACCCAGGATTACTGACTCCTAATCTAGTACCCTTTTTGCTAGTACATGAGGAGGGAAGAAAATGGCTTGGTGAGTTAATGGGAGAATGGAAGGCTCTCTAAGCCATTGAAAGGGAGATGGCTTCTTTCCTGATTTAAGAGGATGAAAAGCTTTCATTTTGACCACCTCACCTCCCTATTGACCTTTTTCTTCCTACAGGGGTCCCTCCTGATGGGTGGGAAAAGGAAGAAGGGAGTACACGTGTATGAAGCACCTACTGTGTTCTAGGCATAGTGCTAAGTGCGTTACAAGTATTACCTCACTTGATTTGAAAGGGGCAGAGATGGGAGAGGATGTTTTCTTATGCTCCCTAGTTCTGGTCCTGCTAGCGTTCTTCAATACATGTTCTAAATTTATGGGTTTCCATTTCTTCCCCCTTCAAAGGAAATAGCTTCCTCGGGCTAAATCTGGGGAGTGGGGAGTGGGGGGTGGATCAGGAAAAAATGCATCTCAGGGCAGAGAGCCTGGAGCTCACAGTCCATCTGGAGAAGCAAGATATGCACACAGAAAACCCATTCTAGCTATTGCCCAATAGATTTTCAGGTGGACACCCCCTCTCATCTTCGGGACAGTGCCCTTGTCTAAGTTCCTAAACTAGGTACAGGTCTCTCTCTTGGGGTCTGGGTCACACTGGCCAAGTACTAGATCTCAGGATATCCCGAGGTAAAGGACAGAGTATCTAGTATGGAGGTGAACCTTTGGCATGGAGGAATTTCTAGTGTCTCAGTCTGGGACACAGGAGCCCTGCTCTGGTGGGATTCCATGTTAGAAGGAGTTTGAGTGTGTCTACGAGACAACAGATGGACCTGGTCTCAGATGAGGGCCCCTGCCCAGGCAAATTAATAATTTGGCAAGTGCAGGCCTGAATGAGCTTTTCCTCTAGGTACACAAACTGAAGGCCCTGGGCCCTGCCCACCCAGGAGTTCATACATACCCTGACACCAGAGCTCATTTAATTCGACAGACTTACAGTGCTGGTGATACAGAAAGATCAGTACCTGGCCTTAAGAGGACTTCAGTTTAATGGGACAAAAATAATGAAATATTTGAGTAGGACATGGGTACAGTGGATAAAGTAAAATTTCAGAGCTATCCTGCCAGAAATCATTCTCACCCTTCTTCATATTATAGAAGAGGAAACTGACCCAGTAGGCAATGGCAAGAGGTTGGCACATAGTAAGTGCTTAATCTAGATCGATTGATTGCCAGAACCAGGATCGGGAACCACTACCAAGTTCAACCACCCCTTTCCCTACAGCTCAAAGAGAAGCAGCAATGCACCACTGTTCCAGTGGACTGAGATGAAGCCGTCTGCCATCCTCCTGACAGAGGGTGAACCCAGGATGCACAATGAGATGTTTTTGGACAATGGCCAACATAGGAATTTGTTTTGCTTGACTCTGCTTATTTGTTACAAGGGGTTTTGTTTTGTTTCAGGTGGTGGAGGTGGAAAGGAGAAAAAATAAATTCTTATCAATTGAAAAAAAAGTAAATTTGAGAGTAAATCTAAAAGGGCAAACCAACCCATGTACAGTGAGGCATTAATTGACTTGTGTCTATGCCAGTCCTCTACCGTGGGTGTGGGGGGGGGAACAAAAGGAGTAAATCCTAGGCTTCCCCAAGGGGGTTCAGCTGGGGCAAGGAGACTCATTCAGGAAATGGCTGGAAAGGTCCTAGAGATCAGCCAGTCCAACTCAATTCATCATGAAAGAAGGAAACAGACCAGGGGAAGGACCAGGAACTGAGGTCACCTTGCCAACTGCTCAGCGGTAGAGAAGCCAGAATAAATAACAAAACCAGGAGATGAGAACTTCGGAGCCAACAGTGCCTTTGCCACCTTCCAGATGAGTCACATTTCCCAGTCTGTGAAGGGTTGTACGGGCACCAGTATGGGCTAGGGCAAAGCCATATTAGTCATATTTGCTATTGAACCTGGTGAAGAAAAGATTTTACAAGCAACACCTGACCTCTGTTCAGCTCTCTAAAGGGATAGATTCTGTGTGACTCCAGTCAACTGGGGAAAGGGATACTGGGTACAGAAAGAAAAGTCAACAAGAGTTTATTAATTGCTTCCTATGGACCAGGTACTGAGCTAAAATGCTAAGGATACAAATGCAGAGAGAGACAGTCCCTGCCCCAAGAAGCTTATATCCTAGTGGGGGAAACTTATTGGGGATGGGGGCAGGGCAGAGAAAGTCCTGAGAGGAATAAGGCAAGTTTCAACTCGATCAGGAGTTTTCTATGACACAACAGCTACCCCATGAAGTAGTGAGCTCATCCTAGATGATTCCAGGTCCATGCGAGGAGACTATAAAAGGAGATTTCAGCATTGGGAGGGAGAGAGGTCTAAATACTCTTCTGAGTCCCCTAGCTCTGCTTCTGCAGGTGGGAGGTGAGAGAGAAGGATTCTAGGCACTTAATAACTCTTGACCTGCACCGAGGGAAGACTAGCTACTCTTCCTCCGAACTTTTAAGTGAGGATTCCCCCAAATATGGGGACTTTAAACTTCCTGGAACCTTGACTCTAACTCTAGTATTTCATCCAGGTCTTGCTTTGGCTCTGTCCCCAAATACCACCTAGTTCCTAGTCTCTTTTAAGGAGTGGGGTTTAGCACTGCCCAGAGTATCCCAGGAACCAACCAAAGGCAACACACATTGTTAAATAAGTCCATATGACTAAAGGGAGCTGAAGGAGCAAGTTTAATCCCCTCATTTTGCCGTTGGGGAAACAAAGTTGGAGGGATTAACATGATCTGAAGTCAAATAAGTCATAAATCTCAGAGCGGGGATTTAAACCCAGGTCCATCCAAAGTCTGGGGCGTTTTCTAATAGCCTCCCCTTCTCTCTGCCTTCCCTCTTTCACCTTGCCTGTGCTGTGTTCTCTTTTCCCCAATAACAGTATTACTTTACAAGGATGGATTTAGAATCAAAGGATTTGAGTTCAAATCCTGATTCTTGCCACCTACTAGCTGTGTGACCTTGAGCTAGTCATCTTTCTATACCTGTCTCTTCATCTAGGAGAGACCTCAGATGTCATTTAATACCTTATTTTTTTTTAAACCAAAGATTATATTTGCCTTAAGACCATAAGATTTAGAGCTAGAAGGGACTTCAGAGATCGCCTCCTTATTTTACAGGGGGAGGAAACAGGTTCAGAAAGGTACCTGGACGTATCCAAAGTCACATGGGCCACAAGCCACAGCATGTCATCTCCCTATGGTAGGATTCTTTCCACAACACCACGAAGGCTCTCCATTCTCACCCCTAATTCAAAAGGTCCTCTTCTATCCCTCTCCCCACCCTTTTCCCCAGCCACCCCTACTCTCCTAGGATCAACTCAGGGTTCTGGGATTGGGAGTGGTGTGGGGGACCTCCACCTTTGTTCCTCGTGGCTGTGCCCCAAAAGGAGACTTGGAATTGGTCAGCAATCTTCTCTTCTGCCTGCACACCAGGCCAGACACAGATAAAAGCACTATCCCACAAATGTGTACAAACATGAAATCGGATACAAACATGGCTTTAAGATTATAATTTCTAGTTGGACCTCAGAGGACCTGGTCCAACCTCCTTATTTTACAGAGGAGGAAACAGGCAGAGAGTAAATAAGCTGCCCAGCCCAGAGTCACATAGTTAATAAGTATTGGAGGTTGCATTTGAATTCAGGTCTTCCTTACTCCAAGTCCAGGACTCGATCCCGAGCCACCCAGCTGCCTGTCATCTCCGTGGTGATGATTCTTAGATCTTTTTATCCAGTCCTCACTCCCAGACTTGCATCTCCAACTGTCTATTTGAAATCTCGAACTAGATGACCCACAAACGACTTAAATATAACATGTCCAAAACAGTTCATTGTCTTTTCCCTGAAATCCTTCCCTCTCCCTGACTCCTCTCAAAGGCACCACTATCTTCTCAGTCACCCAGACTTGGAATCCTAGGTATCCCGAACTCATCTCTCTCCTCCCTCACCCCATATCCAATCTGTGGGTGAGTCCCATTGATTTTACATTCATAAAACCTCTTGTCTACCTACACCCCTTTCTTCTGACACTGCCAGGACCTAGGGCAGATTCCAATCACCTTACACCTGAACTACTGCAATGACTTTTGGCTTAATGTTCCTGCCTCGGGTCTCTGCCCACTCTAACACTCAGCTGTCAAATCTTCCTAAAGCTCAGGTCTGACCATCACACACACACACACACCATTCAATAAAATCCAGTGTCTGCTTATCGCCTCCAGCATCGGATATAAAATCTACTCCTTGGCATTGGAAGCCCTTCTTAGCCCAACCACCTACGTTTCCAGTTTTCTGATGCATCACACCTCACTTCGAGTACTCCGCTATTCAATGACACTACCCTCGTTGCTTTTCCTGGAACAAGACACTCCATCCGTGCATTTTCACTGATTGTTCTCAAAGTCTAGAACGCTCTGCATGCTCATCTCGCTTCTCTCGTCTTCTTTCAAGTCCCATCTTCTGCAAAAGCCTTCACCAAATATCCTCGATCTTAGTGCCTTTCCCTCAGAGACTACCCCCAGTTTATCTCGTGGATATCTTGTTTGGATGTAGTCGTATGTCTCTCCATTTAGACTGGGATCCTTGAGAAAAGAGACAGGCTTTTGTCTTTTTTCATCCCCTCCAGTGTCTAGAACTCATTAGGTGTTTAATAAATGCATATTCAATGGCGCTCATACAGACGCAGATCTCCACTGTCCAGTGACAAACGCAGCCATGACCATAGCGATACACGATCTCAGTCACCCAGAGATGAACACTCATATATGCACAGAATCACACACTGAGGGCTGCAATCACACGTACAATCACAGTAACAAACACAGCCACGTGCCCGCCAAGTCACACGAGTCCCTTCGGGTCATCAGAAAGGAACAAAAGCCCTTTCCCCGCCCCTCCCTCCCTCCCTGGGTCTCTCTCCCTTTTCCCCTCCCTCTTGCGCCTAGGAGGCTTTGTCCTCCCCTCACTCTCAGCCCGAGTCTGAGAGGGCTGCAGCTCGGGGGCGGATTGAGCTGGGCTCAGGCAGAGGTGTGGGACCAAGCGGATGGCGCTCCTGAGAGCCGAGCCAGGTGAACTCCAGGTAGGTCCGGCGGGTCCCAGTTGCGCTGGGGCAGAGGCTGACCGGTCGGCTGGGTGACTCTGGCTGTGTCCGCTTGTTCGGGTGTCCCGAATGTGCGTGTGTATTTTTCTTTGAGTCTGTGTGTTCTCCTGTGTGCCTGTGTTTCTGTCCTGGTGTCTGTCCCGTCAGGACCCAGAGTTCTGAACTTAGCCTTAAAGAAGACACAAGTTCTAACCCCAGGTGCGACACTTCTGAAGATGTCAGCTTCTGGGTGTCAATTCTTGATCCGTAAAAATGAGAGGATCGGCTTAGATCTATCTCTTAGGTCCCTCCAGCTCTGTGAAATCTGTGATCCCCGGCCCAGGCACCTAGCATAGTAAGTGCTTTATAAGTGTTTAACAGTGTCTGTCCCAGAACTAGTACATTTCCTTTTCCTCCTTTCTCCCTGTTCTGTTTTGAAGTTCACTGGTGGGCAGTGACAAGCTGGAGGCAGCCAGAGGAAGGCAAACCAAGATGAGAAAGGGACAGAGGAGGATCTGAGAAGTACCAGTTGATTGAATGGGTATATTTAAAGCCCAGGGAAGACAAGGCTTGGGATCATTGTCTTCAAGAATTTACAGGGCAGAGTAAGCAGATTTTTTTCTACTTATCCCTTGAGGGCAGAACTGGAGAGTGTTGGGGGTAAAGTTACTCTATGTTAGACTTCTACTATAAGTAGATTTTGTTATTGTTGCTCATTAAGATTTTGTCCCAATCAGAGCTGACCCACAACTGACAATCCCAATTGATCATAGCTTTAGGTAAGCTTTTGGGAAGCATCTTAGAGGGTTTTTTTTTTTATTACAAATGAGAAACTAAGGTAAAGTGACTTGACCACAGTCACACAGCTAGTGTCTGAGGCAGGTCTTGAACCTGTTTCCCTGACTCCAATACCTAAACTCCTAGTCATGGGAGATGCCCAAGGAGTTTAAGATTCCTGAACCAGGTGAGAGTTCAGACTGGATTACCTTGGAGCCTCCTCTTGGCAATCTTCTTCAACCGGGTGGCCAGCCCCTTCGTACCGGCAGTCACAAGGCTGGGAGACTAGGCTGATCTTGGATGGGACTGGTCTGGGTGATCTGGGGAGAGAGAAAGGAAGCTGAGATGTGTCAGGGAATCCTTCTTCCTCCTCATAACCAGGAACATGGACACCTAAGGCAAATTCAGGTGAGTTGTTGCGGAGGAAGAGGCAGTATCTAAAGTATAAAGACAGTGACAATATGGCATAGTAGGTAAAATGCCCAACTCAGAAGACCTGGGTTCAAATTTACCCTTTGACATTGACTGTTTCTGTGACCTGGACAAGTTATTTAACCTCTCTGACCTTCAGTTTTCTCTGTAAAATGAAGGGGTTGGATTGGAGGACCCCTGATCCCTCCCAGTTCTACATCTTGGATCCTATGGTGCTACTCCTGTGCTGAGGAAGATAGGAGACAGAGGGCATTAAGACAGGGGGATGGAGAGGTGGGATCTATATAAAGGGAGTTGAGGCAGAAGAGGAGACTGAACCAAATGATGAACTTTCTGGGAAGGACAGAGAGTGCATTAGAGGTCTGTAAGGAACAGTGTCAAGGACCTGGACTGGGCCCTGGACTAAGTAAATCTAGGAGAGCAGATGGGTGGTTGTCGAGTAATGGTGGCAAGGCTGTGCTATCTGAAAGTGGCACTGGGTGGTAAGGCATATGCCAGCTCCTCCTCCTCCTGGCTCTGTCTGTCATGAGACACAAGAAAAGGAGCTAAAAGCTTTCAAGAAGATGCCAGAAGATTTAGGAAGATGATTTCAGAGAGCACCAGAAACTTGAGAGAATGCACAAAGGAAAGGGGTCTAGAATGAAACGACAGAAGACAGCCATGAGGAGAGGGAGGGCAGAGGACGATGGATGCTTGAGAGGGCCAGGGCTGAGTGTCCAATCTGGGGAGGAGGTGGGAATGATTGGTGGTGGTGGCTGATTTTTGTCCAGTGATCCCAGACACCCTGAGGGATCGATCAGCCCTTGTACCGGGAAACAGATCAGTAAGAACCCACCCCAGTGGGCAGCCAGATGCCAGGAGATGGGTGTGGCCGCTGTCTTATACTGGTTTTAGCTTTGATCCTTCTGTTCCATTTCTGCCCCAGTATTTCACAGATAAAGAAAATGAGGCCCAAAGACCATGACTAACCCACAGGCCAACTCTTCTTTCTTCCTCCTCCTTACATTCTATTCTGTTTCAGCTGAGGCTACAGAGAGAAGCAGTCCAAGACTTAGATAATCTTACTAACCCACAGGATCATTTAGGTCTGGAAACACCTCATTTGACAGCTGAGGAAATGAAGCCCTATACAGGAGAAATGATTTTCCCAAAGTCACATGCTAGTAAATGTCAGAGCTGAGACCAGAACTCCCACTCCTGGTTCATTTCTCTTTCCACTGTATCAGGTCATCTAACAATAAAAAAAAAAAACCTCTCATTTCCATATTGTTACAACCCATAGACCACTTTCTTCACTGAGGTCCTGTGAAGTAGAGAGCACAAGGGTGACCATGCAAGAACTTTGTCGTTACTGAGTTGTTTCAATCATGTCTGATTCTTCGTGATCCCATTTGGGGTTTTCTTGGCAAAGATACTGGAGTGGTTTGTCATTTTTTCCTTCTCCAGCTCATTTTACAAATAAGGAAACCGTAAAATGACTTGCCCAGGGTCACACAGCTAATAAATGTCTGAGGCCAGATTTGAAATCAGGAAGATGAATCTTCCTGACTCCAGCTTCAACTCTACCCACTGTGCCACCTGACTGTCCCATGAAAGATAAAAAAAAAAGGTCAAAGAGGGTGCCTAGGATGGTGAGAGGACTAGAAACTATGCCACAGGAGGAGAAGTTGAAGGAATTGAGGATATTTAGACCAGAGTTGACACTAATAACTGGAAGGCCTATTATTAATAATATAAACATAATTAGTAATATAAATAATAAAATATAATAGATGTTTATTAAATGCCTACTATGTTCCAGGCACCATGCTAGGTGCTGGTTCAGAAAAGGCCCCTTGTAGAGGGTAGCACCTGGGATATGTTTTGAGAGAAGATAAGAATCTTTTCAGCGGAGGGAAAGAGGGAAGGTGGTAGCCTGTGAAAGGGCCTCAGGTAGGAGATGGATACCCAAGGCATGGGTTAGTACACCCAGTTTGAGAGGAATGGAGAAGGTTTGTGAAGGGGAGGTATATGGAATAAGACTGGAGAGGGAGGTGGGAGCCAGGCTGTGGAGGGCCCTAAGAGCCAAGCTGAGGATTCTGTATTTATTCTGGGGTCACTGAAGATTTTTGAGTGGGGGAAGTGCTATGATCAGATCCATGTTTTCAGAATATAAATTTGGAAGTTCTGTGGAGGATAGATCTAGAAAAGGGGAGAGACTGGAAGCTAAGAACCCAATTACAAGGTTATTGCAATAGTTCAGGTGAGAGGCAATAAGATGATGGGGCTAAAGGTTACATTAGTGGAGAACAAGGGAAAGAATGGGTGTCTTTGATTCCCCAACTTCTAGAACCTTGCCAGGCACAGAATAGATGTTTAATTAATGTTTGATGCCTTGGGTTGAATTAAGGTGTGTGATCACTGTCTGCAAGAAAGTATTCGAGTTAGGGGGCCTCAAGCTGGGCCCTGAAAGATGGGATCACAACCCACTTCATTATCTTTGCTTCTCTCCTTCAGGCCTTTGAAATGTTGAGGAGAAAAGTCATTTCTCATTTGTTTATTTTTTAATAAAACAGGATGCCTGAGAGCCCTACCAATAAGGACGCAGCATCTTGCTCAGACCATCCATCCCATGCCGTGCCTTGTGTTAGCTCTGACCGTGGCCAGCATGTCCTGCAGACACTCAATGTGTCCCAGCTCCGAGGTACCCTCACAGATGTGGTCCTGCGGGCTGGCGACTGTGACTTTCCTTGTCATCGTGCGGCCTTAGCAGCTGGCAGCACCTACTTCCAGGCCCTATTTGCTGGTGGTGGCCCCCTGGAAGATGTAATACCCCTTCCTCAAGTCTCCCCAGGAGTCCTGGGCCTGCTCCTGGACCACCTTTATGGGGCTGGCATCAGTCTGTTGGAGGAGGATGCAGCTGCTCTGCTGGCCCTGTCTGACCTGCTGGGGGTGATTCCACTTCGGGAGGCCTGTGCCAACTTCCTGGAGGGCCGGCTTGGACCAGAGAACTGCCTGGCTTTTCTCAGGCTGGCCCAGACCTTCTCCCTGCCCTCACTGGCAGAGGGCAGCCGCCGAGTGCTGTGCCAGTCATTTTCAGAAGTCTCTTTCCAGCCTGAGTTCCTGAAGCTGGAGCTGGGCCAGGTGGCTGAGCTCCTGGCTGATGAGAGGCTTTCGGTCCCTAGAGAGGAGGCTGTGTTTGAGGCTGCCATGCGCTGGGTGCGCCATGATCCCCCTGCCAGACTGGGACAGCTGCCGTGCCTGTTAGAGCAGGTTCGGCTTCCCCTACTGGCCCCATCCTACTTCCTGGAGAAGGTAGAGGCTGATGAGATGGTTCGGGCCAGCCGTGAGTGCCACCCACTTCTACTGGAGGCTCGCCAGTGCTTCATCCTCGGGAGGGAGGGGAGCTCATGGAGGGCAACACCCAGGAGGTAGGGGGGTCCTTTAGTCCTCCCAGAACCAAAGGGCAGTGCTTTCATATCTGGGGGATGCATGGTTCCTGCCCTGGGGAATCCTGGGATTGAGTAAAATCAACAGATGTATCACTCAGTGAAAGTGATGGCAAATAAAAATTAGGAGGGTGGCTGATTGGTCAGTGGAATCAGATGGAATAATGGTCTATAGACTCAAAGAAAGGTCAGAATTAGTGGTTAGGGGTCTGTGGAGATGAGGGAGGGGAAAACCAGGATGGGGGAGGAAACTACAGAGTGGAACTCAGCCCAATTTTTTTTTAATGTTATTTTAAATTTTTCAATTACATGTAAAGACAACTTTTAACACTCATTTTAAATGAAATTTTGGAGCTCAGCATGATTAATGGTCAGTGGCCTGAAAGGTCAGTCCCCAGTCCCTGAGACATCAGAATGTTCAGTGGTTAGTAGTCTGGATAGTCAGTGAAACCAGTGGTTAGTGGGATGAGGGTCAGTGACTTAGGGATCAGACAGGTTGGTCATCATTAAATTGAGAAGGCCATTAGAATGAAGGTCAATGGAATTAGTATTCAGGAATAGCCTAAAAAATCAATGGAACTTAGGTCGGTGGCCTGAGGGGACAATACCCAGGTGGGTCAATGGGATTAACGGTCATTTCTGAAGGGAAAGTAATCAGTGCCCTTAAGGGATCACTGGGACGCATACAGGTCAGTTGCCAAGGGGTGAGATTAACCGTGGAGAGAAAGCCAGTCAGCAGCCTGAGATTAGTGGAATTCTTGGTCTCTTCCTGGGCAGTCCAGAGAAAGGCAACTGGCTCCCTCCCTCCATCCCTTCTTCCTGGTACTAGGTTTATGGATCTGGCCGAAGTGATCGTGGTGATCGGTGGCTGCGACAGGACAGGTCTCCTGACACTCCCCTTTGCCAGCACCTATCATCCATGGAGCCGCCAGTGGAAGACACTGCCTAGTGTGCCTGGCTGCACCAAATCTGAGTTTGCTATGTGCACCATGAAGAACAATATTTACCTCTCAGGTGAGTGCAGGGTGCCAGCCCAGGGCCCATCACAACTCTCCTTGGTTTGGCTAAGAGCCTGGGGGCAGAGGCTTCTTCCAGCCCTCCTTTCCACCCATGAGAGAGGCTGAAGTAACTGGGTTCAGTTTCTTCAGTTTCATCTTCTTCTCCTGTTCCACTGCTACCTCGCTTCCCCTTCCAGAATGTATAATTTAGAGTTCAAAATACACCTGGAGATAATTTCTCAGTTTACAGATGATGAGTCTGAGGTCCAGAGAAGGAATGAGATTTGTCTGTGTTATAAAAGAAGGTGGTGGGCTGATCCAAGAGGGGAACTAATATCACACATTGGCGTGATCTACAAGGACTGTGTGACCTTGGGCATGTCCCTTCTGTTCCCTTGCCCTAAATTACCTTATCTCCAAAATAATGAGGTTGAATTAGAATTAGATGATCTCATCTCACCACTTCCTTCTCTATTACTCTAGATGGATTGGAGGTCCATCCAACCTCTGACATTCTCTTTTCTTTTTTTTTAAGGGGGAAGGCAAGGCATTTGGAGCTAAGTGACTTGCCCAAGGTCACACACCTAGTGTGTCAAGTATCTGTGGTCACATTTGAACTTGGGTCCTCCTGACTCCAGGGCTGGTGCTCTATTCACTGTGCCAACTAGCCACCCTGTGACATTCTCTTTTCTAAGATGTCTTCCATTGCCAACTTCATTTGTTTTCTGTTCCAAGGTCCCTTTCAGATCAGATATTCTCTGTTCCACATTCAAGGTCTTTTCTGTCTCTGACATTCTATGGTTCACTCTCTGCAGGTGGCCACATCCACAGCCGAGACCTCTGGATGTTCCGATCTCAGCTGCAAACATGGGTCAGGGCAGCCTCCCTGAACGAGGGCCGATGGAGGCACAAGATGGCTGTCCTGCAAGGGCAGGTAGGTGGGCCCCACCATCTGGGTCTCCAGCCCTCTTGGGTCTTTCAGGTTCTGGGAACTGCCCTATAAAGAGTTACATGCCGAGGCTGGACTCATCCAGAGGGCCCCACAGGTCTAGGGGGTGTATGAGGCTGGTAAACAACAGGACAGGAACCACAACAGGGGTATCCCTAAGGCCAGGGGAGTGGGCTGGCCCATCAAATGAGATAGTATTTGTAAGAGCACTTAGCACAGTGCCTGGCACAAAGGGAAGTATTTATTCCCCTGTTCTTCCCTCCCAAGGCCCATAGTGAACCTCTCTGATGGTGAAAAAGGGAATATAACAGCCCCTACCTCCCAGGGTAGTTGTGAGGATCAAATGAGATGTTTGTAAAGCACTTTGTAACCTTGATGTGCCGTGTTAAGGCTAGCTAGAGATCCAGGGAAAGACCGAGCTGCACCTGGCCAGAGCTGGCTATTGTTATCATTCTCTCTCCCCTAATAAACCCAGGAAATGCACCCTTGTGCTCTCCATCCAAAAGAGCCCCCTAAAGAGCCTGTGCCCCAGGGACATAGAGTTTAATCAGGGGACACACTATGTATGTATATATAAGCCGCATACAGGACACAAAGTTCACCTTGGATGGGAAGCCCCAGATCTTTAGAGTTTATGCAGAGAATCTTTTTATTCCTTGCTGCTTCCCAAACCTTCCCTCCTTCCTGAGCTCCTGTTCCAGGCCCCTGAACCTGCTTGGTTCCTGCATTATACATTATACCTGATCCCTATTTCTCTTCCCTGTTCAATTGCTGCCTCCAAAGCTGGATGCCCTACCTGCCAGCTGCTCCTGCTCTCCCTTCTGCCCCCATCTCCACACAATGGAGAGCATCCATTTCTAAGGATGATTTATACAGGAAAGATAATATGCAGACTTGTAACTTGTGAGGTCATTAGAAATAAAGGGCCAGAATCTACCCATTCCAACCCATTCCCCAGGCACAAATCTCCCTCCCTTCTGGACCCACGTCAAATTGGCATCTTCAACAGAACCATAACCAGGGTAGGTTGTTTGGGACTTTGTCCCAGGGTGCTGACATCACTTGCAGTCCATTAGCAGCTAGGGCAGGGGTGTGGAACCTCCAGCCTTCAGCTGACATGTGGCCTTCTAGATCCTTAAATGTGGCCTTTTGACTGAATCCAAATTTTTTTGTTCTGTGAAATTTGGATTCAGTCCAAAGGCCGAACTTAAGGATCTATTCTAGGAGGTCACATGTGGCCTGAAGGCCGAAAGTTCCCCATCCCTGAGTTAGAGACGTCTGTTAGCAATATAGTTGGAGAGAATTAGCTAAATTAGGAAAGCCTCCTACCAGACAAGCCCCTCCTCACCTGTCCTTTGGTGCTTTCTTCAGCAGCCTCTCAATGTCTTAGGGTCTCCATGTCTCCTCCCCAAAAAAACAATACCACAAAACAACTGAATTAAGGTCATGTTATACCGCTTACACCCAGGATGGACATTTCTGGTTATAGCTCTAGACTTCAGATCTAGAACAGTCCCACACCTTTCTGTAATTGGTGCTAGATCAAACTCATGGATCCAATGCAGGTTCCTTTTTTTTTTAAATCCCAATAGGAATCCTGCTCCATTTCTACTTAAACCTTAACTATTTGCCCCACCCACCCTCAAAAAAAGAAAACCACAAGGGAAAGAAGAGGAAATGCAAACAAGGTTCCCATTACTCCAGGGACAGAAGGTTACCATTGTGAAAGTATGCTGCAGACTCACAGACCTATAGGAACACGAGAGACCAGAGAATCTAACTTCCTCCTTATTTTACAGAGAAGGAAACAGTCACCAGGAAGGGAAGGGACTAGTCCAAAGTCACAGTACTGCTACCGTGAGGGATCTGAACCCAGGTTTTTGGACGTTAAAGTCCAGCACTCCTTCCATTAAGCCACACTGATCTCATAAAGATCTCTGTCCTGGATGGAAACACTAAAGATTTCTGATTGTTGGCTGTTGGTGAGGAAGGACTTCCTAAAGGAGGTGGGATTTGACCTGGATCCTAAAGGGAGGATAACATTAAGTGGGTGGAGAGGGAGAAGGGAAGGCAAGGAAGGAGGGGAGACATAGAAGAGGCGCAGGAAAGGACTAGGGGGCCAGAGAAGAGGCTTCATATAGCAGGGAAGTGTTGGGAGATCAGGCTACAGCAGTAGGTAGAGACCAGGTAAGTGGGAAAGCCTCAGATCAGAGCTGAGGAGTTCAGATGTGCCACTGAAGGCAGTGGGAAGCCACTGCTGGACATTACCACTGACTGCTTGGTCCTCTGGGCCTCCTCTGTCTCCCAGCTCTATGCCGTGGGAGGCTTTGATGGTGCCCACCGCCTGGGAAGTGTGGAGTGCTATGACCCCTTCTCCAACACCTGGGCCCCTGTGGCCCCACTCCTGGAGGCTGTGAGCTCAGCAGCTGTGGTGACCTGCTGTAATAAGCTCTATGTGATTGGGGGTGCTGTGGACGACAGCGCCAACACAGACAAGGTGAGCCAAAGAAGGGAGCAGGCAAGAGGGAGGTGGGAGGAAGAGAGGATTAGGGTGGAGGGAAGGCAGATGACAGCTTGCCTTTGGAGCCTGTCTGTCTACTAGAGGGTGATGCTGACATTCCTGTGACCAGGCAAGTAGCCTCTTCCTTCCTGACCCATACAAGGCCCTTGCACTTGGTCTAGTCTGACAGCCCTTGGTTCAATTCAACTAAACAGATCCAAAGCTAACATTTTAAAAGCACTTATCTATCACATGCTTTGTGTGCTGAGAGAGACAGACTTGGACAAGATCCACTTCTTGCCCTCAGGAAGTTCCACGTCTAGTAGGAAGGCCATGTACACACTACTGCGAGTTATAACTGAAAAACAGAAGGTAATAAAAACATAAGGGAGGGGGGCAGCTAGGTGCCAGAATGGATAGAGTGCCAGCCCTGGAGTCAGGAGGACCCAAGTTCAAATCTGGCCTCAGACACTTACTACCTGTGTGATCCTGGGCAAAAGACCCAACCCCAATGGCTTCCCCCCACAAAAAACAAGAAACACAAGGGAAGAACAAGTAAAGTGTCATGATATGGAAAGGAAAGATTGTTTTTGCTTTCTGAAGAAGGTAGCACCTAAGCTGGGCTCTGAAAGATAACGAAGGTTTAAATCCAATCCAACAAGCCTTCATTGATCACCTATGTGCAAGACAGTGTATATACAAAGACAAAAACAGTCCCTGCCCTCAAGAATCTTACCTTCAGTATATGTAGAGCCTATATCAGATTGCACACTGTCTTGGAGAGGGGTAAAAATAGTTCGAACTCAAAATCTTACAGGAGTGAATGTTGAAAACAAAAAATAGATACATGGATGAATGCTGAGTTGGGTTTGTTTTTTTTTTTTTTTTAAAGCATCTTACATTCAACCTGAGGTGGCAGCAGTGGGAAGGGGACCTGGTAGAGATGGGGAGGGGATCTGGTAGCTGGGGATAGCTTGAGCAGAGGCACCCAGACAAGAAAGCACAGTACTCATACAGGAGGAAAAAAATGACAGCATGGTTATAAAACTAGATCTAGAGCTGGAGGGGACATCAGAGACCATCTAGTCAAATATCCTCACTTTACAGATGAGGAAAGCAGTGCCATGAGAGGTGGAGTGGGTCTCTTCTTGCCCCAGGTCATACGGGCTATAAGTATCAGAGGCAAGATTTGAACTCTGGTCCTTTGACTCCAAACCCAGAACTCTTGTCACTTTACTATGCCGTATCCCTTAATTTGGCTTTCATTGAGTGGAGCAGAGAATATAGGAAAGCAAGCAGAGGATTAAGAGGGATGCTGAGATTAGGACACAGATGATTGTGAATACCAGCCAAGGAGTTCGGACTCAGTCCTGTAGGCAGTGAGGACCCACTGGAGTCTTCTGAGCAAAAGAGAAGGACAGTCAGACCTCAGGATCAGGAAGATGCTTCTGGTGGCTACAGGAGGGATGGGGTGAAGAGGAAAAGGATGGGAGGCAGGGACACTAATTAGGAAGCTATTGAAATAGTCTGAATGAGAAGAGATGAAGTTCAGAATGAGGATGATTGATGTAGGAACGGAAAGAATTGAGAGAGGTGAGGTGGAGAAAGGACCCCTAAATTTGGGTAGATCCCAAATCAGGCTGATAATCAATTCTAGGGCTCCTTCTAGCTTGAAAAATCTCTGACTCTATCCAGGGGGCTTGAACTTTTTTGTATCACATTCCCCTTTGGGGGACTAGTCTAGCAAAACTTATGGGGCCCTTTTTAAATTTTGTTTTTAAATGCATAAAGTGAAATACATAGAATTACAAAGGAAATCAGTGCATTAAAATAGTTTTTTGTTCAGTCATATTTGACTCTTCATGACCCCATTTGGGGTTTTCTTGGCAGAGATACTAGAATGGTTTGCCATTTCTTTCTCCAGCTCATGAAAATGATGAGTGAGGCAAACAGGGTAAAGTGACTTGCCCAGGGTCACTCAACTAGTAAGTATCTGAGGCTGGATCTGAACTCAGGAAGATGAGTCTTCTTGACTACAGGCCCAGAATGTTGTGCCACCTGGCTTCCTTAAAATAAACTTATCAACATATTTAAAAGACAAGTTCACTGGACTCCAGGTTGAGATCTCATGTAGGTCTAAATAAACTTCCAAGCTTTCTATGTACTCTTTTCACTGTAGCTTACTTTTATTATTACTATTAACAACAATAATAATAATGATAGATAAATAGCTCAAATTGATATAGAGCTTTAAGGCTTTCAGAGCATTCTTCATTCATCTATAGACAAAGGTGGTATGTGGCTGGGAAGGCCAAAGACCCGGTCCTCCCATCTCCATCTTCCAGTACCCAGAGAATCTGTCTCCCTCCCTGACCCTGCTGGCCTCCTCCCTCAGGTGCAATGCTTTGATCCCGGGGAAGACAAGTGGAGCCTCCTTTCTCCTGCCCCCTTCACCCAGAGGTGCATAGAAGCTGTGTCCCTGGATGGCACCATCTATGTGGTGGGGGGTCTCCTGAGCAAGATCTTCAGCTATGATCCACGAAGAGATCTCTGGGCAGAGGCAGTTTCACTCCCTGGGCCCCTGGTAAGGAGGGGGCTCATGTTCCATCTGGGCTCTTTTTGGGGATGACAGGAGAGGAGGGGAAGCCCCAAAGAGACAAGGTAATCTCTGATACTGTAGGGCCCTAAGATGCCTCCCAGTTCAGGCATTCTGTGTTCCAAGACAGGGCTCATAAACTGGAACCCACAGACCATGGGCAGATAGATTTCAGGGGTCCATAACTTTGGATGGGGAAAAAAAGTTACATCTTTATTTCAGTGAAAATTGTTTTCTTTGTAGTGCTATGCATTTTCCTTAACGTATTTAAAAAATTTTCTTAAAAGGGGTCCATAGGCTTCACTGAACTGCCAAAAGGGTATATGACAAATATTAACAAACTCTGTTCTTAGGTCCCTCCTAGCTCTGACATTAGACATTTAAGGTCCTTCCCAGTCTGACATTCGGTGTTCTAAGGCATTTCCAATTCTGACATCGCATGTTTTAATGTGTCTTCTAGGACTGACATTCTATAGAACTCTAAACCTCTTTCCTTTTTAGCGTTTATATTTTTCAAAGCATTTTCTCATCTACAGTCTCGTTTGACTTTCCCTACAACCTCTCAAGGGAGTCTAGTCAATGGTCACAATCCCCACTTAAGAGAAGGAGAAAACTGATGGCAAGTTTTCAGAAGTCAGAGAGTAGCCAGCTTTCCCAGTCGTACAGTGTGAGGCAGTTAGGTGGCTCAGTGGATAGAGTGCTGGGCCTGGAGTCAGGAAGACCTTAGTTCAAATCTAGCCTCAGACATTTACTATTTGTGTGACCCTGGGCAAATCACTTAACCTTTGTTTGCCTTAGCCCACTGGAGAAGGAAATGGCAAACCACTCTAGTATCTTTGCCAAGAAAACCCCATGGACAGTATGAGTCCATGGACCCATGATGGCTGGACATGAGTAAACAACAAGGGTACATTCGAATATTTGACTTTGATTGCTTGACTTGCTGCAATCAAATTGCTTGACTTTGATTCTGAGTTGGCTGCCTGGCTCCTCCCAAAGTCAAGGCAGAGGACAGATGACATCAATAGTTTAGCAAGGGAGATGAGGAGCAGGATAAAGGGCTTGGGGACTTCTAGGAGGGTACTTTCAGTTTTACAGTGTTACATTAAATATACATATACATACACATATACATATATATACACATACACACATATATATATATACACACACACACACACACACACACACACACACACATATATATAATCACAGAAAAATTTAAAACTGGGAGATGGGGAGGGGGAACCTAACAGAGAAGCAAATCCAGCCCTGTCATTTTGCAGAGGAAACAGGCCCAGAAAGTGGGGAAACCATTTGCTGAGCAACAGCTATATGGGAGAGTTGTTATGTCCATGCATAAGTGCTCACACAATTCTGAGATTCTGTGATTCCATGACAGTGATATGATGCCGATGTTCTATAAAGATAACTCCCTGACTCTCCCATTCCAAAAATCTACCCTTCAAGAACTGAGCTGGTAAGGGAAGGGGTAAGGGAGGGGAAACGGAGGTGACAATCCTGAGGACATGTCTGTCTCTTGGTCTTCCAGGAGAGCTGTGGAGTGACCGTTTGTGGCAGGAGAATCTATGTCCTTGGTGGTCGGGACTCAAGAGGAGAAGGCACAGATAAGACCTTTACCTTTGACCCACTGAGTGGGTGTTTGGAAAACCAACAGCCCCTGCAGCGATGCACCAGTGCCCATGGCTGTGTCACCATCCTTCAGCACCTGGGTCAGGGACAGACCTACCCCAAAGGGCAGGGTAGGCCCAGCTGAGCCCAGAGCTTCGGACAGACACCTGGCTGCACAGCAACCAAGACTAAGGCCACCCAGGCCTCCTGCCTCTACTTCTATGAGGTCTCTGTGTACAAAAATCCAATTAATTTATTTTCCCCTTTTCTTACAGAAATAAGACCTGATTTTAGTTGCACTCATTCAAGCTGGCAAGTGTGTTATTTCTGACTGCAAACAGACGCTGAAGGATTTCACTCCTTACCTCCGAGTTTCCTTACCTTTACATAGTGCTTTAAAGTTTATTCTAAAGCACTATAAATGTTTGAGCTGTCATTATCACAAAATATTTCACAGTTTCGGAAAGGCTCTCCCACCTGTTTCTTAAAGCACCTTTTCTAAACTTCTTTGCTCTGATCTCACTCCCTGGTATATTTTAATTGTCAGGTTTCAGAGTTGGAAGGAACCTTGGAGATCATCTTGTCCAATGTTTTGTTTTGTTTTTTTTTCATTTTATAAATGAGGAAACTGAGGCCTGGGGAAAATAAATCAGTTGACAAGCAAAATGGTAGAATTAACTAAAAGCCAAGTATTTTGAGTCACCAAAGTCCAAACTGGACCACAATTCAGGAAACATACATAAAGCATGTGTCCAAGACACTAAGGGAAATTAAAAAACAAACAAGTAGTTGTTTTTTTTTTTTTTATTAAAGGTGATAGCTTGAATATGGTCTCTGAATGTGTTGCTTTGCAAAGAGCCCTGGGCTGGGAACCTGGAGACTTCCCTTGGAATCACTGCATGACCTATACATCCTGGACCTGGGTTTCCCCCTCTTTAAAATGATGGGGTTAGACTAAGTTATTTTTAAGGCCCCTTCCAGCTCAGCCTTTCCATGTTCTAAGGCCCCTCTCAGCTCTGACATTCCATGTCCTAGGGTTCCTCTCAGCTCTGACATTCCATGTTCTAATACCCCTTCCAGCTCTGACATTCTCTGTTCTAAGGTCCCTTGAAGCCCTAATAGTCTGCATATTAAGAGTATTTCTAATTCTCAGTGTTCTATGATGTGGGAGGAGCCAATGGATTTTATAATCCC
>CM053596.1:96669516-96700106 GCA_028646575.1 Pseudocheirus occidentalis
CCCCCCCCCCCCCCCCCCCGGAGGCGCTGGTGCTCATGCTTCCCCAGATGGGGCCAGTCTCATAAAAAACGCTGTTTTCCAGCTGAGCCTGGGGTCCAGACTGATTAACCAGGATTATAGGCACTGGGACCATCTGGAAGCCACTGATAATGACAGAAGAGGCTTCCCCCTCCCCCATCCCCCATCCCATCACAGCAAACCCTAGGATCATGCTGGTAAAGGAGAGTCAGCCAAGATGCATCAGGGATACAGGGGATCAGAAATGAGACAGGCAACATGAACACTCCACCCCCCCACACACACTCCAATCCATCCCTTCAACCAGACTGCAAAAGCCCAGACAAATCAAGATGAATCCCTTCCTAAAAACAATGAGCATCTTAATAATATTTGATGAGCTGGCATTTAGTTGGCAATGTTCTCTGGGTAGGGAGCTGTGTGCTGCAGAGGGGTGATAGAGAGGGGATAACCACTGGCTTCAGAGAAGCCCCTGATTTGGATGTGGAGGGGAGAGGGAAGACAGGTAAACACATCTTCCTCCAGTGTTAAGTGCCCAGACTGATCTACCATGGGCAAGCACCTTGGAACCTTTTCTCCCTGGTCAGAGTATCATTCTGACAGGTGAGTGAGAAAGATGAAGAGGACAGCTTGGAGGTAAATGAGTGAGAGGAGGGAGGCAGCATGAGCCCTAACCTGAGATCTAGCAGATGAGACCAAGACATTCAATCTAACTCTGCTACCACAGGACTTTGGGAAAGTGGTTGAGGAAAGGTTTCATCTCTGAGACTTGTTTTCTTCCTCTGACCTGTGAAGACACTGGACTAGATCAGGGATTCTTAACTAGGGATATAGGAAGTAGCTCTCTTACTATTTTGATTGCTGTACTTCATGATAATGGTTTTCCTTTGTCATCCCATGGATTTCATTTTATTATGCATTTAAAAACATGATTCTGAGATTTGGTCCCTCAGCTTCAGCAGACTACTGCCGAAGTGATCCAGGACACATACACATACATACAGAATCAAAGACCCTCTGGACTAGATGACCCCTAATGTCCCTTTTAGTTCTCAGTACCTATGATTCAAAGTAGATATTTGTGGCCAGAGCAGAGGGTATCCACTGTGGCCATTTGCTGCAGGGACACTAATAAGCACAGGTTTATCTACCTGATTCCCTGTCAGGGAGGTTCAAGCCAGACTCTGGGGACACTTCTCAGAAAAGGAGCCTAGGAGATAGTGGAAGGGAAAGTGCCATCCAAGTATTGGGGTTACAACTGAAAAGCCAAATCAGTGTTCTGGGAATTAGGACATTGGAAATAGAGGAGCCCAAAGATCCCCTAACTCACAGGATCACAGACCGATGTATCTAGCTCCCTTGTTTTCAGATGAAGGAATGAAGTCCCTGAGAGGAAGAGACTTCCCCAGAGTCACAGAGGTAGCAAGGGTCAAGGTCTTCCGGACTACTTACCTAATTTCTCTGAAGCTGAGAGACACATTAACATACACTGAGAAAGAGGGCTAGGTATGGAGCCAAAGGAACTAAGTTCAAGTTCTGTTTCCATTCATTTCTGTCAGCATGACCTTAGGTAAGTCATTGAATATCTCTAGCCCCAGTTTCCTCATCTACAAGATGAGGGGCTTGGACTAGAACAGGGGCCCCTCCATCTTTTCTGTGCCTTTCAGCAGTTTGGAGAAACCTATGGTCCTCAAGATCATGTTTTTGTATGCATAAATAAGAAACCAATTATACTGAAATACAATTATCAAAATATTTTAAAAATAAGTTTGTGTACTAGTTAATCCCTGAACTAGATCATCTCTATGGTCCTTCTTCCTAGATTGCACAGTAAATCAGTGCCAGAGCTGGGTCAGGCACCCAAGTCTTTTGACGTCCAGTCTTTCCCCCACCTACGTCTCAAGAAAACATAGGGAGCCGCCATCCGCTGAGGCTGGGTTTGGAAGCTATTCTCTGAATGCTGATGGGTATGTTTGACAGCTATAATCTCCCCCTGTCAACCAGCCCTCTGTTCCCTCTGCCCAGAAAAGGAAACAAAAACCTCCATACTCGACTCCAAATTGGGAGTGGGAAGCCCCACCCAGGCAGAAGCAATTTGGAACTAAAGGAGAATGATTCCAGATAGGCAATTTACACAGCAGGTGAGCCCCACACTTAACAAAGCTTTCCCTCATACAAAGACCTTGAGGAGGTCTGAGGGCTCGTCTGGATGCAGGGCGGAGGGCCGAAGAGGGAACAAGATGAATGCATTACAAGCTCCCCCTCTTCCTCTGGCAGAGACAAAGACGTCTGCTTGATTCACAGCTCTTTCAGCTAAGCTTGGCTTCAAATTGAGGAGCTAATTTCCAGGGGCACAGTTAGAGGAGGGAGGGGACCCAATTTCACTCTGAATTATCCTAACCCCGCTCCACCTCCACTGACATACCTTTTCTACAGGACACATTGACTTTCTGTGATCATCCAGGAAATAGCGCTCAGCATTAACAAATGGAAATAAAGTTTTTACTGTCTAGGACTTTTACTGTCAGTTTCCTCTTCAACAAAATGGGGACAGTAAACTATGCTCTCCTTAGTGGATGGGGCTATTGTAAGTAACACTGAGATAATGGATGGAAAAACACTCTTTTCCCCACATCCGGCACCTACTAGCCCTGTCTTCAGAGGCTGGTGCTGAATAGGTTTATTGCTTCTACTCAGCATTGTAATAAGCACTATGGGGAGAGAGAGGGGAGAGGGATTGGGGAGGAGTAGGAATTTTCCTCTCTCAGACTTCTGAAAGCTCCCACACACTTCCCTCTCCCTCTTCCTCTTCTTCTTCCTCTCTCTCTCTCTCTCTCTTTCTTTTTCTCTCTCTCTCTCCCTCCCTCCCTCTCTCTCTCTCTCTCTCTCTCTCTCTCTCTCTCTCTCTCTCTCTCTCTCTCTCTTTCCTTTCAATTCTCAGATTTCCATATGCCTCCTCTGTTCACCCAATCCTTTAAAAACAAATAAATAAAAACCATCCTTTGACTTTGCTACCTCATTTGACTACAATTCTGGCTTTCTCTTGTCACAGCAAAATTTCTGGAAAGTGCCACTTATCAACTGTGTGACCCTGGGAAAATCACATAACTCTGAAGTACCCCAAGCAACTAAAAGGTGACAACTGGCACTGATTCAATTTTTAAAAAATAAGTTGTCTCCACTACTTGCCTCCACTCTACATAACCCACTCTCTTCTTCCACCAGTCTACCAAAAACTGGTCACTAATGACACTAACTGAAGACTCCAATGGCATTTTCCTGGTTCTCCCTTTCCTCAGTCTCTCTGCAGCACTAAACACTGTGGAACACCTGCTTTCATTTCAGACATTAAGCACCTACTATGGCATATGAAGATGAAAAGTAGTTTCCTCCCACAAAACTACAGTCTAGTTGGAAGAGATAAGAACAGGAATAGACATAACTATACAAAAGAAGAATTGGGATATGTATACAGAATAAGGTGAAGAAAGGTAACTCCTGGGTTTGGGGTGAAAGAAAAAGGTGCTTCCAAGGCAAGACCTGAGCCCAGTGAGAGGTCTGTATTGAGGTGCAGCCTGCCTAAGATAGGAGGAGCTTACCATCAGAAGGCTGCTCATTAGGGCAAAAGCTTTATAACCCTTTCTGTGTCATGGATCCCATTAGCAGTCTAGTAAAACCTATGAACTCCTCGGAATAAGATTTTTAAATGCATGTAACAAACTCTGTAAGATTCTATTGACCCATAGAGTCCATTAGTTTTCATAGAAAACCAATTATGTTGAAATTTAGGTGTTTTTTTTTAAATTAATGCACCCCAGGGTAAAAGACTTTTCCAGATAAGTTTCAGAAAACTTCAAAAGTTGGAGGGAAAAGGCATGGATCAAGCTAACAAACATTTATTAAGCACCTACTGTGAGCAGTGTGCTAAGGAGGAATGTGGTCTCCATCCTTGTGGAGACAAATATAGAGGAAGAAAGAAGATCACCAAGGACAGAACCTTGGAGGATAAGGAAACAGTGAAGGAGATAGGGATCAAATATGTAAAGAGTAAGGTAAAAAGAACCAAGAACAGAAGTCAGGGGAGAAGAGTATATCTAGAAGGCATTCTTCAGTAGTTCCCCCCGTACTTTGTCTTCTAGATCACTGGTTCTCAAAATGTAATTCAGGGACCCCTTGGGAATTCCTAAAACCTTTCAGGGGGTCTGTGAAGTCAAAGTAGTAAACTATTTTCAAAATAATACTAAGACATTTACATTCCTGATACAGTAAATATTGATAGCTACAGTCCACATAAACCCTTTCTGGAGGAATCTTCAATAATTTTTAAGAGTATATAGGGGGAAAATCCTGAAAAGAAGGCAAGGGGGTAGAGTCAAGATAGCAGAGTGAAAGCAGGGATTCACCTGAGCTTGTCCATTAATTCCTTCAGTTACCTCTAAAAAGTGAATCTGAACAACTTTTAGAGTGGCAGAATCCATTAGAAGACAGTGTGACAGATTTCCAGCCCAGCAAAACATGGAAAATTCACGGGTAGGATTTGGTGCACCAAGTTGGGGGGGGGGGCTAGGAGTAGGGGGAGTGCAGAGCACAGGACATGGAACATGCAGGCTATACCAGCACAAATCCAACCATAGTGTAGCCTGAGTAAACCCACGTTAACCGATTCAACTACCGAAGTTGTGATTCCTACTCACACCATAGGATGGGGTCTGTTGGACCTGGATAAGAGATAAGCACAGGGCCTGTGGCAGTGGCAGCAGCAACTCCTGGGGCTATTAGCCCAAAGGCTGGATGTTTAAAAATCACCTACCTGAATTCCAGGAGCCAAGAAGACAGAGTAAACCATAGATGTTCTCATCCTCCCCTTTGACCCTGAAAAACCCAAAGAAGATTGAGGGAAGAACCAAATTCAGAAGAGAACAGCATTGACCCTATACCCACATCTGAAACCTCAAAAGGGAATATGAACTGGTCTCAAATCCAAAAAGCAATCCTCAAGAAGGATTTTAAAAGCCAAATTAGAGAGTAGAAGATAAATTGACCAATTATTTTAAAAATGCAATTAGTGAAATGGAAAATAAAATTTCCCTGAAGAAAACAGCTCCTTAAAAAGTACAATTAGCCAAATGGGAAAGGAGGTATAAAAACTGAGAAAAACAATTCTTTGAAAATTAGAATTAGACAAGTTGAAGCTAATGGCTCTATGAAGCATCAAGAATCGGTCAAACAAAATCTAAAGAATGAAAAAATAGAATAAAATGTAAAATATCTCACCGGAAAAACAACCTGGAAAACAGATCCACAAGAGAGAATCTAAGAATTATTGGTCTACCAGAAAGCCATGATGGAAAAAAAGAGCTGGGAGAGTATCTTCCAAGAAATCATCAAGGAAAACTACCCTGAGGTCCTACAACCAGAGGGTAAAATAGCCATTAAAACCAGACACCTCCTGAAAGAGATCCCAAATTGAAAACTCCAAGGAATATTGTAACCAAATTCCAGAATTATCAGGTCAAGGAGAAAATACTGCAAGCAGCCAGAAAGAAACAACTTAAATATTGTGGATCAGTCAGGATCACACAGCACCTTGTGGCTTCTACATTAAAAGATCAGAGGGATTGAAATATGATATATCATAAGGCAAAGGAGCTTAGACAACAACCAAGGATCAACTACCCAGCAAAACTGAACACAATCTTTCAGTCAAGGAGATGGTCATTCAATGAAATAATGGACTTCCAGACCTTCTTGATGAAAAGGTCAGAGCTCAATGAAAAATTTGATCTTCAAATACAAGACTCAAGAAAGATATTAAAAGATAAACTCAGAAGCTTGTGGAACTGAATGTTGTAAACTAAAAGTAAATGAATGTTTTTAAAAGAATATATAGGAGGGCAAGTAGGTGGTACAAGTAGGTGGACAGAGTAGAGGTCCTGGAGTCAGAAGGACTTGAATTAAAATTCGACCTCAATCACTTACTGTGTGACCCTGGGCAAGTCACTTAACCCTGCTTGCCTCAGTTCTTCATCTGTAAAATGAACTGGAGTAGGAAATGGCAAACCACTCCAGTATCTTTGCCAAGAAAATCCCAAATGGGGTTACCAAGAGTCAGACACAACTGAACGACAACCAGCAGTTGTTCCTCAGTTTCGTCCTGTTCTCTGCACTCTTCTTCCTCCCAACCCCTCACTTCTGATGGCAGGAAAAGATCCTTACTTATTGAAATCCTTCCCCTCCTTGTTCAAGGCCAAGTTTAGGCGCTGCCTAGGAGGCAGTGGGCCAGGAGTCCACAGTGTTCAGTATTGCAGAGAGGTTGGAGGGAGGGGGGGGGGGTAATCAGGGAAATTAAATTGGGTTGACTGATCAATAAGTGATTAGTGACCAGTCTGGGTAGACCAGTTTTTGAGACCTTTTCAACATAGTGGGATCTGCTGGAACTTAGGATCTGTTGCCATAATCTTGGAAGAGTATAAAGTATCTGCACTGAGGAAAAATCCAAAGGGTCCTTAAATAATAGCACACCTCACCTCAGCAAGGGCTAGTCTTTACCCAGTTGACCCAATAGCTAATGACAAACAGTGATAAGCAACTGAGATGACTGGAATGTTAGAAAGAACCATATACGTAAGCCATTATTCTCATCCCCACCCAGCTAGCAAGTAGGACTCAATGGCCCTTCCAGCTCTAAACCAGTTATAGTTGTTGTTATTGTTTAATATTACTATGACTACTACTACTACCACACCACTACTACTACTAACCCCAATGACCTGACTTCCTGTGACTCCCTATCTTCCATCCTCAACCTAAATTTGGTGTTGGCTGGCAGAGACCCATTGATAGCCTTTGAGACTCTGGTTATCTCTCACTTTAGAATGCAGAATGACCAAGATTAGGGGAGGTTTCAGAAATGTAGATTCCTAGATCTGGATCTGGAATGGACCCCAGAGATCACCTCAATCCAAATCCCTCATTTTACAGATGAGAATCTTCAAATCCCTCATTCTACAGATGAGAAAACCAAGGCCCAGAGAAGTCAAGGTAAAAAGTATCAGAGGCAAGATTTAAACCCAGAGCCATTGTTCTTTCCATTGTATGAGACGGGATTTGAACCCAGGTCCTCTGTCTACAGAGCCAGTGTTCTCTCCAATGAAGCAAATTATAGATTTACTTCAACTTCTTTAATAGATGGGAACACTGAGGATCAGAAAGCCACAGTGACTTGACACAGTAAATGTGCCTTTGTAATGTGCACAATAAATGACAGAGCTGGGGCTTAATCCCAGGTCCAACATCTTGTAGAAGATGACCAGAGTGATTTGTGTCCTAAAGATTAGGTCATAGAAGAACAGGTTGAAAGATCTGGGGATTTTAGGCTTAGGAGAGACATAACTGTCTTCAAGGATGACCACATGGGAAAACAAGCAAAAACCTAAAATATTAGACTTGTTCTGCTTGGCTGCAAATGCCAAAGCCTAGTGTAGTAGAGATGAAGTGGCAAAGGAGAAGAGTTCAGTTTGACTGAAGGAAAGAACATCCAAAAAGTGGATGAGGCTGCCTTTGGAGGAGATGAGAGGGCTTCACAAAGACACTGTTCTTTCTGTCATCCCACCCATAACTGCTGCCAAGTGTTATTATTAATTATCAGTATTATTAATATTGATCTTTTTAAAACATCAATATGATTTCCCAGTGATCTCTTAATTCCCACAAAGACAACTTTCCCTTGCAACACATATAGTCAAACCTAATGAATTAACACATTGACCATATCTGAAAATGCCCGCATCTTTATGCATCTCTGCTAGTGCATCTCCTGAAAGGCAGGAGACATGCCCCATCATCAATCCCCTGTAGTCACAAAGTGTCACTGCATTGCTCTGAGTTCTGAAGTCTCAATGTTGTCTTGCCGTACATCACCATAGTCATTCCACAGATTTTTCTCCTCGTTCTGCCTATTTCATTCTCTGTTGGTTCACACAAGCTGAATGATCACTCATCGGGAATGTCATATGAAGAACTGTCTTTCAAACATGGATTAGACTAGAAGATCTGAAGTATGCCTTTCAAATATGACTTAACTGTTTTTTTTTTAAAACTGGTTAAGTATTTTTCTCTGTGTTACAATCCTCCCAAAAATTTTATTCAAACAAATGCCTCTTTAACAAAACAAGATGTAACTTCTGACCTACACCATAAAGTTCCAATATAGCTGTTGGCTATATTGGTACTGTCTAAAAGCCAGCACTCTCCAATACCACCGTGGGAAGAAAGTCACATTTCCAGCCAACCACCAAAGTTGAGACCCCAAAGTCAGACAGGATGGTGAGAGTTTAAGAATTTATTGTATTGTTCAATCCTGTCTGACTCTTTGTGACTCCACTCAGGGTTTTCTTGGGAAAGATACTAGAGTGGTTTGTCATTTCCTTCTCCAGCTCATTTTTTATAGATGAGGAAACTGAGGCAAACAGGGTTAAGTGACTTGCCCAGGGCCACCCAGCTAGCAAGTGTCTGTGGCCAGATTCGAACTGAGGAAGATGTCTTCCTGACTCCAGGCACATGCCACCTAGCTGTCCCCGAGAATTTATTGTGGGGAGGTTCTAACTATTAGGAAGGGGAGCCATGACATACAATTGAAGTAACTAGGTATTTGTTCAGTAACTGGGTAAAGGAATATAAGGAAAAATAACGTACTGGAGTAAAGCACTGGATCTGTAATTTCAGTGCAGCAAGTCTCTGCCATTTATGATCCAATTAAGTCAATTTTCTTCTCTGGCACTCAATTTCATCATCTAGAAGAGGGCTTGGCTTTGGTAGCATATTTTAGCATAGAAGTTCTTAGTCTTTTTTGCATTATAGATTCTCAAAATCTGGGAAATCCTAGAGACTCTTTCTCAAAATAATGTTTTTGAATACATAAAATACAAAAGAAAGCAATTATATTGAAGTAAAAGTGTCAAAACATTTAGAATTTTTTTTCATAGTTCCCAGGTTAAGAATCCTTGTTTTAGTAGAGTACTAGTTCTGAAATCATTAAGACCTAGATTCAAATCTTAGCTTTGACAATTAATTAGCTATGTAACTGGCCAAGTCACATTCCGTCTCTGAAACACAGCTTCCTTCTGAGAAAGGGATAATGGTTGCAGAGAAAGTGCCGGCCTGTATAGGTAGAAGGAGTTTCCACACTTGGAATTTCCCTACGACAATGAAATCACAGATCTTTTCCACACGTACCACAAATGAATTGCATACTTCAAATCAATATATGAATGGCAATTACAACTATTCTAAATCACCAAGAGTTGGTACTCTGAGAAGTACCAGAGAACTCTGAGAAGCTACTGCTCTCTAGTGGCTAATTCAGAGTACACCGTAACCTGCTTAATACTGTTCTCTTTGGGGGGCTTCTTTCTTTCTTTCTTTTTTTTTTTTTTTTGGAGGGCAGTTGGGGTTAAGTGACTTGCCCAAGGTTTGGGGGCTTATTTCAAAGGTCACTACTCTACCTACTGAGAAAACACTAGCATTAGAGAATTTCAGTTGGGCCTCAATGGACAGAATAAAATTCAGAGCCACAGAATACTAGGAGTAGGAAGGACCTTAGAGATCCTCTGCTCACCCACCCCTATCCCCAATCAAAGGGCTGATAACTCAATCAACATGGAAGCTGGAGACCTGGGACAGAGCTGTCTCTACTAATTAGGGAAATCAGTCATCATATAAAGTTAGGGTATCAGGCCTTTAACTTTCAATCTGGTGATTCACAACTAGACCACCTGACTGCAGAAATTTAGAGACTAACCTCTTCCCCCAGGGGTGGATGGGCAGTTTCAAAACAACATACAGTTGGGACCTGGGTCACCAATTCCCTGGCTACTGGGAAGGGAGCAACTGTCCTCTGGCCAGCAAACTCTCTTCTCCCTTTACAGTCTCTGTGACTCCCAACCAAAGGTTACCTAGGCAAAACCTTTTCCATTACCACTCTATGTCCTCAATTCACTTCAGGCCTATTCTATCCTGAGAGTGTCTATTCCAATGTTTTCTACTTCTACTGTGCCCTCTGGGACCCTATTCTACTGTTAACTTATTGTTATTCCCATTAGGCCTGTTCTCTATCCCACTTTACATGATTGTTCATTCAAAGAAATCTAGCTCCCTTCCAGAAAACATGACATCTCTAGTCATCTTCAGTACCAGTGAGCATCACTGACCTCAAAAACATAAAAGGCATTTATGCAACCAATATGATAGCTATGATTAAAAGACCCTTGAGAAACCTAGTCCAATCCTCTCATTTTATAGCCAGGTAACAAGCATTTGTCAAATGCTTATTATGTGCCAGGCTCTGTGTTAAGCACTTAGGATACAAAGGAACACAATTTTCCCTTTTTTACAAATAAGGAAATTGTGCAGAAATAAAGTCAGACCTAAATAAATGGAGAAATATTCATTGCTCATGGGTAGGTAGAGCTAACATAAAAAATAACAATATTACCCAAAATGACTTATTCAGTACAATACCAATCAAACTACAAGGGATTATTTATAGAGCTAGAAAAAATTATAGCAATTCACATTGAGGAATACAAGGCCAAGAATCCTAAGGGAAGTAAGCAAAATCAGATCTTAAATTATATTACAAGATAGTAATCATTAAAATGATTTTTACTAGATAAAAAATTAGAGGCTGTTCAGTGGAATAGACTGGCATACAACATAAAAAAAAATGAACACTCTTACCTGAATACTAAGATAAACTCCAAATGGATAGATAACAGAAAAAAAAGTATAGTTATCACATGGAAATTAGAAGAATGAGGAAATTACTTTTCTGATGAATGGGTAGGGAAATAATTCATATTCAAACATGGAAGAGGATCATAATTAAAATGGACAACTTTGATTATATAACATTTAAAAATTTTTGCACAAACAAAAAAATGCAGCTAAAATTAGAAGAGCAAAAGTTAACTGGAGGGAAAAAAATCTTTGCAACAAGTTTCTCTGATAAATCAATGAACAAATATTTATTAAGCACTTACTATGTGCAGGATACTATGCGTGCTAAGAACTTGGGATAGAAAAAAGTAAAAAGACAAGGTCCTTGCCTTCAAGTCTAACTGACCATGTAAACAACTACATACAAGTAAGATCCATACAGTATAAATGGGAGATAATCCCTGAAGAAAGGGGATGGGAAGAGGACTGAACTGAAAAAAAGCTTCTGTGGAGAAGGTAGGATTTGAGTTAAATCTTCAAGTAAAAAGGTAAGCTAGAAGGGCGAGGTGAGGAGGAAGAGCATTTCAGGAATGGGGGCCCACCAATGACCCTGAGTCAAGAGATGGAGTATCTTGTTGAAGGAACAGCAAAAAGGCCAGGGTCACTTGGTCAGAAAATACATGTTCTTTGAGAAAACTGGGAAAGAAGAAAGAAGTAAAATTGTAAAGCATTTTATGCACCAAGGAGACATTTTTATATATGAACCTGAAAGTAATAGGCAATTGATAGTTTATTGGTTGGGAGGTAGGAGTGGGGGTGGTGATTTGTTCAGACCTGTGCTTTAGGAAGATCATTTTTGTAGCTGAGTGGAGGATGAATTGGAATGACAAGAGACTTGAGGGAGAGAGAACAACTGGACTATTTCAATAATCCAGGAATGAGGAGATGAGAGACTACACTGAGGGGTGCCTATGTATATACAAAGAAGAGAAAGTGTGAAGGTACAAACGATAATCGTCAACAGATCAGGTGAGGTGAGTGCAAGAGGAGTTAAGGATGTCACCTAGGCAAAGAGCCAGGATGACTGGGAGGATGGTGGTACCCTCAACAGTGACAGGGAAATTGTGAAGGAAAGGGTTCGGGGATGCAAAAACAACGGATTCTATTTTGACCATGTTGAATTTGAGAAGTCAACAAGTACATCAAGTCTGAGATATCCAAGAAATGCTTGGTAATTCAAGACTGGAACTCAGAAGACTGTTTACAGCTGGATATATGGAGCTGGGAATCATCTGTATAGAGAAGACAACTCAATCATGGTGCCTGATGAAATCACCATAGGAAATAGCATAGGAGAAAAGAAGGGGAACTGAGAAGGGGGGACTGAGAGAGGCCTGGAGGGCACCCACAGTTACTGGGAATGACCAATAAAGAACAAAGAAGGATTAGACAGGTCAAATGAGAAGAGTGTTATGAAAACCTAGAGTAGACAGTATCCAGAAGAAGGTGATCAACAGTACCAAAGACTTAAGAGAGGCCAAAAAAGATAAATATTAAGAAAATGTATGATGGGAGCAACTAGGTGATGTAGTGGACAGAGCACTGGTCCTGGACTCAGGAGAACCTGGTTTCAAAGCTGGTCTCAGACACTTATTAGCAGTGTGACCCTGGGCAAGTCATTTAACCCTGATCGCCTCAAAAAAAGAAAAGGTACACTTAAGCAGATAAGAGATCACTGCGATTTTTAGAGTTAGAAGTTTTGGTCACATGATGAGGTTGGAAATCAGAAGAAGGTAGGAGGGGCAGCTAGATGGTGCAGTGAATAGAGCACCGGCCCTGGAGTCAGGAGTACCTGAGTTCAAATCCGGCCTCAGACACTTAACACAAAAATCTAGCCATGTGACCTTGGGCAAGTCACTTAACCCCAACTGCCCTCCAAAAAAAAAAAAAAAAAGAAGGTAGGAAGTTAGAGCAACTAGTATAGATGGTTTTCTCAAGCTTAGCTGAAAGGGAAGGAGAAACAGAATGAAAGTGAGTGGGCTTTTAAGGATGGAGAAGATATAAGCATGTTTATAGGCAACATGGAAAAGAACCAGCAGATAGGGGAGGCCAAAGATTACAGAGTGGGCATGAACAAGGGCTAAGGTATGCACGTTGAGGGCTTTATCTTAGCAGAACAGCCACTCCTTTTCAGGTCCCATCTTCCCCTTTCCCTTCCATAAGTGTGTACACAGTTGTACAAGGGGTATCCTCCCCAGCTATGCCAAACTTGAAGAAAAGGACCTCATTTTAAATTTCCTTTATATCCCTATTCCATAGACAATCTGTCACAAAGAAAGGAAATGTTCATGGAATGGTCTCAATTTTTTTCAGTGATCATAAGGCCAAGTCTTCAGCTGACTGGGGGGAAGAAGATGCCATAGGAGGCTTAAGGAGTTTTAAAGGAGTAAAGATAAGGAAACGAACATTTATTAAAACACCAACTATGCGCCAGACACTGTGTCAAGTGCTGTAGAGCTGTCTTATTTAATCCTCACAACCACCCTGAAAGGTAGGTGATCTTTATTTGATATATGATCTTTATTTTACATTTGAAGAAACTGAGGCAGACAGGTTGTGACCTGCCCAAGATCACTCAACTCGTATCTGAAGCCATATTCGAACTCCAGGTCCAGCGCACTTATTCACTGTACTACCTAGCTATCCCTAGTGAGCTTTTGTGGAAAGAAGGTACAGCCAGTCTATCCGGGAGGTATAAGGGGACTGTGGTGTTACAGTAAGGGCCCAGTTAAAATTATGTTAACACATTTGTAGGAAACCCAGTTACCATGGCCTCCTCAATTTAAGCTTCATTCAGTGGCAGAGAATAGAAGTAAAAACTGCAGATGGTCCACGTGATCCAAGGCTGGGATTTGACAAGACATAATTATCAACAGGACAAGGGGCAAGGCATTCAATGGCAGAGGACAGGGTAGAACTGAACTGATTCACCAAGCGTAGTGGCAACCACGCTGGCATCCCCAGGATGCCTGCTAGTATGGCTTCTTAGATCTGCTTTACTAGGAAAGACAGCTGTTTAAGGGGTCAACAGTCTTTTTTAATTACATTCATTAGTTTGGGTGAAAAGTCAATACTCTGAATTTCAGAGAAAATCCAAATAAAGAAAATAGAGAAAATACAAGCAGAGGAAATAAAGACCAACACACACAGGGATTGTCTGTCTGACCAAGGCTACCAGAGAGAGGGAAGCACCAACATCTGGGCTTTTCAAAGCTGGGGGGAGGAGGACTCCTTAACAACTATCCAGAGTCTCATCTGTTCAGATCACAAGAACACTTCCAATGAGTGAGCCCCAAAGCAAAATGCTAACCTCAGAGTATATTTGCCATTTTTAGAGCCAAAGGGCATCACAACCCTCTTGACTCTGTGCTTAACTAGAAATTAAGAAAAGGGGTGAAAGCCTTCCTACAAGCAAGCCTCCCCTAAGTAAGCTTCCCTTAATGGGCTCCCGGTGAGGCTTATTAATGGGTGGGGAAGATCTTAAATCCCATTAACATTACACCAAGGCTTCAAAATAGGGGAGGATAGTTCCCAGGATAGCCTAGGAAAGAAGTGAAAGGTGGAGGAACTGAAAACCCCAGTAAAGAATGGAGTTATAAGGCACATAGCCCCTACAAGTGGTGTCTAACACCTATGATCCCTTTGTGCTTGGGAAGCTGAGATAGGTGAACTGAGTAACTGCAGTTGGTCTAAAGGCAGTTAGGTGTCTGCCCAAAATCTGGCACCAGCATGTTAGAGGATTTGTAGGCGGATGGCAAGAATTGAGTATGGCCAACTGAGGTAGAATATAGGACTAGGTCATGGGAACTTGTTAGACTGAGGAACTGGGAAGTTGAGAGTATCTGAAGGAAAAAATATACATATAGAAGTCTCCTCCCCTACTGGATCTTGGCCTTGCCATGACAGAGGGACTTGCATAGTTCAGCGAAGCTGTGAGCTACGCTGTGCAGGGTTACCCAAGATGTTGATATTATCATCATAACAATGAGTTTAAACAAAAGGTTATCTACGAAAAGATGAAATGGCAAGCCATTCTAGTGCCTTTGCCAAGAAAATCCCAGGGACAGTATTAGAACAAAAAAAGATATGACACCAGAAAATTAGCCCCTTAGGTCAAAAGAATGAAGGACAACTACAAATAGCTCTAACACTAATGAAGTGTCTGGGCCAAGGCTGAAAGGAACGGCAGCTGCAGATGCATCTGGTGATGAAAGGAAAGCGGTAAAGATCAATATTGCACAGGAAGCTGGGATGTAAGATCTATGAACCAAGGCATGCTGGGCATGGCCAAACAGTAGACACAAAGATGAAACACTGACATTTTGACTGTCAACGTACTTAAATAGATGGGAACAGACGGATTTAATCCAAGTGATCATTACATATACTACTGTGGGCAAGAACCCTTTAGAAGAAATGAGTAGCCCTCACAGTTAAGTAAGAAAAGTAGTACTTTGGTATCATCTTAAAAACAACACAATGTTATCTGTTCAAATCCAAAGCAAACCATTCAACATCACAGTAATATGTCTATGCTACAACCACAGATGCTGAAGGAGCCTATGTTGATCAGTTCTACAAAGACCTGTATCTTCTAGAAATAACACCCAAGATAGATGCCACATCTATCACAAGGGATTGGAATGCTAACATAGGAAATAAAAAGACAACTGGATAACAGGTAAGTTTGGCCATGGAGTACAAAATTTAGCAGGGCAGGGGTGTTTTGTTGAGATAACAACCCACTGGTCATAGTGAACATTCTTTTTCAACAAGCCAAAAGGTGGACACATGGACATCACCAAATGGTCAAAATAAAAATTAAATTGATAATATACTTTGTAGTCAAAGGTGGAGCCCTATACAGTCAGTGGAATTGACTGTGACTCAAGTAATGAGCTTCTTATTGCAAAATTTAAACTTAAATTTTGGGGGGAGGCAATCAAACTGCCCAAAGTCACACAGCCATATTAGAACTCAGGTCCTTCTGACTCTACAACTAGTGCTCTATCCACCGTACCACCCTGCTGCCCCAAAATTTAGACATATTGAAGGAAATAAGGAAAAACATCAGACTTTGGATAAGCATAGCATTTCTTATTAATATAAAGTGGATATGATGAATAGATTTAAGGGATCACATCTAGCAGATAGTGCCAGAAGGACTATAGACAGGATCACAACATAAACAAGAGGCAGCAACAAAACACTCCAAAGAAAAAGAGCAAGAGAGCAAAATGGCTATCTGATAAGGTTTTACAAACAGCTGAGGAAAGGAAAAAAAGGAAAAGAAAAAGGGAATGATACGTCCAAGTTAACGCAGAACTTCAGAGAATAGTAAGAAGTTTTTCTTAAATGAGCAATGCAAAGAAGTAGAAAAAAAAAATACAGGATAGGAAAGACAAGAGATCTCTTCAAGAAAATCAGAGATATTAAGGGAGTTCAGGCAAAAATGGACATGATAAAATACAAAAATGGTAGGGACTTAACAGAAGCAGACATTAAATAAGTAGAATTATAGAAAATCTTAACATCACTGATAACCACGATGGTGTAGTTTCTGATCTAGAGCCAGACATCCTGGAGAATGAAACAAAATGGGCCTTAGGAAGCCTTGTTACCAATAAGGCTAGTGGAGGTGACAGAATTCCAGCTAAGTTATGTAAAATAATAAAATATTATATTATATTCTTATTATATTCTCTCTAACATTCTGAGTACTGACCTTTCCCCTGAACTGATGAAATGTAATTAAATGTAGGATTAACTCCTTTTTGAGCGGTCTTTCCTTTAAAAGCAGGTCAAAGAACCTGTGCTAGCAGGCCATCCTAGGGTGCTTGCTACTACAACTGTGTCGATGACAATAAAATGTGGCAAGTCATCAAAGAAAGGAGTAGATCATTTTACTTGTCGTCTGAGATTATACGTGGGTCAAGAAGCAACAGTTAAAACCAAACACGGAACAACTGATTGGTTTAAGGAGTACAAGGAATTTTATCTTGTACACAGAGTATATCATATGAAACACCAGGCCTACCCAAAAGTCAGAAATAAGGTTGCTGGGAGAAATACCAACAATCTCAGAAATGTAGATCATACCACTCTAATGGCAGAATGAAAACAATTAAGAAGCTTCTTGATGAGGGTGAAAGAAGTGTCAAAGTTGGCTTGACACCTAACAAAAAAAACTAAAATCTTGGCAACCAGTCCCAACACTTCCTGGCAAATTGAGAAATGGAAACAAGTGTCAAGATTTTATATTCTTAGGCTCAAAGATCACTGCAGATGGTGACTGCAGTCGTGAATTACAAGATGCTTGCTCTATGGCAAACCTAGACAGCATACTAAAAAGCACTACCTTGCCAACAAAGATGTGTATATCAAAGTTATGGTATGGTTTTTCCAGCAGCAATGTATGCCCATTAGAGTGGGATTGTGTAAGGACAGCTGAGCACTGCAGAACCAACACTTCCAGACTGTGATGCTGGAGAAGACATTTCCCTTGGGCAGCAAGGCAGACAAATTGGTCAATACTTCAAGAAATGAACTCTGTTCACCAAAATACTGAAGTCAAAACTTTGGCCACATGAGAAGACTTACAAGAAAAGGCTCTGATCTTGGGAAAGATTAAAAGAAAAAAAAACAGAGGATGAGATGGCTGGATAGTGTCATGGAAGCAACTTGGACAGACTTCAGCCAATGGTGGAGGATACAAGCAGCTGGTGTGCTCTGGTCCATGAAGTCTTGAAAATCAGACACATTATAACAAACCTAGTAAGAGGGTTTAGTGAGGAAAAACTAAACATTGAGAAAGGAATGATGTTTCATATCCAACATATACAGGAAAATATAAAAATGTAGAAAGTGCAGTCATCCAAGAAATAAATGGCAAAAATTAACAAGCAGTTTTTAAAGCAATAAAAGCTGTTACCATAAGCCAAGTGGAAGACCCAAGACACCCACTGGTTATCCTCACTCTATGGCAATTTCCCACTTATTTGGCCTAGCATTCCCTTTTAAAAAATTACTCAGTGCCCCCTGGAAATCTACTTTAACTTTTTAATATTTTTTGAAATTTCCATAATTTCAAAAAATATAATTTTTAAATGATGCATCTTAAATTGAATTTGTGGTTTTTCTTGCATTGACATTCTGATGGCTCAATATTATATCACATAACCCTACAGTATATTATCATTACATGCATATATTCCTGTTGATGCATGAACTTCCCAATTTGCAAAACACTTGCTTAAGACTTGTCAGAATTGACCACTGATCAGTTATAACTTGCATTGTTTGGAAAACGTAAATCACTTCAACTAAAGTATACAACAGATGAAACGTACAAATGGTTTTTCAAATTTTTTTAAACATTTTCCTTCCTTACGCTTCCACCACCCCTTTTTATTCAACATCCAATTGCACCTGAGGCTACTGCCTCCCCCACAACAGGGCAGGTATTGCCCACTGTCTTCCATGCTGCATAAAGTGATTTGCCCTGGGTCACACAACCAGTTTCATGTATGTCTTTGAAGTTTCCAGGTAGGCTCTCTATCCACTAAGCCATGATTTTAGGAAATGTAAAATCAATTTAAAAGCTGGTTCATTGCTTATGGGGATACCTCTAATGTTCTCATTCAGACTTAAACACTCGGAAATAGTGCCAAATATAATTATAGGGAGCATTTTTTCCTAACCCTGTGAAATATAAGTCTTACTGAAGTGACTTTGTCCAAGCCATCATGTAGGGAGCCAAGTTCAGGGAACTCTGCTGTGCTATGGCAGAACTGCCGAGATAAAATGTTAGAGGAGCCCTGACAACCAGCAGGACCAAGAAGGAAAAGTCAGGTGAAAAAGGATACTTGAAAGTTACTTACCCAGAGGTTGCCCCGATCACGAATGAGATGGGACTCTTAAGGATGGTAAAGAGAGTCAGTTTTATTCAACTAAAGAGTCCAGTATATATAGTGCAAAACTGCAGTCATCTTAAGCCACTATCTGTGGGATTACACTATTGCTCTAATTCCCATTCCCTTCATATGTGAGGGTCATGTACTCTATCCTTGTTATTAGGGTGCAGGTACCTATGAGGCAGATGTCCCAAACCTCCTTAGAACAGGACAGTGTAAGCCCAAGAATTCTAGTTACCTAATTTGTGCTACGTTCTAACAGTATGGTATTTTTCGGAGAACACTGTGAGCATCCCTCCTTGTTGCCAAGCTGGGAGTGCACACCACACTTCTTACAGGACATCAGGCTCATGCTTGTGAGCCTTTCTGGGGCATGTAGAACCAATCCAGGCCTGGTAGCAGGGTCTTAAGCTGAGAGGGTTTATTCAGACATCAAGGTCAGAGCCCCACTGGCCTATAGTTCTCAACCTTCCTAATGCTGCAACCCTTTAATACTTGTATGTGGGCATAGGGGAGCAGGAGAGTGTCTCAGTTCCTAAGGCCATAGGAAATGTGTTTTCTGATGGTTTTAGGCAACCCCGGTTCAACCCCCAAAGGGGTCATGACCCACAGGTTGAGAACCACTACTCTATATCAAGTCTCTTTTTTTCCTTAGTATCCCCAATACTCAGTACAGTACCTGATAATTTCACAGCATTTTTAAGCATAAGCTGCATTTGTTCATTAAGTGAATACTTACAGGGCATCCTAATGAGAAGATAAAAAAATCTGGGACAAGGTGCTATGGATGAATTTACTAATTTCTTATTGGTAATCTGCCCACCTTTTAAAAAACTGAAATAACCAGAGTGTTTGTTTTACAAAAGATTTTATTAAAGATCTTTACAGAAGAGCTTCGGGCACACCATTCCAGGTGTCACAGAGTCCTTGAAACCAAAATAAGAGAGAAGTTAGAACAAAGCAGCAACCGTAAAGTCTAGAAGTTGGTGTTATCTTAGGATATGAGAGGTGAGAGAGAAGGAAAAGCCTGTTACAGTTTCTGATCTCCACATCTCTCACATCTGTCCCCTCCATTTCCACTGTTATCACTACATCAGGTCCTCATTTGCACCCCACTGGACTAGTCTTCCCACCACCAGAATAATATATGCATAAATCCAGTCATACCACTAGTCTGCTCAAGCTTCAGAGGTTTCCTATTGCCTACCAGATCAAGTTCAAATTCTTTTGCTTGGCATTCAAGACTTTCCACCATCCTACCTTCAATTACACACCTCTAACTCACTTTTTTCCTCTGTGCCCAGAACCAGATCTGTGCTATTCCTGCCTTAGCTATAGCTCTTTGTGTCTGCAATGTCTCCCCACCTCCCACTTTTATCTGAATTCCCAGGCATCCTTTAAAGGCACACTCAAAAGCCATATCATATATGAAAGCTTGAAAATGCAAGATCCCCCCCAACATAAAAACCTACCACCTTGTACCACACACGGCACTGTTTTTTCCACTTATGTATTACTGTGTTTGTCTTAATGCCCCTCACCCCACTAAACAGTAAGCTACATGAAGGTAAACTTACGGTCCAATACTTACAGGCACCTTCACTGTGCCCCCCCCTTGAACTAGCTTATTTATATTGTCTCTCCAACCTATTACAATCAATTTAATCCTCTTTACCAACATCCCAGTGGCCATTTCTTAAACCTTATTAACATCTGGTCAAGTTATCTACTTAGCCCTTTATTCCACTTCACACTAGCCCCTGATGGGAGGCAGGGAGGGACTTTTTTTTATAGAAGCAGAAACTGAGGCAGAGGGGAAAAGAGTTGCTCAAATTTGTTAATAAAGGGAACAAAACCTGAATTAGAACCTCCTAGATCAGCATTCTCTCTGTCCTAGGAGAAAACACGAAACTGTAATAAATTCTAAGTGACAGACAACTACAAAGAAAATCTGGGCTAGACCATCATGTCAGTCAATCTTGATCCTCTGGCAGGGGGTGGGTTGCTGGACCTGACCCTCTAAATCTGGACCATGTCACTGAGGTACTATTGAGCATACAAGTTCCTCTAGGGAAGCAAGGAACAAAATGGCCTGAAAGCTAGAGGGAACCTAGATAAAGGTAGTGTCAATTCTCTAGAAAGGGTGATTCACTCAAAGCCATAGTGAGTCAATAGAACCAGGGGGCCTGAAACCAGGCATTCTGGTCCAGAGGTCTTTCCATACATCAGGCTACCTCTCTAAAATATCTGAAGGGCTAGAAAGGGGAAGGAGGAGACATTTTGTAAGACATTTTGTATAGCTCCAAAGAACTAGGACAACTGACTGAAAATAAAAGGAAAGTAGAGTGTTTTCAATTAACATTTATTAAATATTTATATATGCAAGACAGAAACAAGTAAAAGGCGACAGCAAAGTTTTCAACACAATGTGGTTAAGAGAGACATGCATACAAGTATCTACTGATAACAGACAGAACAGGATAAGGTAAGAAGACAGGCTTAACAGGCTTAATCAAAGGCTTTGTTGAAAAATATTAAAAGGTGTTAAAAGATTTCCACTGGTGGGGATAGGAGAGTCCACCATAACAACTTGAGCAAAAGCAGACAGAAAGGAGGAAAACTAGACAGTAATAGTTCACTCTGACCTGAATATGAGAGATGAGATTTGGGCTCTATTTCAGAGCTTCCAATGAGAAGTGCCCCAAAATGACAGCCACTTACTCTGCTGGCAGTCAGAGCAAGTCACTTTCTCTCAGCCCATTTCCTTCTCTATAAACTGGGTCACCTCTCAGGTCTCTTGGTCCTGTCATTCCATGTTTTACGGTCCCTTTTCAAGCCTTTGACACCTTAATCATTCAACAAAACTACAAGCTGAGAATTTCTGAGAAGTCACGCTTCCATCACTAGCCCAATATTAAGAGCTAAGACACTTCAATTTCCCAGAGCCTCGAATGGACTAAAGTCCCTACCCGGCCTCCTTCACAGAGCTATGACGCAGATAGCAAGGCAATGGACAAAAATCCATTTGGAAAAATTGTGATACTTTTCAGTGGGTGTATCAGGTAAAACGACCTCTTGGGTCCCTGACAACTAAGAAGCATTCCATGGGAAAAGGCCACAGGCAGAACAAGCCTCTGAGGATTGATAGGCATTAAACAGGTACACACACTTACCACTTAAAAAAAAAAAATACAAACCAATTGCTAGCTAACTGCTTCCACTAAAGACTGACCTGTTAGGCAGTGGGCACTGGCTGGGGCATAGCTGGTTGCTCTGCCTTCCCACTCTTCTGCTCTGAGATGGGGGTGGTAGGAAGGATCTCATCCTTGGGCTCTACGATGCTCACATGGTCGGGCAGGGGCTTCTTAGGGCCAATCTTGCCACTTGGGTCCCAGGGCAACATGATTTTGACTTTAATTCCCAATACACCTGAATGGCACCAAGGTTAAATATGAAGTGGCTTCACTTATGAATGTTGAGACAAAGATCTGACAGAATCTAGTAACTTTCTAGTACAGAAAAGCTCTTTGGCCCCTTCTCAGACAAATGCCTCTAGATCAACCAAAGACAAGACACTTTTGCAAAGGCCTCCATGTACAATGACACAAAACATGCCAATGCCAGGGGACTCAGAGCAAGATGTGTCCTTTCTGACTCGTCATCTTTGTCATCACTGAAGGGGATTCCAGCAGCCTTCTGGGTACTTCTGAGTCTTGGGGTGGAGGGCTGATCCAGGCTCCCAACCCAGCCACTTCCCTTCCTGAATTCACTTCCTCAGGGCATAAGCTACCTGTGGCAACACCAAGTTGCACCAAAGCTTTTGCAGCGGCTCACCCTGTCTGAGAAGGACGTGGCGCACAGCTGTGTCGACATAGTAGTTGACAGGGTCTCCACTGTGGATCATCAGGCCATCCACAAACTTCATGGACTTGGCCCTCTGGCCTCTGAGCTTACCAGACACCACTACTTCGCATCCCTTTGCTCCACTCTCCATAATGAAGCGGAGGACACCATAGCAGGCCCTTCAAAGGCAAAGGAAAAAATGTCATCTAACAATACACCACATGTGGGGACTGGGGGGAGGACTGGGAGATGTTAAGAGAACCTCATACTTCTGATTCAACTCAATAAAACTTACTGTTTTAGTAGTTACAAGACCCAATCAGCATTAGGGAAGGGAAAGAAGCTGAGCAAGTCTCAGCCCAGCTGTGACTCCCCTATTAAGATAAAATGCTCAAGACATACCAGCCAATCCCAAGAAATAACTCCTAGACTATACCACTAATGCTAGAAGAAACCTTGTTTTCTGGCCTCCTACTGGCATAATTTACAGATGAAAAAAAAACTGAGGTACAGAAAAGCAATTTGCCTAAGGTTATAGAGCTGGTACATAGCAGACCCAGGTCTTCTGGTAACCCACTATGCCAAATAGCCTCCAGACAATTAATGCTATCCAGATCAAAGGATGGGTAGAACACACCTTGGGTAAGAGCCCAGACTAGCACTATAGTAATGACTTGCCACTGCATCACACTAGAAAATATCCCAGGCATGAGGTCCTAAAGACCATAATCCAACTCCTATGCCATCTCCAAGGACTGGCTCAAATTTTTTCTAGCCATGGAATTTTACCAACTGTTACTAAGGTACGATGGAGACCAGCTAGATAATGCTGAAGATTACAGCAGCTGATGAAATCAAAGGTCCCCAAAGAAGTATTAATAGTCCCCTAGGTTATGAATTTTGCTCACAATAGCCCTATGAGACAGGTTGTACAAATAAAGTCCTAATGGACTGAGACTTACCTACGAACAGCAAGGCCTCCCAGGAGCTTGTAACGCAGGGACTCAGCCTGGGCAATAGCACAGAGACCTCTGGTGGCCACCTTCTCAGCATACAGCTTAAAAAAAAAAAAAAAAAAAACCAAAACAATTATCCCAAATGCAAATCTTGTCAAAAATTACCCAGGGCTACTGTTCTGCTTGGCCTCCAAAAATAAAAAACAACAAAACAAAATTAACAGGCAAATCCCCAAGTTCCCTATTCCCTCTAGGTTCTAGTTCCATATTCCAATACTCCCTGCTCCCCAGGGAACATCTAACAGCTTTGTAAGGAACCTTACTGTACTGAGCTTCAACAGGCCAAGACCTTCAAAGGTAACTTCCAGACCTCGGTGTTAATTTGGCCAACAGAAGCCACAAAGAACCAATCTACCCCCTTCCTTTCAGGTATTTGAAGACATTCAGTTCTGTGTCCCAAAACTTCTCTCAAAGAACAGCAGCCACATTTCCCTCCTACTGATCAATGAGGATTAGAACTTTGGTCAAAGGCCACACTTACCTCTACACTGCCTTCGGGGAAGCCAAACCTCTTCTGCACTACAGCTGTCAGTTCACGAATCCGGCGACCCTTCTCCCCAAGGACATTTTGAGTCCTGAAAGTGGAAGTAAATGGGATCACTGGAAGGAGTAATCATACAACAGTTTGGCAGCTCTCAAATGCCTAAGAAAAGCTTATATTTTATTTGGCCCAGGAGTATGCGGGTGAAAAAGTAAAAGAAAAGGTAAGAAACAAAAGTCTAATCATTAGTCTGGCTTGTCTTCAGAGACATTTTCCAGTTACTGGCAGTGTTCAGCCATCTTTTCAAGAACATCATGGAAGGAATAAATTCATATGCAGGATTTTTGAAGTCCCTTTTACCTTTCTATTACAAAGCACATCTTGAGTCATTTTAAGCTTTAACACCTTTAAAGGCAAATTAAGACTTCACAAGGAAGCGAGGCTGACTTCGTGCCATTCACAGACATCACCACTGTGATGTCATGAATCAAGACTGAACACAGGATATCTCAAGTCTTTTAAGTTTTAATAACTAAGCTAAGACTTCTGGGGACATCTTTGGCCTAGACCACCTTGACCTGAAGCCCTCACACTTTCCTACGTATGCAGGGAAATTTACTCTATAGAATATATTCTATAGTATATATGTGAAATATACTCTATAGAATCTTCATTCAAGGTTTATGTATCTACTACATTATGAAGTAACAACAGAGATGAGAATATAAATTCCTAATCATTATACCTTACTGCCATCTACCCAATAATATGGCTAGTGAGCATCCAAACCAGAACATGAACACCAGGCTCACTGCTTGGAAAAATGATAGTTTAAGTCAAATCCCTCCTACTACAATAAATACTAAAACTAGCCTGTCTGGCCTATAGTACCTGGCAACTTAAAAGGTAGAATTAGCTAAGAGGGCTGAAAAACTTTAAAATATCTGCTAGGAAGAACAAGTCCATTAAAAAAGATAAAGTATAATAGTAGTCTTGTAAATGAGTCTTGTTTTTACAGCCAAAATCTAACTGGTGCCCAGTTCAATACACAGCTGGCAGATGTGCACCTCCCTCCACTGAGTGCTCAAAGGCTTTTTAACCTGGTGGCTAAGATGATGATTTCTGTCCTGGTTGGGGTAACTCGAACCTCCACCCCAGAATAGCCATCCTCAGCCAGCTCCCTGGTGAGAAACTCATTCAGCTCAGCTTTGAAGATGCCATCAGCAACAAACTAAAAATAAAAGAAAGAGCTTATATTGGTATAAAGCCGTTAGTTTTCTGCTCTGATTTAAGTGCTATCAACCCTTCTCAGACAAATGCCTCTAGGTCTTCTTTAGGAAGTTACTTTGAGCCAGGAGTCTGAATTCTGGTCTGCAGAACGCAGCAGAGTAGAGCACCTGAACAAAGAGTCCACCTCCTGTCAGACTCGTCATCAAATCTTCATCGAAGGGTTTTTATAAAACAGTTGCATTTGTGGTGCGTTTCACATTTACAAAGTGACAAATATCTTATGTGATCCTCACAACAAACCTCTGAGGTAGGTATATATATTCTCAGCCCCACGGTCTGGTCAGAACCAAAGACCTAAAGAACACAAAGCCTGAGGTTTGCCTAAGTGGATAAATGTACCACACCACCAGATCTAAAGGGGCCAACAAGTCTAAACTTCTCATTTTAGAGAAGCAAACTGACTTCCCTTCTGTTAATCTTATTGTCAGTTAGATGCAGGACCCAGATTACCTGGTTTCTAATTAAAATTCCCAACTACAACACATCAAACTGATCCTCAATTTCAGGCTTCAGCTCAGCAGCCACTGAGCAAGGGCTGTGCAAAGTCTCATGACAAAACTGCTGTACGGGAGAGCCAAAAGCATCTAAGGCCTAGTTTCTGACCTGATGGAGCTTATTACCATCCTATACAATGCTGGTTACAAACAATAAGTTATGATAACACTATCAGCAAGAATTTAAAAGTTAAAATTCTCTTAAGAGCATGTTTATCATGAATTTTGCAGAGAAGGACGTCAAATTAAAAAATACAATCCTATTTCCAAGTTTTTGTATATGTAGCCCACTATGGTTGCAATTCAGGTATGATTTGTCAAGTTACATCCCAATCTGCTGTTAATTTTCCAAAAAAAATTTTCTGTCATTAAATTTGATATGTGATCTACCACTAAATTATTTCTCTCCCTTCTACAAAACATACTCACTAAAATGAAACCTCTTTCAGTTAGAGTAAGCACTTACTAGGAGCAGTTAAGATCCTTTCAATGTGCTATTATTGGGGAAGAATTCAGGGTGAGGTTGATTTCACTAAGGTTGTGTCCAACTCTTCACGAGCTCATTTGAGGTTTTCTTGGTAAAGACACTGCAATGGCTTGCCATTTCTTTCTCCAGCTCATTTTCAAGATGAGGAAACTGAGGCAAAAAGGTTTAAGTGACTTGCCCAGGGTCCTGTGGCTAGTGTCCAAAGCCACAACAGATTAAGCTGTCCCACTGCTGGGGATACTCAGCAATCTTCACTGTCCCAGGAAAGTAAGTGTCATGTTACACCTCCCTCCGTACTCCACCCCACCAAAACCCAGGGCAACAGTTAATCTCTCCAATTATCCACCAGCCTACCTCCTCTTCTGATCCACTTAAGTATTAACATAAGTGAGGGAATCTAAGCACCTGGAGTCTCCCACCATCAAAGTTAGTAGCTATGACTCTGAATAACTTCATTTTACCTTTTCGGTGGCTGTTTCTTCATCTATAAAAGAGTGCTTATACCACCTACCTTACCCCACATGAAGCACTTTTACAGACAGTGAAGGTCTAAGTCACTGCCACAAATGGGAATTACTGTTACTTAATCTTATACACCAAAATCCTAGTCGGATGCAGCATCTAAATAACTGGATTAAATGCTGGACCTGAAGTCTGGAAAAACCAGAATCCCTATCTAGTCCAAGACACTTACTATCTATGTGATCCTGGGAAAAATCACTTAATTTATCTGCCTCAGTTTCCTCATATGCAAAATGGGAATAACACTGCATATCATATATTGTAATAAAACTTCAGTGATCCCATAGCAATTTTTTTTGCTTTTAAAGGAACTAACCAACAAGAAAAGCCTGCTTTGGGGCTGTATTAGGCACTTTACCCATGCAAAATGAATGAGAGTAAGAGCTCTGCTCCCTACCCCCGCACGGAGGAGGAGTAAGGCAAAATGTACCCCTTATATCTTCAAGTGGCTCAGTGCTGGCATACAGTAAGCATTTAATAAATGCCTGTCGACTAGTCTTCAGGTACATACAATCGTTAACTCCTTCCTATTACAATTTGAAGGTGTAGGAAGGTGCCTAATCAAAAAAGGGTAGGAAATCAAACCACGTATAGCATTTGGTCGTAGATGGTACATCGCAGGCGCCCGATAAATGAATGCTCGTTCGTTGATAAGATGGGTTCTTTCTTTTAAACACTCATTTCCCTCGGGAAAATAATCATTTAAGCACCCCGGGGTTCCTTCCAGGTTTCCGTCTTAAGAGGGGCCAATTAGTGATTTTTACGGAGGAAGAAACTGAGGCCCGGGACAGGGTTTAGCCTGGAACGCACCGGACTGAGCTGGGTATCCCAGCCTCCCGGCTCCCGGACCTGGGCCGCTACCGCCCAGAACGACTCAGCCGAGGCCGCCTAGACCACCCTCTAACTCTGCCCATGGTCTCCCCTTCCCCGGCTGCTCACTGATACAGTCCGCCCCTTGGCACCCCCTACTCCCACCCGGGCCCTGGCTATCGTGGGCTCGCTCGGCCCCACTACCGGAGCCTCAAGAGGAACATGGTATAAGCCACGGCGGGGGCTTCAATCCGCCGCCATCCTCCTCTGCCGTGGCTCCTTGCGATGCCCAAGTAAGCGCAGGACCTGGGGACAGACGGCCGTTCCTTCTTAGGCACCTCATGCGGCCCCGCAATCCCTTCCCGGCTGCCAGAAGCTCCTAGGGCCTCACCTTCCGCTTCTTGGAGATCTGCACCGCCATCTTGCACCGACAGGAAAGGGAGAGCCGGCCAGAGGAAGTGACTATTAAGCGGAGCGGGGAGGAGAATCAGTCACAGCGCAAGCACAAAGCGCAACGGCAGTGAAGTCTTTGTCAATTTCCCAGCGCAGGCACTTATGGGAAATGTAGTTTTTCTGGAAGAGAAACTTGGAACAGGAAGGATGAAGACTCAATCTACAAATCAAGCCAATAAGCATTTGTTAAATGACCCTTATATGCCAGGCACTGCCCTCAAAGAACTCACTTTCTTAATGGGTGAGACAACATATAAATAACTGTCTCTTCTACTTAGAACATGAGTTCTAAAACAAACAAAAACTTTCTAAAAGACATAGAAAATAAATTATAGATAATCGCTAGTGAGGAGGCACTGGCATTTGCAGGGGTGTGTTGATAAAAGTTTAACAGCCAGCTCTCTGAAAAGCACAACATTTTAAAGTTTAATATGCATTAGTAGCATTTTCTACCTCGTTTTCTTGGGCAAGTAGGTGGTGTAGTGGATAGAGCGTCAAACCTGGTGTCGTCAGGAAAACCTGAATTCAGATACGTATTAGCTGTAAGACCCCGGGCAAGTCATTTAATGTGGTTCGTCTCAGTTTCCTCGTCTGTAAAATGAACCGGAAAAGGAAATGTCAGACTACTCCAGTATCTTTGCCAAGAAAACCTCAAATGGAGTTCACAAGAGTCGGACCCAACTGAACAACAAATGCTGGTTGATTGACCCATAGATTGTTTTACTGAATCTCTTCCAGCAGATGGTGCTAATTGCCCCCTCTCTATGGACCAGCCCTGGAGCAATTGACCTAGAGACGAGAATTAATTTAATTAGAAAATACAGCCCCAGAATAGAGGCAGTGAGCTAGGTGGCTCAGTAGATAGAACGCTATGCCTGGAGCAAGGAAGATCTGAATTCAAATCCAGCCTTAGACACTAACTGTAACCGTGGGGTTAGTCATTTAACATCTGTCTGACTTAGTTTCTTTCGTCCACCCTAAAATGGGAATACTAAAAGCACCCACCTCCCAGGATTGTTGTGAGGATCAAAGGACTTTGAAAACCTTAAAGCATTCTCTAAATGCTAGCTAACCTTTGACAAGAAATGTTCCATATTTACAACAAAACATTAACACCAGCCCTTTTTTACAACAAAGAAGTGGAAACAGAATAGACATTGATAGGCAAATGATAACATTTTTAAAAGAACAAATTGGTTCGAAGAAGAGATATGACAAGATACGTCTCTGACACTCCTTTGAAGAAGTGAGAGATCCACAGGTATTGAACATTATATTTTCAGACTTTTTATATGTATCGTATTGGTATTTTCCTTTTCTTCCACTTTTTTTTTCTTAAAAAAATTTTTTTGTTAGATGGAACAGCTTTTTGGGAGAGCAAGGCTGGAAGAAATTTAGGCAACATAAGAACAAAAGAAATCAAAATATTTTTTAAAAAGAAAATACCAACCACTCTTCCACACAAAAGAGCTCCTCAGATAGCAATGGGGACATCCCTTTTGGGTTGCTCAAATTTTTTTTTTTTAATTTTAGTTTAGGTTGTGGTGGGTTATCTTCTTCCTTTACCAGAGCCTGGGTGTTGTGCCTCCTACCTTCCTGAATTCAAATCTCAACTCAGATGCTTACTAGCTGTGGGATCCTGGACAAGTCATTTTAAACCTGTTTGCCTCAGTTTTCTCATCTGTAAAATGAGCTGGAGAAGAAAATGGCAAACCACTCCAAAATTTTTGACCCCCAAATTGGGTCACAGAGAGTCATACATGACTGAACAAAAAAAAAGAGAGAAATTTATCCGCATCTTTGCAAATTTACATACTAATTGTCTTACACAATTAACTTTGTAGAGTTAGATGACCAGGAGGCATTCTCTAAAATCAATAATGTTATTGTCCTTGCAATATTTTTCAGCAGCTGGACCAAAATAACTTGAAAAGTAGACTTCAAAAACATCCTCCCCTCTTTTTTTTTTCAATCTGACCACCAAAGAATTGGAAACTATCAATGGTTGTAACCTCTCAGAGCACTGGAGTACTTTGAGAATAGTACACAAGCATTGGCTTTAATTAAAAATTCCCTCCTGCATTAACTCCAATAAACATGTTAGGTGATCCTTAGATACTTTAAATCCAGATTGAGTTTTTTTGTCCTTTCTTAGAAATGTACATTCTAGAAGGCGTCCCTTTCTAGAATAAGCCTATTTCACCAATAGTAAAAATTTGTTGATTAGTGTATCCAGGGATATGCTGATAAGTGTTTAGGAACCAATTTAAGAGTGGGAGGGAGATGGGGGGACTATACACATAAAACATGTTTAGCTTTAATCTGCATTATTAACAGTAGTTCATCATTTTCTTAAGTCTAGAAATCAACAAAACAATTCAGCAAGTCCTGATTTGTAGCATTTGCCCAAGGTGTAGATGCGTCCACTGAAAATTTAACAACTGGCAGGTACAAACTATCTCCAATATACCCTTGAGTATATACATC
>CM053596.1:96700606-96722295 GCA_028646575.1 Pseudocheirus occidentalis
CTATTTGAAGATCTTTCTCTTGGTTGCCTGTAGAACTTGTTATTTTTTGATGGAATTGTTAAATTTAACCACTATGTGTCTTGGAGTTTGTAGTCTTGTGCCCCCCCTTCCCCCAAGGTGATCTATAGATGCCTTCGATTGAAGATTTGTTTTCTGTGCTCAGTCAGGCAACAAATAGTATTAAGTGCCCCCGATGTGCTAAGCACAAATAAGAAAAAGAAAAGACAGCCTCTGTGCTCAATGAGCTTACAGTTGAGTGGGGGAAGACAATGCACAAAAGGAAGCTGAAAAGTAGGAACAGGGGAGCGCCAGAGAGCGCCTGGGGGCACTGGGGCAGGTTGTTGAGAGAGTCCACAGCAGGCAGAGTAGCTGACAGGAGATGAAGAGTTGGTTGGAAATTATGAGTTCTCTCTATAAAGGGAATCTTTAGGAGAAGTCTTTTGTCCCATCCTCCAGACTTCCAATCAGAGAGTAGAGGCAGCTGAGAATGCTGAGGAGGGGCTGGATACCAAAGCTGAAGCGATCTCCATGATGATGAAATTTCAGGCGATGAGTTTGTCCTGAGGGAAGAATGATGTTCATGGAGTTGAAACCAAACAGAGCAGCTAATGGGCAATGTTCAGAAGTCTTAGGCAATTTTCTTGTATTATTTCTTGCATTATAGTATTTGGGTTTTCTTTTTTTCACTTGTCTCTCTGGGAGTTCTATAATCCTTAAATTGTCTCTGTGTATATTGTCTTCAAAATCAATATGCTTTGAATGTGTGGAGAGCATATTTTCTTTTAACGCTCTTGCTTTTTGTTTCTCTTCTTCCAGATGATTCTTCACTTCTCTGTATTTGCACTCTCAATCAGTTGTGCTATCTTTTGTTCCTTTGGTGAGACTCACCACTGTGGATTCAAGTTTTTCTATTTTGCCAATCATTTCTGCCGTGCAGACCATAAATTCTGCTCTCACAATTCTCATTTTTCCTTTAAACCACTCAGGAACAGTGTATTATTGTTCCATGCTCTCAAAATCCACAAGATCCTCTGCCTCATCAGGTGCTGAATCATTTTCCTTTGTTTTGCAGTATTTATTCCTAGATCATCATGTACACAGCTGTATAATTTCTCACTAGTTATAATGTCCCTCTAGGACAGTGGTTCTCAACCTTCTTAATGCCATGACCCTTTAACTCATATGTGGGCATATCTGCATGTGGGTGGACCCGCCTGGAGATGGATAGAGGAGCAGTGTCTGGGTTCCTAAGACCATTGGAAATATGTGTTTTCTGATGGTCTTAGATGACCCCTATGACCCCTGTGAAAGGGTCATTCAACCCCCCCCAAGGGGTCGCGACCCACAGGTTTGAGAACCACTGCTCTAGGACATACAGAGAGGGTGCATGTGCACACATGTACACACAACACACATGTATACACACACCTCATGTGACCAAGGTGCATGCAAAGGGAATCTGTGGGGTCAGGGAACACTTGCAGAGATGAAGTGACTCACTTGTCCAATGCTGCCATCCCCAATGTCCTCTGGTGGGGTCATCAGGCAAACCATTTGCTCCACTGAGATCTGGTCCTCTTGCTCCAACTTCTCTGCCACAGTACTCTCTGCTCTATGTTTCTACTAAGCCGTTCTCTGTCATCCACTCTTCATTGGTGACTGCAGTTTCTTTGGGTCTCTGCAGGTCTCTAATGCTATCTAATAAATTACACCTGTTATTATGACCTTCCCCCTACAGAGAAAAGGGCTACATTCTCAGTTATCAGTAAAAGTTAGGGGTGTGGCACTCCTGTGATCTGGAAAATCTGTGTAAAATTTTTTGGCCCTTCCTTTGTACCACGGAAGAGGTTTGAATTTTTTTGTTTTCTTTTAAGAGGTGTTTATAGGACTTTGTTTTAAAATGTGGGCTGATATTATATAATACTACATATACATTTTATCCATTTCTGAGTTTCTAAACTTTTTCTGTATCATCTTCTGGCCTTCATATATCCTCTGTTGCTTCCTCAAACTCTCCCAAAATTCCTGCTTAATTCTTGTGCCAACTTGCAATATATCACAACTGCAATGGGGAAAGTGGAGATTTGGAAGAGATGACTATATAATCTCTCCCTTAGTGCTCATCTAAGCAACTGTCTAAGACTTTAAGTTGACCTACATTGGATGAGGGATTTTCCTTATCTGAGAGTTCCCAAGTTAATGAAATCTTCCCATCTTTCTTTGAATTCTTTGTGTTCATTTTCTCTTCCAGCACAATATCCTATTATATTCATATCCTGTGATTTTCTCGCCATCCTCCAGAGAAGTGGGAACAAAGTGGATACCAAACAACTGGGGAAAAGACTGAACAAATTATGATATAAGAACATAATGCAATTGTAAGAAATTACAAATATGATATATTCAGAAAAACCTGATATAGGGACTATACTGTGCTGTGTGGTTATGGGTATTAACATGGGTCTGTCTAGATGTGGCTCCCTGGAGGCATAAATAGAGATATCTCTAGGGTCTCCTCTGTTCACTCTTCTCCAAGGCACACTTTGATTCCTTCCGGGAGGGAGAGCTGGAGATTGGGGCCAATGGCTGACCACTCTACTCTTCTAGGACAGAGTGGGAGTTCCAGACTAGGATTATATCTATAAGGTTCCAGTTGACCTCCCAATCACCATCTGTAAATGGGGAAGGAGAGCCACAAGTTGCCACATCCAAGGCTTGACTTCTTTTCCACTAAATGCCAGTTCTATAATAAACGCACACAGTGAATAATCAATCCATTTATTAAATTCAATAAAGAAAAACAAATCAGAGAAGGCGTACACATGGCAATATACCAGACAAAGCAGAGTGAATGAGCTCTTCTGTTGGGAGTATGATAACTCAGCTCAACCAAGAAGATATCTCAGATCTCACCCAAAGGTAAAATCCCTGACGTTTCCAGTACAGAGGTGTCAAGCTCACTCTGTAGTCTGGAATAGAACAAAAATATAGTTGGGATAAAATATAATGATAAAATATAAAACAGATAAGATTTAACTGGGAAATGTTTAACAAAATCAATAAAAATGCAACATAAATAATGTTAATTTGTGATTTTCTAACAGGGATAGTTTCTTTTTGGTTTTGACATCACTGCTCTAGTGTATCCTTAGCTGGAGACAGGGACATGATTGAGACAGAATAAATTCAAGATAGATAGGGATGGAAGGGATTAGCTGGGGGGCCAGTATTAGGAAAGACATCATTCAGAATTTAATATGGGAACTGAGTCTTGAAGCAGATGAGGAATTCTGTAAGCCAGAGGTGGAGAGGAAATACTTATCTTAGGCCTTACCAAGGCCTGATTACAGGATTCAAGGTGCAGTAGCAGGAAACGGGTAAAAAAACCCCAACAAACTAAGCATCTAAACTTAATGTAGCTTCTGTTGTCTGTCTGGGTGTGTTTGCTGCAATAGCATTTAGTGATAACTTGAGACTTTAGCCCTTTTCTCTGTAAGGGGAAGGCCATAATAACAGGTACAATTCATTCAATGGTATTAGAACCCAACAGAGGATCCAAAGAAGCTGCAGAACTAAATTGCTTTAATTTACATTTCTCTAATTATGGGTAATTTGGAACATTTTTTTTCACATGGCTGTGGATAGTTTAAATTTCTTCCTCTGAAAGTTGCCTGTTCATATCCTTTGACCATCATCTCAATTAGTCTTGAAGAGAGCCAGGGATTCTTAGAGGTAGAGATAAGAAGGGGGCAGAAACATTCCAGACACAGGGGAAAGCCACTGCAAAGGGATAGCGACAAGAGATGGACCCTCTTGGATGTAGAATAGCACTTCACACCATTGCATTCTTTGTTCATCTAAGTAGAAGCACCTGTGTACTTCTCCAATCGCAACCCCCAATTAGAAGAGGCTCATCCACCCCTTCACTCCTCTGCCTATAGTAATAATAGCAGCTAACACTCACATAGCATTTAAAGTTTGCAAAGTGCTTTACATAGATTAGCTCATCTGATCCTCACAACAACCCTGTGAGCTAAATACTATTATTATTCCCATTTTGCAGCTGAGAAAACTGAAACACGGAAGTTAAGTAACTTGCCCAGGATCATACAATGAGTGTCTGACGCAAGATTGGAACTCAAGTCTTCCTGACTCCATATTCCATGTCCTATGTGCTATACCACCTAGTTGCCTCAATCCATCCATGGGTCCACCTATCCATCTATATATTCATTCGTCCATCCTTCCATCTATCTATCCATCAAGGATGCATTGAGTGTCTATGGACAGAGACATATGTTCCAACTTGAGTGTTGACAGATGACTAACCTTGCACAGTTTGGCAGCAAAAATAAGACATGGAAAATATAATGTGATGAGTTGTAAGATAAAAAATAACACCTCTGGGTTAGAACCTGATTCAACCCTCTAGCCTTTGAGGTCCCAATCTGACCCTATCTCCTAGTTCTGGGAAGAATGTTGCTCGGGATGGAGGCTGACCTCTGTCCATCTGCAGAAGATGCTGAAGTTGTCCATTCTGGCCACCAGAGGGTGCAGTGCAGTGGCTTTGATTCTAATTTGAGAAGGATTGCAGAATCACCCAATGTCAGAAGGGAAAGGAGGGCTATTTATTCATTTCAACAAGCATATATTAATCAGCTTCTGTGTGCCAGGCACTGGGTCCACAAACAGAAACAAAATGGTCCCAGATCTCAAGGAATCATCAAGGAGAAACTATACATATGTCTGTGTGTATGTGTATGCATATGTATGTATATATTTACATATTTATACACATGTAAACTATCTACAAACTAGATATAAAGTAATTGGGGAGGAGGGAACTATTAAAGGGGTTGCAGCAACGTGGCACCATAGTGTACAAAGCACAGGGTCTGGAATTAGGAAGACCTGAGTTCAAATCCAGCCTCAGACACTTACCAGCAGTGTGACCCTGGGTAAATCACTTAACCCTACTTGCCTCAGTTTCTTCATCTGTAAAATGAGTTGGAGAAAGAAACAGCAAACCCCTCCAGTATCTTTGCCAAGAAAACCCCAGATGGAGTCATGAAAAATAGTATGCATCTGAAACAAGTGAACAATAACAGTGTGAATGGGGACAGTCTCTGTAAAGGATGTGGCTTTTGGTCTGAGTTTTGAAAGAAGCTAGAGATTCTCAAAGATCTAAGGTATCTAAAAGATGGAGGTGAGGAAGGAAGCATTCCAGACAAAGCAAAGATACGTGCTTCTGAGTGCCTGCCACACTTGTCACTAGTCACCAAGCATTTGTTAAGCACCAGCCTATGTACTGAGGATACAAAGAAAGGTGAAAAATAACCCATCTCATGGAACTCACAGTCTAATGGGGAATTCAGTGTGAAAATAATTACATTCAAATGAGCTACAGACAGGGTAAAATGGAGATAATCAAGAGAGAGAAGGCATGAGCTCTAAGGGGGGATCAGGAAGGGATTCCTGCAGAGGGCTGGATTTTACCTGGGATCTGAATGAAGCCAAGAGACAGAGATGAGGAGGGAGAGCATTCCAGGTACAGTGGGGCCGGCCAATGAAAACGCACTGAGTCAAGAGATGAAGTGTTTCATGTGAAGAGTAACAAGGAGGCTGGTGTCCCTGTACTGAAGATTGCGTGTGGCTGGTGCTAATTAGCCTTAGAATAGGGAGGTACCAGTTTAATGCTGTACAGAAGTGGGAGTCCTGGGCCTCTTCTTCAGGGGAGCAAATGGAGAATGGCCATTTGCTGGGGAAGGTGCAGGTTAGTCTAGGTGGCCTCTAGAGGTCCTATCCAACCTTAAGATCCTTCATTTTAGAGAAGATTCATGTACCAGTCATGGAGGAAACTGAGAACCAGAGGCGGGAAGAGATTCTCCCAATATCCTGTTCATAGATAGCAGAGCCTAAACCCCAACCCTTCTTGTCTACTCTCCACTGAGAGCTCTTCCTACTACTCTCCTCATTGGGTTACCTGTACTCCCAGCTCCCACCCAGTACTTCCTCTTCATCCTTTCAGTCTCAGGCTATGGCTGCCAGACCTACCTCCTTGTATGATGGGGAAAAGAATAGAAGGAAAGAGTGGTGGGACAACTGGGGGTACCCATTCCTCATTTCCTGGAGGCCAGCTCCCTACACCCAATTAGAGAGACTCCCATGGGGAGAGGGAAAGTGACTTTTATTGAATAGATTTTTCTGTTTTCCATTTCCATCAAACTCTTATTTTCTCTTTTTTTTTTGCCTTTTTTGGGGGGGAAGGGGCAGTTGAAGTTAAGTGACTCATCTAATGTCACTAAGTGTTAAGTGTCTGAGGCTGGATTTGAACTGAGGTCCTCCTGATGCTAGGGCCGGTGCTCTATTCACTGTGCCACCTAGGTGCCCCCTATTTCTCTTTTCTTTCTCAATCTCTGTCTTTCCCCATTACTTTGTCTTGTTATCTTTTTCAGTTTTCCCTTTCTTATTCTCCCTTCTTGCCTCTCTTGCTTTTCTCCATCTCCAAGTATCTCCCTCATTTCTTTCTTTTTTTGTTGTTGTTCCTATTTTCTATATTACTTATACTATCCTTCTCCATCTCCCCCTTTGCTTCTCTTTTTCACGGGGTTCTCTTATTTATTACCTTAGGGAAGTGATTTCCTCGTGATGGGCCTCATTTTTTCTCACATATAAAAGAAGGAGCTTGGACTAGTTGATGTCCAGGATGCCATTTCAGCTCTAAAGTCTTATGATGTCATGATTTTTCTCTTTCTGTACCACCCTCTCTTCCCATTTCTTTGTCTTTACATCTCTCTGTTCTGTTTCCTCTGTCTTCCTAGTAAACTCTACTCTGAGTTTATCTACATCATCTCTCAGGTTCCCCTTTCCTCTCTAAAATCAAAGGAAAAAGTCAACCTAGGGGAAAGTCCAGTATGAGAACCCAGTTCAGAGACCCCAGAACCTCTTCCGAGATCTGTATCTCCTCACGGCCCTCAGACGAGCTGCAGGGGCCTTAGTGACTTTCAGGTTCTGGGGAAGGAAAATTGAAAGACCACTGACAGTAGCAAGATAGCTTTATCAAAAGGATATGTTGGGCAATCCAGTAACTCAGAGATAGTAGAGGAAGCTCTGGTCAGCTGCCTTCTTAGCCTACCACGGAAGTGGGAGTCCTGGGCCTCTTCTTTGAGAAGGCACAGGATGTGATGAAGAATGTCGCAAGACTTGTCAAACACTGCTATCTACTTCTGAAGTTTTATGGGGGCATGAATGATACTGTCCAAAGGAGTATGGAAAACATTGCCAAAGATGATAAAGACATAGGGGCGGCCAGGTGGCACAGTGAATAGAGCGCCGGTCCTGGAGTTAGGAGGACCTGAGTTCAAATCCAGCCTCAGACACTTAACACACACACACACACACACACACACAAACTAGCTGTGTGACTTTGGGCAAGTCACTTAATCCCAATTGCCCTACCTTCCTCCCTGCAAAAAAACAAACAAAAAACAAACAAAAAAAACCCCAACAAGATGATGAAGACATGGGCAAGGCCCTGACAACCTTGGGAGTACAGGTGGTACTTTCTTTTTCTTTTCTTTTTTATTAATTTATTTTAAACTTAAATACTAAAGCTTAAATACACAATAAAGAAAAAGAATCATATTATAGTCTTCAATATTAAAACTTAAATATAAAATAAGAAAAGAAAAAGCATGGCCACGTACACAGCAGAACATAAGAAAGGATTCAAAATATACAGCAATAAATCTCCATTTCGAGAAAACCTATATAATGAATACTACACATTGTGTTCAGAGCTGTCCATCTTTTCTTCACTTCCTTCTCAGTTTTCTTTTGTTCTCTGCTGTGCACTTTTTACTTGGTTCTTTTTTCCCTCTTTGTTCCCCCTCCCCCAAGAAGGTTACAATTAAGCACGGTTATACACATACACACACATAATATGTATACATACACACCTGTGTTTAATTATAATATGCATCACATACATGTCCATATATACATATACATATATACACATGCATGTACATATATAATTATATTCACATATAGACCTATACATTCATACACATCTATGTAAGATGGTCCCATACTTGTTTCTCCTCTATTTCTCTGAGGGTAGAAAATATCTTCCTTCATAAGTTCAAATCTTTACAAGATTTTCTAAGTCTACCAACTCATCATTTCCTGCACCATAGCAATACTCCAACCTTATACTATCTAGTTATTATTATTGGAGTTTTTTTGAGTTTTTGGAGGAGGGAAGTGAGGGCAATTAGGGTTAAGTGACTTGCCCAAGGTCACACGGCTAGTAAGCGTTACATGTCTGAGACCGGATATGAATTCAGGTCCCTTGACTCCAGGGCCGGCACTCTATTCACTGTACCACTTAGCCTCTCCCTTCCATCTAGTTATTTTAAATAGTCAAAAACAATATTGATTAATATGGCTGATATATAGTGTATTTTCCCTATTTTGCACTTTTGATTAAATCTATTTTAGCTTTAACTTTGTCTGAGATCACGATTACTACCCCTGATTTTTTTCATAATAAATTCTACTCCTGATCTTTATTTTGTATTTGTATGTATCTCTTTTTCCTATCCAAGTGGTACTTTTGTTATTGTTTCCTACTGAAGGCTATGAATGAAGCAGATATGGGAAATAAACAGTTGGTTAAGAAAATGGTATCTAAGGGGCAGCTAGGTGGTGCAGTGAATAGAGCACCAACCCTGGAGTCAGGAGGATCTGAATTCAAATCCAACCTCAGACACTTACTAGCTGTGTGACCTTAACCTCAATTGTGCTGCCCTCTCCCCTCCAAAAAAAAAATAAAAAGAAAGAGAGAGAGAGATGCTTGGCCTGGGTGCTCCCCTTAAATGGAGGTTCTGGGAGGAGCCCTCCCCTCTGGTCACAGGGAAGGGCCCCAGGGGCACAAAGTACTGATGAGGTATGAATGGAAGGGCTGAAGTGGTCTTCCAGGACAAAGAAGTTCCTGGGCCATGATAGCGTCTGGAGGAGTGCAGCTGGGTGGGAAATGAGGAATTGATCAACTTAGCTTAATTATTTTTCTTTGTTACAAGAGAAGGTTGGGAGGGGGGTATGGCATATGGGGAAAGAACTGTGACATAAAAACAAAAAATACATCATTCAAACCTTGGTATCTGAGAATGGGATTTGGATTTGAAGACCAGGACTTAACATTCAGGAATGATAAACTACTGCCAGGGCAACTAAGCGGCTCAGTGTATAGAGTCAGGAAGACCTGAGTTCAAATCCTGTTTCGGACACTCACTGGTTATATGACCTTGGGCAAGTCACTTAACCTCTTTGCCTTAATTCTCTGGAGAAGGAAATGGCAACTCTCTCCAATATCTTTGCCAAGAAAACGCCATGGATGGCATTGTTGTACTATATACTGCTAAGAATATATTTGTCTGGGCCCTATAGCTTCCCTGCCTTTACATAATGCTTTCTTTCCTTATCTCCGGCCCCCTTAGAATTCCTCAGTTTGTCCTAGATTCAGCTCAGGGACCTTTTCCTCTACAAAGCCTTTATTGAGCCTCCTAGTTGTTAATGCTTTTCTTATTGGAAATGACTTTATATATTTTTATATTCATTTATCTGTGTATGTGCTGTGTTTCTCCACCCCCCAGCCCAACCCCACAGCAATGTTTTTTAGACCCCTTTGGGCAGTATCATTCATGCCCCCATAAAACATCAGAAATGGATAACAGAGTTTGACAAGTCCTGGGACATTCTCTATCACATCCTGTGCTTCCCAAGCTCCCTCACCCTCCACAACAGAAAGCAGACCCCTAAGTGATTTTGCTAAGAGGGCAGCTGACCATAAGACAAATCCCTTATAGGCGGGTGGGAGGTGTTGTTTTTCCAGGGGGGTAGGGGAAGGTTCTTCTATATCTCCTCCCTTGCCCCTCCCCCTGCCCCCAGTGCTTGGTATACAGTGTGTGTTTTATGGATGCACATTGAGCTATTGAACTGAATTTCTGAAAACTGGAGGTCAGATGTCCCAATCTTCCATAGCAGGAAGGGATTAGAATCTGAAAAGTATAGTGTATATACTTGACTCTTTCCTGTAAACCCCCCAAACTACAGATTTGGATTGGGATTACTAAATGGGTGGTTAGTGAGGATCTAGAAAAGGAAGTGGTAAACACAAGCCAGCATGATTTCAGCAAGAGCAGTTCATAAGAGACCAAAGCTCATTTCCTTTTTTGATAGGGCTGCTTGATTAGTAGCTGTTGACATAACTTGCCTAGATTTTAGAAAAGCATCTGACAATGTCCTGAATTATTTTTGTAGAAAAGATGGGGAGATAGGGAGATGTGGATTAGGCATTGGTTTTAAATTGGCTGAATGGCCAGGTCCAAAGAGTAATGGCTCAATGTCAACATGGAGGGAGGTTTTTAGTGCAGAGCTCCAGGGAGCTGTCCTTTCCCCTGTGTTATTTAGCAATCTTGTCAATGTCTTGAATAAATGGCGCACTTATTGGATCTTTGAATGACACAAAGCTAGCTATACCTAAGACATTGGAAGATAGAGTCAGGATCCAAAAATATCTCATCAGTCAAGAATATTGGACTAAATCACTTAATATGAAAGTTAGTGGGACTAAAAGTCAAGTTTTAGTCTTGAGCAGGGGTGGGGAACCAGGGTCTTGAGGCCATATGTGGCCCTCCAGGTCCTCAAGTATGGCCCTTTTGGTCTATTACGTTTAGATTCAGTCAAAGAGTTGCACTTGAGGACCTAGGGGGTTAGACCTCTGATCTTAAAAATGAATGCCACACATACAAATTGGGGTACATGTGGCTAGATTATCTGAAAAAGATCTCAGGGGTGTTAGTGAGCTGCAAGCTCATTAAGGGATCATAGTGTGTTATGGCAACCATAAAACCTAATTTGATTCTAAACTGCATTCAGTGGAGACATAATTCCCATAATTCCCTAGATTCTGATCTGGTCAGATCACACCTGTAGGACTATGTTCCATTATGGATATCACATTTTAAGAAAGAGATTGATGAGATGGAGAACATCCCAAGGAGGAAAAACAAGTTGGTGAAGGACCTTAGCAGAACGTCTTATGAAGATTGTTGGAACGAGCTAGTAACACTTAGTCTGGGGAAGAGAAGAATGCATGTATTGGAATGATTGGTCTCTGGGGTCCATTACTACTTTGGCATTCTGTGATGTACTATATATGTGCATATATACATACACACACTATTTGTACACACAAATCTGGCCTCAGACACTTAACACTTACTAGCTGTGTGACTTTGGGCAAGTCACTTAACCCCAATTGCCCTGCCTTCCCCCCTCCAAAAAAAAAAAAGCCTGGTGGTTTCTCTGCCTGCCTCAAATCTTTCTACCTGTTTCAGTCCATCTTCCCTTCAGCCACCAAAAGTGATTTTCCTAAAATGCAGGTCTGACTGTGTCACCATCTACTCCAGAGGCTCCTCGTTACTTCTAGGATCAAACACAAAATCCTGTTTGGCCTTCACAGATCTTCCTAACCTGCCCCCTGTCCTTCCCAGTCTTCTCCCACCTTCCACCCTCCCTGGCCCTCCTCAGGTACTCTTCAATCCAGTGACACTAGCCTTCTTGCTGTTCCTCCCACAGGGCACTCCATCTCCTGACTTGGGGCACTTTCATTGGCAATCTCCATGCCTGGAACCTTCTCTCTCCTCATTTCAGCTTCCTATGGCTTCCTTCAAGTCCCAGCTAAAATCCCACCTTCTCCAGGAAGCCTTTTCCAATCCGGCTAAATTCTCAGACTTTCCCTCTGTTAATTATTTCCTATTTATCCTGTATTTAGCTTGTTATTGTATTGTCTTCTTCATTAGATTGTGACCTCTTCAAGGGCTGGGACTGTTGCTAGCCTTTCTTTTTATCCCAATGCTTAGCCTAGTGCCTGGCATATACTAAGTACTTAATAAACGCGTACTGATCTATAGAGGACCCTTCCGTTTGAACTCCAGAAAGTCAGGTAGTACTGAGTTCAAATACCTCCTAGATGTGCAACCCCAGTCCAGTCACAAACTTTGCCTTAGTTTCCTCAGCTATAAAACGGGGACAATAATAGTACCTACCTCCCAGGGTTGTGTAAGGATCAAGTGAGACAATGTACGTAAAGCCTGTGGCACATCGGAGACGTTTAGTGGACCCTCAGCTCCTTCCTTCCCTTCTATTGCAGTGGCAAACACCATTAGGGACTAGAATGTCTACCAAGAGGTTACCTGGGAGCTCTTCCACAAAACCAGGGATTCTTGCTCACGCCAAATTCAAGGTCAATCAGAGTCCAAATCATAGGCAGTAACACTGTCTGATTTTTTTCCCCCAAAGTGGCAAACACAGAGACTCATTTTCTCCCTACATTAAGTGAAATACTCTCTGTGTTTGATGCAGATGGGCAATCATCTGTCATTTACAGGCTTTAGGTTATTCCATGGGACACGGAGAGGTTAAGTTCAGTTCAATCCAATAAACATTTATTAAGCAGGGACTTTGCTCTAGGCACTGTGCTAAGTGCTTGGATTAATTTGCCAATGGCACACAGTTCACTGGCATCAGAGGCAGGTCTTGAACTCAGGTTTTCCTGATTCCAGGCCCAGATCTTGATTCACCGTATCATGCTGCTGCCTCTGTTTGGGTTCTCACCACTTATCTGACCTCCTTGACTCATGGGATCATAGATTCAGAGCTGGAAGGGATCTTAGAGGCCTTCTAGTTCAATTCCCTTATTTTACAGTTGAGGAAACTGAGGCCTAAGGACTTCTTTTTTATTTACAAAAATAAATTTTAATTTAATTTAAATTTTAAAAAATTTAAAAATAATTTTTTGCATCGATATGTGTGCATAACTATATATGTATATGTGTATGTATATATATAAATATATGTATATGTATGTGTGTATGTATATATGATGCCTAGATTTTCCACTATTCCCTCTTTCTACTCCTTCCTGGAGAGCCATCCCTTAAAATAGAGAATAAAAAAGAGGAAGAAAAAAAAATCAAAACCAACTAACATATTGAAAATTTATTTGCAATGGGAGATGGTACCCCTCCCCCTTCCCTGTGTAAAGAAGTGGAGGAAATGTCATCTCATATTTCCTCTTTTGGACCAGAGTTGATCATTATAACTTTGTGACACTGTTTCTATCTTCTTCTTGTTCTTGTTCTTCTTTTTCTTCTCCAACTCCTCTTCTTCTTCCTCCTCCTCCTCCTTCTCCTCCTCCTCCTTCTTCTTCCTATTTCCTTTGTTGTAGTCATTGTGTATATTGCTTTCCTGGCTCTGCTTACTTCATTTTGCATCAGTATACATGTAAAAGTATTTTCATATTTCTCCATATCTATCACATTTACCATCTCTTATAGAAATTTCATTACATGCAATTAATGTAAATTACATGACATGTAATATTTCATTACATCTATGCACCACCTTACGGTTCAGTCATTTCCCAATGGATGAGCACCTACTTCATTTCCAGTCCTTACTTATGCTCCCTAACTTCCCTGCAGACTTAGCTCAGATCCAGCCTTCTGCAGGAAGGGAGGAGGGGGGCTTTCCTGGTTCCTTCCTGCCTTGTGCCCTAGTCAGTTATCAGAGTCATTCCTTCTACTTTCTGTCTACTGTGTAGGAACCTTGTATGTACCTAAGCCATCTGCATATTTTTCTTCACCCCCCTCCTCACTAGATTGTAAACTCCTTGAAGACAGCATGTTTTTGCCTTTCCTTGTATCCCTGAGAATTAACACAGTGCTTGATACGTAATGCTTGATTAATAAATGCTTGTTTTCTGGCTGATGGACTATGAGGGTTGGATTGAACAGCTATCTTAGAACAAAGACCATAAATTTAGAGCGAGGATTCTTGGAACAAAATGACGGCTCACATTTATATAGCATTTTAAGTTTTCAAAAGACTTTGTATACATTTTTTTAATTTGAACTTTTACCTCATCTGCAATTACCATGCCTTTCAGGTATCTCACCATGGAAGTACCTTCTCACATCTGTCCTGGTTTATTGCTTCCCCACCCCCCAATATGTGTTGTCCTGCCTGTTAAAACAGAAGGTTCTTCAGGGAACTGTCTTGCTTGTTTGTATTTGTAGCTCCAGCATAAAGATAGCAACTGGCACATAGAAAGTATTTAATAAATGCATTTTCATTCATTCATTCACTCATTCATTCCTTATTACAGCCTGGTGGGTGTAGGCGCTATAATTATTCTCAGATTATAGAGAAAGAAATTGAAAGGTTAAGTGATTTGCCCAAAGCCACATACTTGGTATCAGAGGCAGGATTTGAATCTAGGTTTTTTTGACTGAGTTTACCACTCTGTTCTCATGGGGTAGGAGCACTAGAAGCAACCTTAGAAAACAGACTTATCAGAGCTGGGAGGAACCTCAGGAAATAGAACATACAAAGACAGAGGCTATCTAGTCCAGTCTTTTCATTTTACTAATGAGGAACCTGAGGCACAGGGAGAGGGAATGACTTCCTCAAGGTCCCATAGGGTAGAATAGGGAATTAAATTCTGCTTTTCCGCTTCCTATTCCAGGGCTCCTTCTACCATACCGCTAAGCTTCCCTCGATTTGGCCCCAGGAGATGCTCCAGTCTTGCAGATTCAGCAGAATTCAAAGGCTCCCGTATTTCCAGGGAGGAGGGCAATCTAAATTATTGAATTTAAATTGTTGGCAGGAACCCTGGGAAGCTCCCCCTACTGGCCCACCTTAGCCTCTCTTCAGACCCCTGCCGAGGACAATGGAATTTATCCAATAAAAGTGGCTGCAGCCCTGAGTGTAACTTAGCCCAAGGAGGGATCCCTTCCTGGCCTTGGGGGAGGCAAAGTCAAGAGATGTAGTTAAATCAGAGTGGGGTGTGGGCCCTGGTCCCTCCCTGGGCACTTCATAAATGCTCCTTCCTCTGCCTGATCCCAGTTTCCTCACATCTAGTGTTCTCCAGGGTCCTTTAATTTCCTACTCAGCTACCTCAGTACCCCTTTGTCTTTACTCCTTTCCTTCAGTGTTTGGCTTGGGCTTTCTAGCCAATTCAATGCGATTCAGTTCACCAGTTACTCCCCCAAAAGAAATTCCACTCGTTAGGGAGATAAGAGGGTAGGATGGAAAGGGAGAAAGATCAGAAAAAGTCTTAGAGAGGCAGCATAATGCAATGGAAAGATTCAGAAAAACCTATTTTGAATCTCTGTTCTGCCACTTAATGCCACCTATATGACCTTGGACAAATCCATTGGGGCAGCTAGGTAGTGCAGTGGATAGAGCACCAGGCCTGGAGTCAGGAAGACCTGAATTCAAATTCACCCTCAGACACTTACTAGCTGTGTGACTCCAGGCACGTCACTCAAGCCTATTGGTCTCAGTTTCCTCATCTGTAAAATGGGTTGGAGAAGGAAACTGCAAACTACTCCAGTATCTGCCAAGAAAACCCCAAATGGGGTCATGAAAAATTGGACACTATTGAAATGATGAAACAAGTTCACTAACCTTCCTGGGCCTCATTTTCTACCTCTGTAAAATGAAGGTGCTAGACTATACAGTTTCTGAGGTCATTCCAGCTCAGTCTACTATCCTATGAATAATTGAGGAGACCAAGAACATTAATGGCTGTGGACATCAGGGAGGGCTATACAGAGGAAGCAGCTGCTGAGCTAAGCCTTGAAATCCCCCCTCTCCTTTATGGTGTTTAACTAGGTCACTGCCTTCTTTTGAAGAGCTTATGGTTCTGTCCACCTGCCCAAGGCCTACCTTTCATCAGTCCCAGGTCTGGTTAGTATCTGGGGGCAGAAGTCACCTATAGCCTGGGCATCCTGTCACCTGGTTACAGAAACCCTTGTCTAGCAGAAGAGGAAGGAGCCAGGAGGACTTCTCTCCACCTGCCTGGCTCCCTGGCCAAGATCTCTGGCTAAGTTTGCTCCCATGCTCTTCTACTGTAACCCACTGATGCCATAACCATGAGGCAATTTTTCTCCTCCCTACTCCCCACCCCTTTCTCCATCATAACCCAACCCAAATTATGAAGGAACATGAAAGTAGGTACAGTTGCTTCTAGTATCTTGGAATCTGGCAGCTGAAACAAGGAATGACAGAGTTGGAGGGACACTAGGATGTGGAATGTTATTCCTGAAAAGACCCTTGGAACACAGAACATAGGTCGGAGTGGGAGATTAGGACATGGACTGACAGGGTTGGGTGGAAAGAGTGTTCCATTTGAAGATCTAGGCATGAGCCCTAAGTTGGCCACTTGGGCTTTGACCTAGTCACAGCCTCTCTGGGTCTCAGTTTATAGTAATCTGTAAAATATGGAGGAGGAAACTTTTGATGTTGTTAAGCTGTTTTTCAGTCATGTCTGACTCTGTGACCCCATTTGGAGTTTTCTTGGCAAGAGATACTACAGTGGTTTATCATTTCCTTCTCCAGCTCATTTTACAGATGAGGAAACTGAGGTAAACAGGGTTAAGCCACTTGCCCAGAGCACACAGCTAGTAAATGTCTACGGCTAGATTTGAACTCACAAAGAGGAGCCTTTCTGACTCCAGAGCTGGTACTATATCTATTGCATCACCTAGATGACCTTATAGGAACCTTATAGACCATGTAGTCCAAATGCTTCATTTTACAAATGAGGCAACTGAGGTCAAGAGGGCAGAAGGAACTTGCTTATCACACAAGTCAGTGTGGAGTCCTGAGTCCATCTCTTCTTATTCTCAATACAAAGTGTTCCCGATTTTACTTGATGGACTTACTGGATAAAAGGAGAGGCGCCATGGAAGACAACCACGGCCAGGCCAAAGAAAGGTCACTGAGACTGAAATCCATTGTTCAGAGCTCAGCCCTCTGGTCTGGTTACTGGGACACAGGCCATGCTCCCCACTCCTCTCCTGTCCCACCCCCCCATCTTACTGTGATCACATCCCTAATTGAATTAGCTGGCTCTACGGACATGGAGCAGAGGTAACTGTATGTGAATGGAATTACAAATGATGTTTATTACAAGCCTTAATCGAATCAGTCTAAATGATGGCTTCTCTTCCTCCAGCTAATAATCAGATATTAGGCACTAATCAGGGCCAATTAGCCAAATGCCTTTGGTGGGAAGGCCTGGTGGGAGATCTGCCCAGGGCCAAGGTTGGAGCTGGGCCCTGGGCTTTCTCCTCCTTCAGGGAGTGTTTCCCATTAAGAGCCCACTGCTTCCAGGAAACAACTTCTCCCCCTCTTCACCTCCTTTCCTTCTTCTCTTCTTTCCCTCCCCTCCCCTACCTGTGTCTCCTCTTCCCCTCCTCCTATGCTTCCCTTCCTTTCCTCTCTTCTTCTTCTCTTCCTTTCCCCTTCTTGATCTTCTGTTCTTCCTCCTCCTCCTCCCTCTCCCTCCCAACTTATTCTTGGTCTCTGCTCCTCTCTTCCATCCATCTTTCCCTTCCCCTTCTCTTTTTTAAAAACAAGCATTTATTAAATGCTTACTATGTGCCTGGAACTGTGCTAAGGGCTTTACCAATATGACTTCATTTGATCTTCACTACAGCTCCAGGAGGTGGGTCCTATTTTTATTTACAGCCGAGGGAACTGAAGCAGACCACGGTAAAGTGACTTGCTCAGGTTCTCAGAGCTAGTATATATCTTCGCTTAGATTTGAACTCGGGACTTCCAGCCCCCAAGTCCAGGGCTCTCTCCTCTCTAGTGCTACCATCTCTCCCCCATTCTTCCCCCTTCCTCCTCACCTCCTGCTCTCACTCGTCTCCCACTCTTCCCCTCCTCATCTCTTTCTCATCCCCTTTCTTCTCTCCCACTCTCTCCTCCCACTTATTTCTCTTACTGTAAGCTGAGGAATTCATAGAATGTCAGAGCTGAAAGAGGCCCTAGAGATGTAATCGTACTCAGCGTTTCTATAGCTCTTTCAGGTTCCAAAGTGATTTACATATCAGGTATACTCCTTGCATCCTTACACCAGCCCTGCCAGGTCGGTGCCAGATCATTGCCAGCATTGATGCAGCACAGTTTAAGGTTTCCAAAGTGCCTTACAGATTGTGTCTGATTTTAACTTAATGATACTGAGAGGGAGGTGCTATGATTATTCTCATTTTATAGATGAGGAAACAGACAAGAGAACTATTAAGTGACTTGCTCAGAGTCACACAGCTAGTGACTAAAGTAGTATTTGAACTCAGAGCTTCCTGACTCCTGGCCCAGAGCTCAATCCATGGGTCTGGTCCAACTCTTTCAATTTATTTTAAAAGAATGTACTGTGTACTTGAAGCACCTGGTTTTGCAGTGGAGAAAAGGTAGACTAAGGACTAGGACCCAGGTCATCATGATTCCTGGTCAGTCACTTTTGAGCATCTTCCCTATGGGCTTTCAGGTATAAAAAGAGAGTGAGAGCCTTGTGGCTATCCGGGCTTTCGCCTTCCTTTGGACTCACAGTCACCTCCCTCACACATACCTTTCACCAATCAGCTTCAAAAGCCCTTAGGGGATCCCTCTGGTTTATTATTATTCTGTCACTGCCGACTCTTTGTGACCCCATTTGGGGTTTTCTTGGCAAAAATACAGGGATGGTTTGTTATTTCTTTGTCCAGCTCATTTTTTTACAGATGAGGAAACTGAGGCAAAAAGTGTTTGGTGACTTGCTCAGGGTCACACAGCCAATAAGTGTCTGAGGCCAGATTTGAACCTCAGGAAGATGAGTCTTCCTGATTCTAGGCCTGGTACTCTTTCCACTGTACCACCTGAAGTTCAAATTCTTCTGGGCATTCAAAGCCCTCTTCTCTACCGTTACAGTTTCATTTTATAGGACTTTTCCACAAACTACTCTAGCCATACTGGACAGCTTATTCCCTGCTGCTCCCAACAGCAAATAGAGAGATCTTGTACATAGTAGTAGTTGTTTGCATGCTGTCTGGCCCATTAGACTGGGTGTTTTCTTGAGGGAAGGGACCAGGTTTTGGTCTTTTTTTTTTGTATTCCAATTGCTTAGCACATTCAATTCTTAATGTTTGCTGTCTAAATGCCTGCTCACATTGCTCCCTCTTCCTGAAATGTCTTCCAGCCTCCCATTTCTAACTTTATCTACTGAGTTCTTGCCTCTCCTTTCATGTTTAACTTTTCTTTCATGAAACATTCTCTAATTATTCCAGGTGGCAACACCCTCCCTCCTAGGGCAGAACTTTGCACCTCTCTGATACACCTTTCAGGTGGTGTGTATTATCCTTATCTATGCAGGGGTCTTATCCCACTACTGTATAAGAAGTTCCTCTAGAACCTCCAAGGTTCATCTCCACTCCCTTTTCTCCCCTCACCCATCTTTGCACCCTTTGGATTGAGGCCAGGATCAGATTTGGAATGTTCACTCAACATTTCTCAGTGCACATCTATTTCCTCCTCCTGTCCAGGTGGTTTTTAGCACAGGTCTAGGCAAAATTACTGGTGTTTAGTTCTCTGATTTTTACCCAAATGATTCATACCTGGTGGATCCTTGTAATTAGCTCTGTCACATCCCTTCTGGTTAGTCCTGTAATTAGTCTGTCCATGGCAAATTCAGTGTGTTTGTGTATAGTCTTGGGGGAGGAGATCAAGGGACAATCAGCACTCTCCTGGGTGCAGTCCTACCCTCGTTGTGAGGAAATGGGGCAGTGTGTCATGTGTTCCCTAGACAAAACTGACTTATTGAACTTATTGAACCAGACTTATGAAGTACCACAAAGAAATAACCAGGCTAGGAGAAGGCCAGCTACCCCAAACTCTCCTCCCCCCACCCCAAAAGAAATAACACAAAATTTGTTATGGCCTTGCTTTGGCTTTTAGGATTTCCTCAGACTTATCTTCTCAACGTGTATTGATTGTTACTACTGCATCCCCTCCCACACACACTTAAATCCTTTTAAGCAAGCCTCCTTTGAATGAAGTATAGTTTTCCTATGGCATATTCCATGAGTCTCATGCCAAGTGTCCATGATTTCTCAGGAATACATGTAAGGCCTAGAGAGGTGAAATCAATTTCCTAAGGTCAAATAGCAAATCTGGCAAAGGTTTGATTAGAACTCAAGTCCTTGGCTCAGTGCTTTGTTCACCATCACATCACATGCCTTTTATCTGCACAAGCCTCCTCAGTCTCACCCCAGGAAGGCGGGGTAACCCTAACCCCACTTCTCTCTCCCCCCCACCCTCTTTCACTTTTCCCCTTCCCAGGTCCCCTCCTCTTCCAGGTTCTCTTCCGCATTACACCTATATACACGAACGCACCCTGGGACGTTATCGATCTTCAGGAAGGAAACCAGAAAGTGTGCTCAGAAAGAGGGGGTTATGTAGGGCCCTCCCTAGTCAGCTGGGCCAAATGAAGGCGGGGAGGGAGGTGGCCAGGGCGGGAAGAAACTCCGATTCTTGTGCCCGCCCCCGGCCCCCGCCTCCGCCCTCCTCTGCCGGCTAGGCCTGCAATTGGTGGAGGGGAGGGCAGGGCAGGGGAGTTGGACTGGGCACTGGCCAGCTACAGTTCAGTCCCACATTTTCTAGCTCGCGGTCTGGACCCCAGACTCTACCCGCGTCGCGGAAGGCTAGCGAGTGATCGAGGAGCTTAATTACACTCTTCTCCCGTAATGCCAGGTGTGCACACAACATACCTCCCCGCGGGTGCAGCGAACACCCAAGTGAATGCCCACCCGTGCAACGCAGCCCCCGCACACACATACCCATGTACGCAAACCCTTGTGCAGACACTCATGTACACCTGTGTACACACAATCTGCACCCCAAGGTGCACACCGCCTCCGTGCACATACGCACAGACTCACGCACAGACAGACACACAGACTCGCGGACACGGCGCGCGCGCACACATACACACACCCAGACCAGACACGCACACCCACGCACCCACGCATGCACGCTCCCTGCCTGCCGGCCCCGGGCGGCTCAGAGCCGGAGCCGGAGCAGGGTCTGTGGCGGGGCAGGGCCCCGGGTGCTGGGCGAGGGAGGGGAGCAGGCGGGGGCGGGGCGGGGACGGGGGGCGGAGGAGGAAGCGGAGGAGGAGGAGGAGGAGGAGGAGGAGGAGAAGAAGAAGGAGGAGGAGGAGGAGGAGAAGAAGAAGGAGAAGGAGAAGGAGAAGGAGAAGAGCTAAAACGGCGGGTGGCTCCTCCCGGCGCCCGCGCGGGGATTTTCCAGCCGTGGCTCTGACGCCGCCGCCACCGGGACCATGGGCGACCGAGGGACGCGGTGAGTGTGCCCCGGCCGACGAGGGGCCCTGCGCGAGCCCAGGGTGGCACTGCCCGGGGTGCGGGGGTGTCGGGGCCGGGCGGGGAAAGCCGGGCAGCGGACTGGGAGGAGGCGCCCGGCCCTTCCTGGGGATTTCTGGATACTGCCAACGCTGAGCCTAGCACTCGCCCCGGGCTCCGGCTCCGGGCCGTCTGATCATCTCAGCTGCTAGTGGCATGGAATTGGGGGGGGAACATTCCAACTTACACCTTCCAAAACGTGCATGTATTAACGCTCCCACATTCATTACACACTGACGTGCACACCGCATTCACGAACATCACACCCTGCCTCCCCCACACTGGGTCTCCGACTTCTTCCACATTTCCCCCTCCTCGGCTCAGATTCCGCCCGGGTTCCCCCCTCCCCCCCCCCCCCCCCCCCCCGACAGCTCTCCC
>CM053596.1:96722795-96767038 GCA_028646575.1 Pseudocheirus occidentalis
CTAGCTGTGTGACCCTGGGCAAGTCACTTAGCCCTGCTTGCCTCAGTTTTCTCATCTGTAAAATGAGCTAGAGAAGGAAAAGTCAAACCATTCCAGGATCTTTGTCAAGAAAACCCCAAATGAGGGTCACAGAGAGTCAGACATGATTGAAATGACTGAACAACAGCAGAAAGGTCCTTCTAGGGCTAACAGTCTATGTTAAGGCCTTCCTAGCCTTAACATTCTATATTTTAAGCTCCATTCTAGCCCTAACAGTCTGTTCTAAGGTTCCTTTATACTCTAATGTTCTCTATTCTAAAGTCTCTTCCAAGCTCTGAGATTCTATGACCCTTTAAAATACTGCCATTCTGTGTTCCTTGTTCTAAATCTGTTTTAAGGCTACTTCTAGCTCTAACATTCTGTTAGAAGCAGCTGGATGGTATAGTAGATAGAATGCTGGACTTGAAATTCAGAAATTTGGGGGATGGTTTGCCATTTCCTTTTTCAACTCATTTGACAGATGAGGAAACTGAGGCAAACAGGGTTAAGTGACTTGCCCAGGGTCACACAGCTAGTGTCTAAGGCCAGATTTGATTTCAGGAAGATGAGTCTTCCTGACTCTGGGTTGGGTGCTCCATCCACTGTGTCACCTAGCTGCCCCAGAAGACCTGAGTTCAAATTTTACCCCCCCCCCCAAACTTAGTAGTTGTATGACCTTGGGCAAGTCACTTAACTTGTTAGCCTCAGTTGTCTCAGTTGTAAAAAGAAGATCATAACAGCACCTGCCTTACACGGAGTTATCGTATCAAAGGACACATGTAAAGTTTATTGCAAACCTTAAAGTACCATAGAAATATTAGCTATCCTTTTCAGGTTCCTTGTGGCCCTAACAGGCTGTTCTTCATGTTCCAAAAATTTATGTTCGAAGAGCCAGTTCTGGCATTCTCTGTTCTATGTTCTAAGATTTCCTCCAGCTCTGTCATTTTGTATTTCAAGACTCTGTGTTCTGAGAACACTCCATGTTTTAGGACCCCTCCCAGCTCTGTCATTTTCTGGGTCTGAGTTTTTGTGTCTGCTGAAAGGTCACGCTATCAGGTTACCTGGCACCAGGGCCAGCAGCTTTGGGCTCCCTGGGTGTGATTCAGCCTCCCCATCTCCCAGAGTTGAGGGCGTTTCTCTGATTCGCTTCCACTTTGCCCAGTAGGGAGGGAGGGGGAGAAGCCCAGCCGCTCGGATCAAACAACGACAATTTGTCTCTGCATCCACCCTGTTCTAAAGTGGATTTGCCGGTTTTAGCTCAGAGTTTCCCCTTGGGGATCCCGCCTGAGTTAATCCACCCACCTCAACTAATCCTGGCTCAGTCAGACAGTGAAGGGGAGACGCAGGCACACTCTAAACCGAGCTGGGGTGGGCCTTGGAGGGGGTCAGGGAGCAGGATGGGATCTGGGTCTTGCTTCAGTCTGAGTTTGGGAGACACAGCCCTGGCTTCCGGAAGGTCCTTAGAATTATAGATTTAGGGTTGGAAGATACTTTAGAACCCATGACTGAGCCCACCCATCACATCTCATTTTACAGATTAGGAAACTGAGGCATAAAGCTTATCAGATGACTTGCCACAGCTGGGAAAGAGTTGTACCCTGGGCCTGTCTGATTCCCAGTCCAGGGCAGTGTATCTACCATACCATACTGCCCCTGATCCGAGCACTCGGCCTTCACCCTTGCTTACTGGTCAGCCTCAAGAACCATAACAGACAGAAACAGAACCATGGGAAACACATTTTGAGTACAAACACATCCAGCTTTATGGGGACCTTTGCTGGCATTGAGTGAGTCCCAGAATAAATAACATGATAAGCACTAGGTGTGGTCAGACCAGGAAGGCTTCCCGGAGGAGGAAGTGAGTCCTGAGAGCTTTCCCCAAAAGAGCAAGGCTGGAATCACACACACTGTTTGACTTCCTTCCTGATCCTGGGGATGACAGGAAACTGTTGAAATAGTCTTTGGAAAGGAAAATACTTAGTGGTTTAACTTTGACCAGGCTGGCAGGCCCTTCTAGTCTGATTAGACCCCAAATTGGGATGCACTCTGATAGTCCTGTCCAGAGGCAGTGAGACGGACTCAATGACCCTCTAATTTAATTCAATCCGCCTTTGTTCAGCACTGGGTACAGAGAGCTTCGCTCTCAGGGCTGAGTTCTCAGGGGAGATCAGAAGGGAACATTACCTAGGAAGGAATGCTGGGGTAGGATTTAGGAGAGTCAGTTTGGCTGTTAGCTGTGTGGCCTTCAGAGAGTAGTTTTAATGCCTCTGAGTATCAGTTTGCTTATCTGTTAAAAAGGAAAAAAAAGAGGCAGATGGCCTAGATGATCATCAAGGTTCCTTCCAGTTTGAACCTTCTTTGAACTATGTAATAGAAAGCCAGATTTGATAAGGATCTTAAGAAAGGTAAGAAAATAATGGGATGCATTCATTCGGGGAACATGGAGAAGTGAGAAATAAGGCTGGAGAAAGATAGGTTGAGTCCAGATTGTGGAAGGTCATGAAGGCCAAGATCAAGAGTCTGGCCATTCCTATGGGCAATGGGGAGCGGTGTCATAATGGTGCATGAGGAAGATGGCAGCTAGGTAGATAGGTGGCATCATGCTTGATTTAGAGGTGGGGAGACCTGAGTTCAAGTCCTGTCTCAGGCACTTCCTAGTTGAGTGGCCCCCCTGGGCTTGTCACATAGCTTTAGCTACTGCCCCATCTGTGAAATGGGGGTATTAATAGCACTTACTTCACTGAGTTGATAGTTAGGATCAAATAGAATAATATGCATAATGACTTTGCAAACTTTCAAGTGCTATTAAAGTTTATCATTGTGATCATGATGACCCAGCTGACCCAACTGACCTTCTCACTTGTCTCCCTCTTATTTGTGCATTGTTTCAGGTTGTCACCCGGATTAGACTGAACTCCTCGAGGGCAGGGGCTGACTTTTACCTCTCTTTGTATCCCCTAGCACTTAGCACAAGGCCTGGCCCATAGTAGGTGCTTTAAAAAATTGTTTCTTGACTGTCTGGCAGACCGACTCTCACCAGCTGGCTGTCCCTCATGTTCTCCTTCCCTGGAATCCCTTGTTTATCCTTAAAAATTCGGCTCACTCATCATTTTCTAGTGGGTGCCTTTCCTGATCCTTCTCCTCCTCCCCTATCATCTTGGATTTATTTTCTGTGACTTTAGATGAACATATATTCCCCTCTCTGGCTATATTATAAAGTTTTTCTCGAGGGCAGATCTGCTTCCCTTTTTGTCTTGGCAACCTGCGGCCTAGCACTGTCTAAATCCTCAGTAAAGACTTGTTGATTGATTCATGACTGTACCTTGTTGGACAGATTGGAAAGGGGAAGGCCCAGAAAGAAGAAAAGACCTGTTAGGAGTCCATTATAATGGCCCAGATGAGAAGTGATGTGGCCAGGGTAGGACTGAGTGGATATCACGGAAGTTAGAATCCACTGGACTTGTTTTCTCCTTGGAAGTTGGGAAGGAATATAGGAGCACATAGGGAGGGAAAGAGGAGATTCCAGATATTGCTTGGAATGAAGGAGATAGCGGATGTTCCCTGCAGGAAATCAACATATTAAATCAATGAACGTTTGTTTACTGAGACCTACTATGCCAGCTTCAAATTAAGCCCTGTAGCAATGTGAGTTGTGAGAATATGATTATTATTAATAAATAATTTATAAAATGAAAATGTTTGCCTAGGCAGTTACCAATTTCCAGTTTCACATTCTGTATTCTGTGTTCTAAGGTCCATTCTGACTCTGACATTCTCTCTGTTCCAAGTTGTAGCTCTGGCATTCTACATTCTATGGTCTGCTCTCTGCTTTGTCTCTTTTAGACTGTGATTCTGAATGTGCCTGTGAAATAACAAGATAAAATTTGTCAGTGGAAGGCACAGATGGGAGAGAAGGAGAACTGAATGTAGTGAGGTCACTTTGGGCCACCTGGGGAAGGCTTTGAAGTCAAGTGTGAGGCCAAAAAAAAAAATGAGACCTGGAAAGGTGAAAGGTAGAAGGAAAGGATTTCTTAATCCTTGAGGAGGAAGGATCCTGGGCCTGGAAAAAGAAGAGGTTTGGGAATAAATGCAAATCCATTCTCTTCCTCAACTATCACCACCAGCAGCTTGGTTAGGGATAGAAATAGGCTCTGAATGGGATTGATAGTACTTCCACCCTTTGGTTCTTGAGGGTGCTAGGTGGGTTTGGGCCTCCCTCTTCTGTGTGTAGCAAAGAATCCAACTTGAGAAGAATGCCTAGAAAGCCTAGATATGAATTCTAGTTCTACTGCTTACTAGCTGAGTGACCTTCAGTGACCTGTATGGTTCACCTGTCTGAAACTCAGTTTTCTTCCAGTAAAATGGGAATAATAATTCTTATTCTCAATAATAACTTATACAACAAAGCCTGTAGCTTTGAAAAGAAGTTCTCTTTGTGAGCCTTAAATTAAACCCTGTAGCAGTGTGAGTTGAGATTATTTTATCCAACCCTTTCCTACCTTTCTAGCATCTTACACCTTACAACCCTCAGTTAACTCTGTGATCCTGCTGTTTCTTGAAAAAGATGCATCTCCTGACTCTGAGCATTTTCATTGACTGTCTCCCATGCCTGAAATGCTTTACCTCCTTACCTCTGCCCCTGGCTTCCTTCATGTCCCAGCTAAAATCCCACATTCTAAAAGAAATCTTTTCTGATCCCTCTTAATGCTAGTGTGCTTGCTCTCTCATTTATCTGTTTGTACATGGTCGTTTCCCTATTAGACTGTGACTTCGTTGAGGGCAGGGACTGTCCTTTGCTTTTTTTTTTGTGTCCCCTGTGCACAGGCACAGGATCTGGCACATAGCGGGTCCTTAATTATGCTTATTGACTTAGCTGTTTATTTTATAGTGCCTGGATTTCATCCTGCCTCCCTATTGTTATGATTATTAATAATAATTCCTAGGGATAGTGGCCCCAGTTCCCTCTAGATCTCCCCAGGCGAGCCCTCTGAGCCTCAGTTCAGGGCTGAGGGAACCCTGCTGAACACATTCTGAGGATCTTAGAGCCATTCTTTGGGATGCCAGCTGGGGCACCCCAGGGAGTCTATAATAATGAGGCCACAGCTTTGAGCTTGGGTTTCAGGCTTCTAAGGCCCCTCCTCCTCTTCTCTTGGGGTGATCTGGGAAAGCAGGCCATCACTTGCTTTCATTTTAGTCGCCCTTTAACTGGTAGTTAGACATTTGCCCCCTTCTTACCCCCCAAAAGTGGGAGCCTGCATTTAGGAGTGCCAGTTCATGGGATCTTAGAGTAAGAGGGCCTTGCAGATGTCAGGCTTCCCGGGCAGCAATCTCTTAGTGCTTTAAAGTTTACAAAGGAGCTTTACATATGTTATTCCCCTTTTTTGGCACAGATTGAAAAACCAAGCCTGAGAGAAGAGGATAAGTGATTTGCCCCAGGGTCACACAGCTACTGAGTATCTGAGGCAAGATTTGAACTTGGGGTCTTCCTGAGGTCAGCGTTCTATCTACTGTGCCACCTAGCTACCCCCTATAGCCTCTTTGTGAGGGGGTCATCCAGCCTCTGCTGAGGCATCTCTAATAATAAAAAGCTCCCTACCTCCTGAGGAAACCTTTCCTAGGATTGCTGAGTTATTTATTTATTTATTTGTTTGTTTATTTATTTTTGTTTTTTAGAGGGCAATTGGAGTTAAGTGACTTGCCCAAAGTCACATGGCTAGTGTGTCAAGTGTCTGAGGCTGGATTTGAACTCAGGTCCTCCTGCCTCCCGGTCTGGTGCTCTACTCACTGCGCCACCTAGCTGCCTCAGGATTGTGGATTTAGAACTGGAAGGGGTCTTAGAGTTCATTTAGACCAAGTATCTCATTTTACATATGGGGAAACTGAGGCCCAGAGATGTTAAGTGACTTGCCCAAGGTCACACAGGTAGGAAGATGTAAAGCTTGCTGTGTCATATGACACTTAGGGAGCCCTATTCTGCCTTTCTGTTACTCTCTCCAGTCCCCCCCATTGGTATTTGTTTTGTTCTGGGGGGGGGGAATGCAGAATTATAAAATCATTTCCCCTTTTCACCTGTTCACCTGTGCCTCAGCGTCCTGTACGTGTTATAGAGAAGCCTTGAGCATAGTTATCTGAACTCTTTCATTTTACATAGGGGGAAAGGGAGTCCTACAGAGGTTAAATGGCCTAGCTAAGGTCACACAGGCAGCAGACTCAGACCTAGTACTCAAACCCATGTTGGCTGACTTCAGAATTTGTACATACGAACCCCAGAGGGGGAGAATGAGAAGCAGTCAGAAAATTTACAGGAGATTTGGGGGAAAATCAATCAATAGACATTTATTAAACATTCTATTACGTGAAGAAACTAGGTGGCGCGATAGGTAGTACACAGAGCACTAGGCCTGGAGTCAGGGAGACCTGAGTTCAAATGTGACCTGTAGATACTAGCTGTGTGACCCTGGACAAGTCACTTAACCTCTGCTTGTCTCAGTTTCCTTCACTGTAAAATGGGGATGATAACAGCACCTATCTCCCAGGGCTGTTGTAAGGCTAAAACGAGATAATATTTGTAAAATGCTTTGTAAACCTTAAATTGCTATATTATATTATTACTCTTCTGTAAAGGTAGGAAGTAGTCTGGTTGGGAAGAATAGAGAAGTCTGTATTTGACTCTGGAGGGAGGGACAGCCATGTGGAGCAGCTGATAGAGCACCAGCCCTGGAATCAGAAGGACCTGAGTTCAAATATGGCCTCAGGCACTTCCTAGCTGTGTGACCCTGGATAAGTCACTTAACCCTGTTTGCCTTAAAAAAAAAACTCTGGATGTAATAGGGAGTCACTGAAGTTTGCTGAATAGAGGGGTACCACGGTTAGACCTGTACTTGAAGACACTTTGGCAGCTACTTGGGGACAGATTGGAGACAAATGAGACTTGAAGTTGGAAGACCAACTGGGAAACTCTCCAGGCAAGAGGAGATGAGGGTCTGAGCCAGGCTGTGGTGGCAGCTAGAGTGGAGAGGAGGGGACATATAACCAACAGAAGACATGACAATGCATTTTGTATGTGGGGAGAGGGATGCCACAGAGGTTGCAAGAGTCTGGTGGTTAGGAGGATTGTGGTGCTCCAGGTGCCAAGAGAGAAGTTCAAATAAGGGGTGGTTTGGGGGTTAAGGGAGAGGACCAGAGAATGAGTTTTGCTTTGGGGCATGTTGAGTTGGAGATGCTTGTGGGACACTCATTTTGAAATGTCCAATTGCCAGTGGGTGATCTGGATTTTGGAGCTTAGGAGAGACTGGGTCTGGCTAGATGGCTGATAATTGAATCCAAGGAAACTGATGAAAGATGAGACAAATCCATAAGGAACTTACATTCCGTTGGTGAAGGTGACTCAAGGCAGGAGGAAAGGGGCACAAAACATTAAAGTGACATCTTGATACAAAGTAAATTCCATAGAGAGAATGTGAGAAGCTGTTTGGAACAGGAATTGGTAAGAGGTGGGCTAGGCTGGGCTTTGAAGAAAGCTAGGGAGTCTAGGAGATGGTGCATTCAGGGAGTGAGGGACCATTTGTGCAGACACAAAGGTGTATTTGGGGTGTCATGTACGAGGAAAGATAGTAGCAAAACAGCGGGTCTGGAATGGTGTCTAATAGGGAGTGATGTGAGGCAGATTGTGGGGGGCTTTAAATGCCCGGTTGAGCTTTTCCTATTGTTTCCTAGAGGCAATAGAGAGCCATTGGAGATTTTAGAGTGGAAGGTGGGGGTGTGTGTGACATGTTGGCATGTATTTGGGGAATTTCACTTTTGACAATGATTGTGATTCTATGATTCTGTGCACAGGTTGTAATGGCATTAAAAAACTTTCCTTTTACCATGGAGTTAGGCTTTCCCAGGGGGAGCTGTTCTGTGTAGGGACAATCATTGTTCACAGTGTCTTATATGACCCTCTAAGGTTTACAAAGCTTTATGTGTTTTACCATTTGACCCTAATAACCTTGTAAGGTGTCATTCCTGTTTTATGGATAAAGGGCCCCAGGGTTCGATTGTGTTAGTGATTTGTCCATAGACTTCAGCCACCCAGCCCTCGGAGAGCACAGGACTTCCAGAAGGGCTCTTTAAACAGGAGCTTTAAATATTTCTCCTGGATGGTTTAGTCCAGAACCTCCTGCTAAGGCAGGGGTGTGTGCCAGATGACTTGGTAAAGAGTGTTGGTGTCTTGGGATAGCCCATCTCTATTCCTGGAGAACCGTTCAGAGTCCCATGGCCTACTGACTGGAGCATCAAATGTGTTTGTTTTGTATATGCATTCAACAAACACTACCTATCATCTGCTGGGTTTACAACCCCATGCTCCAGGCTGATGGGGAGAGAAATGGATAGAAACTCATGTTGAACACAGGAAAGAGACACTGGGGAGCTAAGCCTGGAGACTGATGATTGTACTACAAGGCAGGGTGTGCTAAGGGTCAGAAAGGAGAGATGGATGCAGGACTGTAGGGACTCAGAGGAAGTAGGGAGCCATTAAGATCAAGGTGGGGAGAAATCTGGGATAGTTCCATTAAAAAAAGATGCCTGGATCATGGGCTTTAGATCTGAAATGAGAGTCTTCACTGTGTTTTATGGTAGAAGTAGCCTTGGACTTGGGTGTGAGTGCCTGAGTCTCAGCACCACCAATGACTAGATGTGTTACTTTGGGTAAGTCTCTTAACCTCTCTGGGCCTCAGTTTCCTTATCTGTAAAATGGGTATAAACCTCATACTTCCTAATGTAAAAAGAAAAAGATGAACTATAGAGTGAGTGGCAATGGAAACCTATCAATAATAATGATCAGGGCTATTCCATGATGGCACGAGTTTTTCTTGGTGGCTGTTGAGCTCTGTGTTGTTGATTTCTTATCTTGGATAAGAGACGAGCGTCCATATTCTCTAAGACGCCTTCCAGCTTGGAGTTTCTAGGAAGGGGAGTAGGATTGTGCTCAGATCAGCTCCTGCTTCCTCTTTGGGGGGTGGCTCCCTCTGGGCCTGGTTACAGGCCCCTTCCTGAATCACAGCTGCACAAGGTCAGACCTTAGAGATCATCTAAGCTCATCATTTCATTTTACAGGGGAAGTTGAGACCCAGGGAAGGGGAGATTTTGCCCAGGGTCGTGTAGCTAGTAGGTGGCCGAGCCTGTACTTGAACTCTGACCTTCCTTCCGGATTCAATGCCTTCCCTCCAAAGACCTCCAGGCCAGGCCAGATGGAAGCAGAGTTCTAGGAAGAGGAAGATAACTATGGGGGAGGACATTCCATTCTTCAGGGACCCCTGCTACTCCCCCACGGGATGCCTGCCCATTTGGAGGCCCATGTACTGTTTATACTTTCCATAGCACTCAGTTTATGGCCTGCCTGCTGCTCCTGCAATTAATTACAACCAAAGCAAATAACTTCTCCCCGGGAGGCTCAGCTCCCTATAAACATTTATCTGCAAGGGGGCGTGGGGGAGGGGCAAAGAGTTCTCTCTTGGAGCCGGGGACCTTGGGAATGAGGGATTAACCCCCTTAGTGCTGGCAGTCTAATTTGGAGGGAGATGGGGCCAAGGCTCTCTCCAGGGGCAAAAAGGGAGGAAAGAGGGTTATTTTAGTGATTCCATGAGGGCTCCGAGCATCTCCAGAAGGAATATGAAGGATGTAGATTATGGAGGGGCGGGGGTGAGGGATCAGAGCATTTTCTAATGGGGATGGGAGGAGCTGGAGGTACCCTAGGATTTGGATAGAGTAATATACTTATGTGGTCAAGAAGGCTTGGGTTTGAATGCCCCCTCACACAGTAGGTGTATGATCCTAAGCATAGCACTGAGTTTCCATTTGCTTTATGAAAAAATAGTAGATATAGTAATATCACCCATCACTCCTGGTCATTCAGGAGATCCAGTGAGCTAACAAATAATCAGCACTTTGCTAAGCTTAAAGGATTGTATAAGGATGGTCTCTGATTATATCCCTCATCCCAGAAGGGGCGTTGGTCCTTGCATGGAGTTCCAGTTATGCTGACTGTGGGGACATAGGAGTGAGGAGGAGGGGGAGGGGCAGGATTTATGGACTGACTAGTGCATTCAGGACAGCTACTGCCCCTTCCCTTCCAGCTGCCTCTCTTGTCCCCTATGACTGCCTCCAGAGGGTGGGAGTGAAGGGGCCCACATTCCTGGGGTTGATTTCTACACTCAGAATCAAACTGTCCCTGGTCTTCCCCAAGCACTGGTGGGCTGCCTCTGGGGACCAGTATCTTTTTTCATCCCTGGAAGTCTTCAAAGGAGGGCTGAAAGACCACTTGTTGGAGCTGTTTGCTGTCTGTTGGCCCCTTGCTTGGGGATGGGGATGAGCCTCTGATATATTTCCCGAGCCTGCAGCCCTTTGCCAGGCAGTGCAGGAAGCAGCAGGAACAGCCCTGCCTGCCCTCCACCCCCAGGGGAACTCACTGTGTGGTCTGGGAGGCCAGACTCACCCACAGGAAACAATTACAGACCAATTATTGGCTAAATCGTTCGGCTTCAGGAGCTCTGAAGAGGGAGAACTCCATCGGTTGTGGGCTAGGGTGGGCAGGAGGCTCTGGGAAGGAGAGGAAGGTCACTTAGGTGTAGGGAGCAGCCTGATAGTATCAGGCTGGAAGAGGAGGGATGAGGTTGGGAGTGGGGAGCAGAGAGCACTAGTAGGACTCCTATTTCAGTGACACCTTAAGCCTTACAAAGTACCTTATATATGTAATCCATTACTCAGAACACCCTGAGAGGTATCTAAGTCCAGATGTGACCATGCCTATTTTACAAATGAGGACATTGAGGCTCAGAGAGAGGAAGTTTCCTACAGGACCACCTTCCCTTGTTACTTTGGCCTCTTAGATTCCCTGACTTCCTTCAAGGTTCACCTCTTCCAGGAAACCTTCCCGGATCACCCCAGTGATTAGTGCTCTTCCTTTTCAGAAGATCCTATATTTACTTTTTTGTTCAGTAAATAGAAGATTCTAGGAAGGGGCAGACAATGATGGAGGACATCATTCTGTTCTTCAAGGACTCCTACTCCTCTCTTGTGGGACACCTGCCTGTTTAGAGTTTCATGTACTCTCTTGATTATTTCAAAAGTCAGAATCTAGGCAGAGATTCTTAGGAAGTAACCTCTCTAAAGTTCAGTGAGACAGGAGACCGATGGAAAAATCTTATACTCTCCAGAGCATTCAGTTGGTGGCTTTATTGTATCCTCCTAATAGAAGGGAAGTTCCTTGAGGGCAGAGACTACTTTTTATTTTTGGCTTTGTATTTCTAATGCTCAGTGTAGAGCCTTGCACATTTTAGTCACTGAAGCAAATTGAGTTGACTCACCCTGACTCATGTTGCTAGTAGCCCCCACCTGGGACTTGAACTCTGATCTCTGACTTTAAGACTTTTACCCAAGGGAGCCCAAGTAGGTATGTAAAGTAGGAATAGCCGCTTCAGATAGAACAGAGGGGCTTCATAAGAGAGTAATGGGAGATGAAGATTGGATAGAAATGGAGGTTGGAGCTTTGCAATATAGAGAGGTTGGAAAAAAAAAAGAGGTTTTGAGGCACTGAGCACAAATCATAGCATCAGAGACTTTAAGCCACGGAGCAGCTAGATGGTGAAGTTGATAGAGCACCAGCCCTTCGGTCAGGATGACCTGAGTTCAAATCTGGCCTCAGACATTAACTAGCCGTGTGACTCTGGGCAAGTCTCTTAACTGCAGTTGCCTCAAAACAACAACAAAGCAAGAAAAACTTATGTTGTGGCTAGTTTTCTGGTAATCCAGTAGATTTATCACCCACAAAGTCAGTGCATCAAAATGGCTGGAGATCTATTCATTTGAGAGTTGAGAAAAAGCCCCTGAATCCCAGACTCTGCTGGTAACTGGCAGGGCTCCTTCCTTGACCTCTGTCTGGCCTGTGCCTAAAATTTCCATCATATATAGCAGCTGCCTCTTCCTGAGGTCACAGAGTGATTGTAGAACTGAATTGTAGAACTGAAAGGAACATAGAACATAATATGTCAAAGCTGGAAGTGACTTTACTTAGAATATAGAATACAGTGTTACAGTTGGGAAGAACTTAAATTATCTGGGCCCACCTTCTTCCCCTCATTTTAAAGATATGGGGATATGGGGAATAATTTTCTAAGGTAGAGAGTAGGGCTTTTTCCTTTCCCTTGTAGTTGATGGTAATGCCTATGAGGATAGAAGTTGTGTAGCTGTCTTTGAAGAGTTCTCTTTTGATGATCTCAAAAGTCAGAGGCAAGGTGGAGATTGATGGAAAGTAACCCCTCAAAAGCATGGTTCAGTGGGATGGGGGCAGGTGGAATATTCTCTGCCCTAGGTTACCTTGTTTCTTCCCATGGCTACGCAGCTAATGGCTCTTCTTCCTTGTAGGGAGGGATGTGGTATTATTGGAGGTTAGACTTTGGCAGAAAGTCTTGGAATGTCATCCTTCCCTGGCCTCTTCCCTAGAGCTGGATTGGACGGCCCTTTGTAAGGTTAATGGGTACTTGGACTTCTTCCAGTCGGCTTCATTGCCAGAGAGGAAACCCTTAGCTCCCTCATTCCACCCACATCAGGGACAGTCCATCCCTAGGCTTAGAGGCCATGTGAAGAAATAAGATTATCCTTTGTTGGTATATATTCAAGCTTCTGTATATCTTATTGGGTGGCTAGGAGGCACAGTGGATAGAGCGCTGGCCCTGGACTCAGGAGGACCTGAGTTCTGGCCTCAGACGCTTACCCTTGGGCAAGTCACTTAACCCTGTTTGCCTCAGTTTCCTCATCTGTAAAATCAGATGGAGAAGGAAATATCAAACCACTTTAGTATCTTTGCCAAGAAAACCCCAAATGGGGTCACAGTGAGTCCAACATAATTGAAAAATGACCTGGACAACAGTAATATATTTTATTAGACTCTAAACCCCTTATGGGCATGGACGTTGCTACATAAACTTTGTGTTCTGTACTGCATACTCGGCAGGCGTGATAGTAAATATTTGTTGAACTGAATTGGTTTGAGTTGGGCCTGGGCCCTTGGTACACTTCTTTAAAGATCTCCCTCTGTCAGAGCCCAGGTGGAAGGGAGTTGATAGTTCTGCGAACAGTGCTGAGGCTTCAGTTCTTTCAGAGACTTACAGGAAATTATAACTGAAAAGAACCCTAAAACATAGAATGAAGAATATCCGAGCTAGAAGGCATCCTAACACATACGTAGTTAATGCTAGAGGTTACTTTAGAACAGAAGTGCCCCACTCACTGCCTGCAGAACTTCTGAATGCAGCCTGAACAAGATCACGGTGTCATTTGGAAACGTCCAGCAAAATAAATAAAAATAAAATGCGACGTAGGTAATGTTAATTTGTGGTTTTCTGAGACACTCTTCAAGTTTGATGCCATTGCCTTAGAACATGAAATGTCAGAGCTGAAATGACTCTGAGAATGTAGAATATAGAATGTCAGAGGCAGAAAGGACCTTAGTCAGTAGTCATTTATTAAGTGCCTACCATGTGACAGGCACTGTGCCAAGTGCTGGGAACACAAAGGGAGGCACAAGACAGTCTCAGTACTGGAGGATCTTGGTCTAAGGAGGCAGATAACATGCAAACAATTACGTACAGACAGCTACAGGTTACATTGGAAATAATTGGCAGGGGCACCAGAATTAAGGAGACCGGGAAGGGCTAGAAGGTGAGCATTTTAGGTGGGACTTAAAGCTGGGAGGCAGAGACGTGGAGGGAGAGAGCCTTCCAGGCGTGAGGGGTGGCAGGGAAAAGGCAGTGTCTTGTTTGTGGCAGGGCAAGGAGGCCAACCACACTGTATCGAGGGTGGGTACAGAGCTCAAGGTGTATGGCAACCGGACATATGGGTTGGAGAGCCTGAGTTATGAAGGGCTTTGAACAACAGGATTTTATATTTGATATTGGAGGTGATAGAGAGTCATAGAGTGTAGAATGCTAGAGCTGGAGGGACATTAGAACACAACATGTCAGGTTTAAAGGGGGACCTTGGGACATTGACTCTCTGGGCTGCAAGAGGTCTTCTTGTGGGCCCTGGTGCTGAAATACCGAAAAGAGAGATGCAGACAGTAAGGATGGTTAGCACTCAGGAGGAGGGAGAGATCCCTGTGGGCTGGGCTAGCCAGCTTCACTCAGAAGGACTGGGGGAGGGGGTCTTAAAGAGGCCCATCGAGGACCGAGAACTGGGGCAAAGGTTCCGTGCTTTATTGACTTCTTCAGGCAGCCATTCCAGCCCCTGCAGCTCTGGCTACTAATGAAAATCATTCATCACTTCCCATTTGTCCTGAGCAGATGAACTGGTTTCCTGGGAGGAAGCTGGAACTTGGCTGGGGTTCTGCCCCAGCTGCCTTCCTGACATAGGGCTGGGTCTTCCTTGGTTTCCTCTTCTGATCTCCAGTCCTCTTGGCATATGGGGGTTCTTTTAAAATCCCTAAGCAGGACCTAAGACTAAGAGCAGAGATTCCTGAAGGCCAGGCCTCCTCAGGGCGAAGATTTCCTGAGGGCTGTGTCTCCCCTTCAGAGTGTGGGATCCTTGAGGGCAGGGCTATGTCTCCCCTCACATCATTGCCTCCCTACGTTTGGGGGAATGTGCCTTCCCCCTCAGACCAGGATTTACCCAAGAACAAGGTCCATGTTATCTCCCCCCCCCCCTCTCTCTCTCTCTCTCTCTCTACCTTGAACCTGGGAGCCTTTCCTTGTTTCTCTCTTTAGACAAGGGAAACAGAGGGTGGTGGTGGTCCAGGAGTTTGCAGCAAGGCATTGAATGGGGAGAGGAAAAGGGAAGGGGGTAAAACTGCTCCAGATAGCTCCAAGCTGCCTTGTTCCTTGGACTATATTTTTGCTTATGTTGAATTTTTGGTTAAAAAAGGAGAAGTGAGAACAAGTTCCTTCCTGGGCTGATTTCCTGATCTCCTCCTCCTTCCTGCTGCCCCCCCCCCCCAATTAGCAGATGCTTTGATAAAGAAACAGAGAGAAAAACTAAGAAGGTGGAGAATGGGAGCCCTGGGAGGGTGAGAGTGTTGGGGGATGAGAGGGTGGTGAGGAGGAGAAGACTGGGAGATGAAGGCCTTGGGGGATGGGGGTCTTGCATGTGGGGATGGGAGGAGCAGTAAGGCTAGCAGTCTTGGCTATGTCATTTCCCCCGGATTCTCTGCCAAGAGAATTTTCTATGGCTTAGGGTCCTGTGAGTGGGGAAGATGGTGATGAGTGTGGGTGTGGGTGCCCAAATATAGAGATCTCTGAGTCCCACTGGGTAGTATGACTCTCAGGTGCCTAGGGACTTCAGGAAGGCCAGCCTACTCCTTGAACAAAAGTCAAGCTTATCTTAAACATGAGCAAAAGTCACAGTCTGACGAGTCTGACTTTGGCCAACAGCCAAAGGTCCTGTGCCTCTGTGTCTAAACTGTGTTGTTCTGAGACTGTAGTTCTGCCGTTCTAAACTCTTGATTCTGGGATTTTGATTCTGTGATGTCCTGTTTGTAGTAGTCTAAATTAGGTTACTGCTTGATTCCAGGATTCTCTGGTACTGTGTCCTAAACTGGATTGTTCTTCTACTCTGAAATTCCATAGTTCTACAGACCTAAGGTGTGTGATAGACACTCTGGGAAGTGATTCTAAAATCGAGGCTTCAGAGATTCTCTGTGACTATGATTCTCAAGTCTGTGGATTCTAAGCATGCTTGTTTAAAGATCTTTGAGAAGAGCCAGGACTGCATCTCCCTGGGTCCTTGGCTGGCAGGACCTGGGAGGATCTGAGGGGAGAAGAGAGAAATGTGGGGAAGTTATACCACCATCAGCAAAACTGATTAGAGATCTGAGCCATTCTCCTTCCTAAGAACTGATACTGGGCTTGGCAAGGTCTGACTTTCCCTATCTGTAGGGCCAGTTTGTGGGGAAGACAAGGCTGGAGAGGAGGAGAAGCGGAGGGTGGAATGGGTTGTGCAGGTGACTTAGTCATTGTCTTTGAGGCCAAGAAGACATGAAGAGGATGTGTTTGAGCAAACCTTTACTAAACTTAATTTATTAAATTAAATTAAAAATGCAAAGTTTTGTGCTGGCAGGTGCAAGGATGAAAACGATCCAGTCCCTGCTCATACTCCAATATGGGAGTAAGATTCTAGGAGGTAACTATGTCTGAGCATGCTAAGTACCTTACGCATTGTAGGTGCTTGAAAATACTTGTTGAATCATTCTTGTATGAGGAGCCAGGATGGCCAGGATAAGACATGTGAGGAGGAAAAAACCACTGATTGTTGACTGGGGGGATGGGGAAGGTGTTCCAGCAAAGATTATTGAGAAAGGTGGCATATAAAAACTAGGCCTCTAACAAAGGGAAGTATGTCAGTAGGTGGAGAATGGGACTAGGAGCTGGGGATTCAGTTCAGTTCAGTTCAGTTTTTGGTGGTGGTTGTTCAGTTGTTTTTGACTTTGTGATCACAGTTGGGGTTTTCTTGTCAAAGATACTGGAGTGGTTTGCTATTTACTTCTGTAGCTCATTTTACAGATGAGGAAACTGAGGCAAATAGAGTTAAGTGACTTACTCAGGGTCATATAACTAGTAAATGTCTGAGACCAGATTTGAACTCAGGAAGATGAGTCTTCCTGTCTTCAGGCCCAGCACCCTATTCACTGCACCACCTTAGCTGCCCCTTAGTTCAGTTGAGCCAAGATTTATTTGGTACCTCTCATGGGCAAGGCAGTGAGCTAGGAGTTGGCAATATGAAGATAAAGCACAATTTCTTGCCTTCAAGGAGCTTATTTGGAAAGATCCTTGGACCTAGGAGTCCAGACACCTCGGTTCTAGTCCCTGCTGGAACACTTCAATTCTGGTTAAGTCAGCCTTTCCTGGGTACTTGTTTCTTTTCTGCTCACTTGCTCAGAATAGAACATTGTCTCTGCTGGGCTGGGCTGGGCTGGAGAGAACAGAAAGAGGTTAATTAATGTAGGGCATCGGTTCTCAAACTTTTTGGTCATAGGACCCCTTTACAGTTTTGAAAATGCTTGATACTGATCACATTAGAAATTAAAACTGATAAAAATTTAAATACACATTTATTAATTCATTTAAAATAATAATGAACCCATTACATGTTAACATAAGTAACATATTTATGAAAATTAACTATGTTTTCTGAAACAAAAAATGTGTATTGAGAAGACTGGTGATATTTTAAACAGATCATAGCAAATTTCTTTAACCTCTTATTTAATAGAAGACAATTGGATTCTCATATCTACTTCTGCATTCATTATTGTGATATGTAGTTTAGATATATAAATGGAAAAAGGGTGGAGTGTTTTATTTAGTAGAGGGCCAAGGCTGGAGACAGGAAGATTCCTCTTCCTGAATTCAGATCTGGCCTCAGATACTTCCTAGTTGGTGACCCTGGGCAAGTCACTTCACCCTGTTTACCTCAGTTTCCTCATCTGCAAAATGATTTGGAGAAGGAAATGGCAAACCAGTTCATCGTCTTTGCCAAGAAAACCCCAAATGGGGTTGTGAAGAGTTGGACATGACTGACAATGATGGAACAACAACAGCTAATAACAAGAGCTAGCATTTATGTTGAGCTTTAAGGATTCCAAAGCACTTTACACATTTTAGCTGATTTTATTCTAAAAATGACCCTGGGAGTTAGGTACTATTATTACTCCCATTGTACAGATTAGTAAATTGAGGTAGACAGAGATTAAACAACTTGCCTAAGGTTGCATAGCTAATAAGTGTCTAAGTATTATGAAAATAGTTGTGAATTAAAAAAAAAAAAGAAAACGTGGTCTCTGGGATCCCCAGGGTCACACTTGGAGAATCTTTGGTATAGTAGAAAGAATCCTGCATTTGGAGTCAGATGATCTGGATTTGAATCTTGCATCTGCTGCTTACCAGCTAGGGGTCCTTGGGTCACTCACTTAACCTCAGGGATTCAAGTTTCCTCATCTGTAAAGTTAAAAAATAAAGCCAACTAGAAAGAGGGGTTCATTCCCATTATAGATCTACAATCCATTCCCTGTCCTAGGGAATAGAACAGAATAAATATACTTGGGATAGACACTGGGCCTGTAATTTTTTGCTGTGGGGAACTCTTTCTGCCAATTCAGATTGGCATCTTCCCTGCCACTTAGAATTTTAAAGACTTGCTTAAAGCCCTAAAAGATAAAAGTGACTTATTTACTGTCACCCAACCAGTCTGTGTCAGAGGCAGGACTCGTACCCGGGTCCCCCTGAGTTTGAGGGTGGCCCTCTATTCCCTAGGTCACTCTTCCAACTCCCATGATTCTGAAGATGAGGTTTAGAAGAGACACCAAAGGGTATTTATGGGGCAGCTCTGAAGAGGGATTAGAGTAAGCTCCAAATGAGATAATTTATGTAAAGCACTTTGGAAGCCAGGAAACACAATATAAATGTTTGCTATTATTCTTATTCCTGGAGGCAATGGATAGGAAAGTGCTTCATAAGCTCTAATGTGTGGGATGTTGATGCTGATGTTGGCTTTTATAGCAGTGCAAAGTTATTTGATGCTTGGTTTTAATATTTCAACTGTGCCCTCACACCACTCCTTGGGAGGCACGAAGAAAACAAGGTCAGAGAAGTAATGAGCTTCCCATTATCCGAGGCATTGAAGCAAAGATAAAATATATTTTTCTTCTGAAAGGAAGCTAAGAGATGGAGATGTGGATGTTCCAGGCTTGAGGGCAGCTGTGGAAAATGCTCAATCAGGAGATGGAGAGTTGAGTGTGGGTGGAACAGTGAAAAGGCCAATATCATTGGATTGTAGAGTGGGGGTGGCGGACAGTGAGGAATAAAGTCTAAGAGGGCTGTAAGAGTAGGAAGGGGCCCGAAGATTTTATATTTGATTCTGGAAGTAGTAGGGAGTCACTGGAGTTTACTGAATGTGTTGGGGGTGGAAAAAGGAGTGACTGTGCTTAGACCTGGAAGATGACTTTGACAGCAGAGTGGAACATGGCCTGCAGAGGGGGGAGACTTGAGGCAGAAACCAGTCAGCAGCCTATTTATTGCAACAGTCTAGGCATAAGGTGATGAGGGTCCAAAGGAGGGTGGTGACAGTGTCAGAGGTGAAAAGGGGGTGTCTGTGAGAGAGACTGCAAAGGTAGAAATGATAGACATCACATGGCATACATCAGAAGCAGAACAGGAAGAGAGGACTGTACATGAAGCTAGGAATCTATTACAGAGAGCTTTTCTTTTTAAGTATTTAATAAATTCAACCTGTAACTTTCAGAGCTATTCGCTCAGTTTGCTGCCTTCTGATCTTCCTTTTTTGTTCTCTTCTGGGCTTTAAAAAAATGCTTCCACCACCTTCTTTATTTGGTGTGTGGGAGGAGGCAACTTTACCACCAACCTCCCTCTCACACTTAAAGAAAAAACACAAGCCAAACCCTTATGCACCAAATGTAGAAGTGCCCACATCTCAGGGACGTCTGTGAGGGGAATCCTCTGCCATTTAGGGTTGGATTGTATACCCTAAGGTGCCTCTGACTGTGTGATTTGGAGAGGGGAAGAAATAAGATCACTTATTGAGTTAGTGACCCCAGGTTTCATGATGCCCAGGTCAGGTTTCTCTGTGAAATTGCCATCTCCCTGTCTGTCTTCTGGAGGCTGGACAGTAATTCTTGCCCAGTATTCCGTGTCAATGGAGGAAATGGTTTTCAGTTACAGTAGCAGGGACTTACATTAGACTGGAGGAATCACTCCCTCACCAGTCATTCACAATGGGAGGTGGGAGACTCCTCTGCACCCTTGTTTACCCAGTGGTTATTTTAACAAAAAAAAAGAGAAATGATTTTACCTTTATGGCTAACCCTGGTTACCTCCCTCCCCTGCTCAAAGACCTTCAGGGGTTGCCCATATTTGACAGCCAAAGTCCAGATTCCTCAGCTTGGAATTTAGGACTCCCCGCCCCACCACTGGCCTTCCCTGCCACAAACCAGACCTTCCTCTGTACTAACCTTGTGTTCTCCCACCTCTTTGCTTTTGATCAGTGTTTTCACTGGCTTTCCTTTTCACACACTGGCATTTTGCCCATCCTTTGAAGACCAAATCAAATGCCATCTCCTCTGATAAGGCTTTCTGGATCCTCTCAGCCTCCATGTTGGGGTAACTGTACCTGCCTTATGATGTTACATCTTCACTGTAAGCTGAATGGAGAGCAGGATTGGCTCGTCTAATAAGAACAGTAATAATTTATATTTCTATACTAAACTATACTAAATTTTCTATACTAAAATATACTAAACTATATTTCTGTAGTTTAAAACCTTGGGAGGTAGATAGTATATTTATTATTATTCCCATTTTGGGGGGGTGGGTCATCCAAATCTGTGCAGGGAAATTCTGAGTGTGGGCTGTATCTCTGGCCCATACTGGCCAGTAACTTGGAGTCTTAGGGTTACCTGATGGAAGATTAAGCGAGGTGCCCAAAGGCAACTGGCTGTTATGGGCAAGAGACTGAATGTCAGATCTGTTCTTCTGGCTCCAAGCTCAGCCTTGTTTCCAGTGTGCCAGGCCCCAGGTCTGAGGGACATGGGGACCTGCACAGACTCACACTGGCCTTTGAAGCCAGCCTTTCTGACTAAAATTCCCAGACTCTTGTTGCTTTGTATCTACCTCCAGTCTGCTTGGGATGTTCTTAATGTTTGTTGAATGGATGGATGAATTTAGTTTTTGAGAGACTGTCCTATTGCCAGGGATTTTCACAGTCTTCTTTCATAGCTTGGAGCCAGGGGCATTGATTGGAGCCCATGAGGGGCTGAGGGAAGGGAGAGGTTAGTGGAACCAGAGGTTGGAGTTCACTGAGGGAAGAAGTGATGTTTTCCTCTTATACCATGGATTTCCTGAGGACAAGGGCCTTATTTCCCCCTCAGACTAGGGGCTTCTTCTGTGGAGGGACTATGTCTGCCCCCCTTGACTTGGAAGCTCCCTGAGAACAGGGCTGTCACTTTATCATATTGGGGGCTCCCTGAGGGCTGGGATGTGTCTCCCTCAGACTCTCTCAAGAGGGGCCATATATGTCCCCTTGGATTAGAGCCCCCTGAAGTCAGAGCTGTGTTTTCCTCTCAGACTGTGAGGATCCTTAAGGACAGGGCCATATCTCTACTTCCACCTTGGGGTTTCACTGGAGACTCCCTAAGCACAAAGCTGTGTCTCTCAGACCGGAGGTTCTCTCTGGGGTGGGTCCCCACCTGCCCCCTGGATTAGGAGCTCCCTGAGAACAGGGCTGTGTCTCCCCTTCAGACTTGGGGCTTCATGAAAACAGAGCTACCTTCTTTCCTTGTCTTTGCAGCACAAATGTTTTTTTTTTTCTACCCATAGAATCAGAGATGCTGAGTCTGTATTATTGACCATGACTGAACCCACACTGGCAGACAGTGCTCCATATCGTTGCCAAGCCAGCCCCACCGGCCCAGTCTCTCCTCCCCACTGCCTCCTCCTTCCTGCCGTTCTTTGCTACTGTTCCCTTGGGGGACTTTGTTTTGGTTGGAAAGAGGAGGCAGAGGTGTTTCTGTGTCTGGCTCTGTCCTGTTAGCCCTCCTCCCCCTTCCCTTCCCTCTCAAGATGCTTCCTCTTGCCATTCTGGCCCCTGTCCAGTCCAATCTCCTCAGCCAGCTTCACAGAACACCTGTGGGATGGGGGTTTGCAGAACCCTTACTTATTTGCTAGTCTTGTGGTCCCGTCTTCTTCTTGTGAAGCCTTCCATGACCTTCCGCTCTACTCTAGGTTCCAAAGGGCTTGCTGGCTTCTGCCTCCCATCCTTCAGGCCTCCACAAGCTCCAGAGAGACAAAGCCTGGGGCTTGGGTCCCACCCTTGCCACTGACCTTAGGAATGTAATCTCACCTCTCTGAGCCCCATTCTCCTCAGTAAAATTACTCTGATATGCCATGTTCCACGTTCTATGTTCTGCTGACTTTTAATGTATGGTTCTCTGATTATTGAATGAATTGCACTTCTTGGTTTTAGCTTCTCCATTTTAGGTAGGTCATTTTTCCTTCTGTGGGTCTCCATTTTCTCCTCTGTAAGATAGGGGTGGGGCTTGACAAGGTCACTTTGAACTGAGATGTTCTAAAATCATTCATCTTTCTGAGCATAGATGTGCCCGGAGTCTATACCAGGAGGGGCTGTCTGGGCAGCAGCCCTAGGGTGGTGTCAAGTATGTATCTAGTTCCGTTTATTACTATGTGTGTCTCTGTGTGTCATATTAAGTAATAACATGTATCATATACATAATTTAGCTTATGTAAATGACACATCACATATGTTACACATATAATATTATTTTAAAATACATGTATATGTATGCCTCATATATGGATAAGGCGGCTAGATGTCTGCAGTGGACAGACAAAATGCTGTCTCTGCAGTCAGGAAGATTGGATTTAAAACTGGCCTCACACATTTACTAGAAGAGTGGTCCTGGCCAAGTCACTTAACTGCCATCTTCCTCCGTTTCTACATCTGTAAAGTAAGGGTAATAATAATATCAGCTTCTCAGTGTTATTGTGAGAATCAGACAAGATATTTGCAAAGCACTTTGTAAATCTTAAATGACTATGAATAGCTAGCTTTCATTATCATGATTATAGGCATGCCTCTGTTCATAAAAAGGTAGAGTAGCAAAAGCCCTGGGTCTGGAATCAGATCAGCTGTTACTACCTGTGTAACTTTGGGTCACTTAACCTTAGGTCCTCAGTTTCCCCTTCTGTAAAGTGAGATTGGTCTAATGGTCCTCTGGGTGTGGCAGTCTTTGTCCTGAGGTCCTTCTTAGCTCTGATATTCTGTGTTCTTTGTTCTAGTCTCTTCCAGATCTAACATTCAGATTCTAAGGTCTTCTAGCTCTAAATGTGGTTATGGTGTAATATGTTCCTGTATCACGCCTTTGTAGCAGGCAAAGGGGTGGCTGTCAGGAGGATGATTCCCTTACACCAAACATCATCTATCCAGTTGGGGACCTTTCTCTCCTTGGTGAATTCTAGTGAAAGGTGGATCCCAGGGAAAATGCTACTGCCTTTTCTTATCTAGCCTCTGCTGATCATGTCTTTGACAAAGATTTTGAATGGGAATGTATTGGGTGGCCAGGCTGTGGGGAGACAGGGGAGATATATAAGTTATAGACTCAGGATCATAGGATCAAGGATTTAGAACCCAAAAGGACCTTCAGAGGCCATCTAGTCCAGAGCTGGGGAACCTATGACCTCAGGACCACACATAACCCTCCATAGGCCAGTGGTTCTCAACCTTCCTAATGCTGCGACCCTTTAATACAGTTCCTCATGTTGTGGTGACCCCCAATCATAAAATGATTTTCTTTGCTACTTCATAACTGTAATTTTTCTACTGTTATGAATCATAATGTAAATATCTGATATGCAGGATATATTTTAATTGTTACAGAATGAACATAATCCACAGATCGCGAACCGCTGCTCTAGGCTCTCAAGTGTGATCCTTTGAATGTTCTGTGAAGTTTGGATTCAGTCAACTTGAAGGCCTAGAGGGCCACATATGACCTCAAGGCTGCAGGTTCCCCACCCCCGATCTAGTCTAATACTCTAATTTTACATTCCCTTATAACATATTCCATTTATTTATTCATTCATTTGTTCATTCATTCATTTGGTGCCTACTCTCTGCAAGGTACTGTGCCTCCTACTTCTTTGGATGTTCAGCTTTATTTGAGGCTCAGTTTAGGCACCACCTCTTCCCAAGCCTTTTCCTGCTCCCGTCTTTGTTAGGGCTCTCCACGTCCTTAAATTATCTTGCACTCTCTTCTTTGTGCACATCTGCCTCCTCTTGCAGAATAGAATGTTCTAGAGGGCAGGAACTCTTGCTTGTGTTTCATCTTCCTATTCCCGTTGCTCAGCACCGGGCCTTGTATAAAAAGAGGTGCCTAATAAATGTTTGTTCACTTGAATTGGATTCAGATCATGAATTCTCTATGACAGAGTGCTGCGTTCCGTTCTGTTGAGCTTCCTTCACCCAACCACTGTTTCCAATTTAGCGCTGCCTTAGCCTGCTCCATCTGCTGAGGCTCCAGGTGCTCCCTGACCGCTGGGGCTGGGACTGGGGCAAGGGCCTGAGGAGGCAGGTGATAACCTGGATTGAGGCCAGGCCTCCCCTCCCAGCTGTCTTAACCTTCCTTGGGGTGCCTCTGTAGATGGTGTCAATAACTCTTGCTAAGGCCGGCTGTGATTGAGCGGGAGGCTGTGGTTGAAGGGGAGGCTGGGAGGACAACCTAGCAAGTACCCGTGTGGCAGTGAGCAGCAGTCTTCAGGCAAACGTGGAAAGCTCTGGGGGTAAGTCTGGGATCTCCTCCCCTCTCTCCCCACAGCATAGCACAAGACAGCAGGGCTGGACTTAGAGCTTGGTTCAGTCTGAATTGATATGATTTGAATTGAATTGACTTGGCTGTAAGAGCCTTTCCTGGGAAATGCTATAGAAGAGGGGGGAAAAAGGTCATGGAGCCCTGTTTTCTAGCCTGTGCTCTGCCATGAACTTGCCCCAGTCTGAGCTTTGTCCAAGTCTCTTTCTGTCTCTGCCTTATTTTCATCATCCATAGTACAAAGGAACTGGACTAGATAATCTTTAAGGTCTCTCGTCACATAGAAACACAGGATTCTATGGTTTTAAGATCTTAGCTTCTAACATTTCATGGATCTGAGACTCTAAAATTCAAATTACAGTTTTATTGTGTTGCCATGGAAAGGATATTGGATTTCAAGCTGGGCAACCTGGTTCTATGTGTTGGCTTTGATATTCACTACGTTTGTGACCTTGTGACCTAACATCTGCTGCCCTCAGTTTCCTTTTCTGTAAAATGAAGGGACTGGACCAGATGACCTTTAAATTCCCTTTAGTTCCAAGTCTATGAGCTATGAGCCCTTCATTCTGATCTAAGGTTCTTTGAGTCTGCAATTTTGGTAGAATCTCCTGCTAAGTCAGAGGTCATTGTACCACCCCCCCCCCCCCCACACACACACACACACTCTTCCTGGTGCTGTCAGCACCTGCCTTTACCTTCCTTCCCTCCTACAATCCACCTTCCCATATTTGTGGCAATAGGTTTGGGTTCCTTGAGACTTCTACCTATTATTCCTCTCTTGGTTTTCAGGGTCCTGGGCCTGCCCTCCTCTCTTGCCACACACACACACACACACACACACACACACACGCGCACACACACACACACACACACACACACACACACACACACACACCCCACCATACTCACACACCCCAGGAATGCATGAAAGAGCCGCTATGCCACTACAGTGTGATGAAGCTGTTGGGCTCCAGGATGTCCATCCATTCCTTCAGAGTCTCCAGCGAGTCTAGAGCAGAGTTAGGTCCGAAGTGTTCTGACTCCCAACCGTGTTTGTATACATGTGTGCGTGCGTGTGTGCGTGTGTGTGTGTGTGTGTGTGTGTGTGTGTGTGTGTTTAACCCTATGGGATCATTTAGAATAGACCACTCCCTGACTTCAGGGATTCATTCATTTAAAGCAGGTGAATCTTTTTCTGTTTTTGTTTTTGTTTTTTTTAATTAAGATCTGAGGAAGGAGATTCTTCCTTGGGCACCTCTCTGTATCTTGATTTAGCAACATTTCTACCTGTGAGATTTGGACCTTCAGGACTCCAGGAAGGGTGGGGTGGTGAAAAGAGAAATGGATTTGGAGATAGAAGACAGGGTTCCAGCCCTAGGCTAGGGATTGGGCCTAGCTAGTTAAATGACTATGAAATGCTAGCACTTTTGATTAACTTAATCTTAGATAGTTGCCCAGAGGACTAAGAGGTGAAATCATTTGCCCAGGGTCCCACAGCCAGTATATGTAAGAAGTAGTACTTGAACCCAGGTCTTAATTTTGAGGCCTACTCTCTTACCCACTTTGCCTTTAACCCTTCTTACTTTGATATTTAAATGACATTAGTCTTAAAGTTTTTTGAGATTTGCAAAACACTTCATGTGTATTATCTCCTGATCCTCACAGTCTGGTAGGAACTATTAACCCCATTTTACAGATGAGAAAACTGACTTTGGAAGAGTTGTGACCTACTTAGGATCACTTAGCTATTAAGTGTCTGAGGTGGGATTTGAACTTGGATCTTCCATGACTCCAAACCTAGCGCTCTGGCCATTGTGCAACCCAGCTGCCTCATCCTCCTTCCTTTCTTCCTCATTTCCATTCCCATTCCCTTTGCAGTTATGGATTCCTAGTTAGAGAACTGGCTTTTTAGGGAAGGTGGCTTCCAGTCCTGACTCTGCTGCTTAGTACCTTGGACAGGTCCCTTCTCGAATCTCTGGGTCTTCAGCTCCTCTTTTATGAAAGGAGGCTTCAGCTTAGAGAGGCATAAGCTCCCTTTTTGTACTAAGTCCTTTGACTCTCTTCCTCAGTCAATCTGTCAGTCAACAAGCATTTCATGATCCTTCATTCCTATGGCTCTTTTCCCTCTTTCTCCTTCTTCTGTTGCCATTCCCATTCAGTCCCATTCCGCATTTATTAAGTATCAGCTATGTGAGTGGCATCCCCTCTTTTCTGCTCTTCCCCTGATTTTTCCTGTTGCCCTGTCGAGTGCTGACAATTTTTTTGGCTGACTGTGCTTTGAGCTCTCTGGGGGGAAGGTGCAGAAACTATTTAAATAATAAATAAGGTAAACAGTAATGGGAGCTTAGGCCTAGACCACAAAGCTAATCCCCATCTGGGGAAGGGCTGGCTTAATGGGGGTGGAAGATCACTGGAGTCCAATTTCCTGTTTGTTGATATGGCTTTTTTTTGATGGGGTCCATAGTGGTGGAGAAGTGTGAGGCTGGGAGAGATGAATGAGTTCGGTAGGAACCTCCATGGATGTCAGGGAAGGGAAAGGAGCAACCGCTCTTCTGTACTTCTCTCTTTGTCTCATACTCCTTTTTCTTTCATCTATTCCCTGCCTTCTCCCTTTGCTCTGAGCCCTCTTCTAGATTTCTCATCTGTAGAATGGGGAGAATGGCTTCTGTCTCATTTCCCTCACTGCCTTCAAGTGAAGATCAGATGGAATAATAGACACGAAGAGCTTCGGATGTGCGGAAATGTTCTCTTTGTGTCAACAAGTCAATAAGAGGCGGTTGTGGGGTAGTGGATAGAATGCTAAGTTTGAAGGTAAATTTGGATTTGAGTCACACTTCATATGCTTACTCTCTGACCGGGGCAAATCACTTAATTTTGCCTCGGCCTCAGTTTTTTCATCTGAAATATGGGGTTAATACTGCCTAGTGTTCTAACCAGAGGAAATGGATTCAAATCAATGTGCTGGAACCAGCTCATCTAGGCTCCAAGCCCATTATTAAATTTTTAGGGTAAGCATTTATACCTCAGAAATTGACAAAAGATACGAATCAGTGCTTGATTGATTGTTTGACAGACTGTCTAGAATTAAGAAAATGTTAATAGTTCAGATTAAACTTCTAAGTTTGTTGTCCGTACAATTTTCCCTATAGGGCTGTTAGACATTTAACATCACATTATCATGGTTCAGACCTGAGATTGGCTACTTACTACCTGTGTGACCTTCGGTAAGTCACTTCTCCAAAATTCAGGTCTTAGTTTCCTCACTTGTAAGATGAAGAGGTTGAAGCAACAAAAGGAACCTTTGAGGTCCCTTCTACCTCTTAATCTCACTGTGAAATAATTTTGTAACCCCTCTCTGGGCCTCAGTTTTCTTACCTGTTAAATGAGGGGTTTATAATAAATGATCTCCTTCTAGTGCTAAATCTTTGATCATATGAAAGGGTCACCTTGAAAGGTAACAAGTTCTACATCCCTGGAAGAGCTCAAACAGGAACTTGATGGCCACTTGCCAGAGATGTTGTGGAGAGGATTCCTGCTTGCCTTAGGTAGGATGCCTTCTGAGGCTGCTTCTAAGCATGAGGTTTTGTGATTTTAGTTATGGAGAGTCTAGAACTCTCTGTTCTCTCCTTCTATCAACTCTGCTGCAGTGCTGATGATGTGGTGCATGTACTTCCCACCACTCATCCTAGGCTTTGCTGATGGGAAGAACAGTCCCTGGAGACAGACAGAGAGAGAGAGAGAGAGAGAGAGAGGTGGCAAAGAGGAGGGAAGGCTACATAATGGATCCAGATTAAAGCACAATCATCTCCAGCTATCCTGGGCCCAGGACACTTGGAATAGAAGGAAGGGAGGAAACTGAGAGGGGTCTGGGAAGCTGCACTGGGGTCTAGGTTTGAGTTTCCTTCTCTGTAACTGTGGTATGGTACATCTGGAGTCAAACCTCTGGCCCAAGTTTGAATCCCAGGTCTGTGTCTTTCTAGCTTTGTGATCTTATTTCATTCCCTGTGAATTTATTTAATTTTTTTCTGAAACCATCCTTCCTCTGGCCTAAGGTTATATCAACAAGCATTAATCACTTACTAAATTCCAGTAAGCACCGAGGGAAAAAACGTCCCTGCTCCTGTAAATACTTGTGACCAGAACAGTCTCTCAAGAGCAGATGGTGGGAATATGCTAACCCTAGGACAAGGGAAGATGATTTCTTCCCAGGTGGACTTCTCTTGGTTGATTGGAGCAGAGAACAGAAGTGAAAATGGAAGGAAGGGACTTTGGTCAGTGATGGTGCTGGGACTTGAGCCCAAGTATGCTGAATGCAGCCTTTTCTAGATCCATCCCCATAAGGAGCCATAACCCTGGATCTGGTATAGATGAGAAAAGCTCAGGTCCTGGCTACAACTTTCTAGCCTTCATTCTTCCTCCCATTGTAGCCAAATATGCCAACCTCCAAGTCAGGGTTCTGATAGGAACACAGAGAATTTTCTGATGTATATAGTTTTCTCATCTATAAAGTGAGAGAATTGAATCAGACTGTCTCCAAGGTTCCTTTTAGCTCTAAATCCTATGATGTCATGATTCTGAAAGGGTTCCTTCAAGAGACTTTCCAGCATCACCCACCCATCTTTCCCCCGAATCCCCCATTCTAACACCTTCTGTGTTAAAATACAGCCTACTGAGTACAGTTCTGACTTGTTAGCCTGACATTCAAGGCCTGATCTGTTCTTCATCACTGTCACCCAATGCTTCTGCTTCAGATTAGGGACAGTTCCCTGAAGAAAAGACTATATAAGGGATTCCTTTAGACTGAAATCTCAGAATAACTTTGCAATTTAAACATTCAAAGAAATGTTAACCACGTTGAGAGCCAAATTTAGGACTGATTCTCTTTACTTTGAAAGTCGTCCAAAAGTAGAGTAGGATATCATGGGAGGAGAGTAGATTTGTCCTCGTTGGAGATTTCAGGTATGGGGCAGATTAACTCTGAAGTTCCTTCTGATGCTGAGATTCAAGTGATTCTGTAGGCTCTTTCTAAGATGGATTATGTACATCTTTGCCTTCTTCAGTACCAAATTTAGAACATATATATCTCTTTTGTGATGATTCAGAGACATTGTAATGGAGATCTTTGGTCTGTAGCCTAGAATACAGTGGGGTGCCCTCCAGGATGACTAAGATACACACCACTATTTGCCTTTTTTTATATTTTGTGACCCAAGACTAGAGGGTTTTGTAAGTTCTTTTTGCTAATAAACAGCAACCATGGTAGTAACTAGCATTTATGTAGCCTTTAAGGTTTGTGAAGTTTTGTATATATGTTAGCTCATTTAGCTAAAAACAGCCCTGGGAAGTGGGTGCTATTATCCCCATTTTACAGAAGAGAATCAGAGGTTTAGGGTCACATAGCTAATAAGTGCCTGAGGCAGGATTGGAACTCAGATCTTCTTGACACAGAGTCTAATATTCTATCTACTACACCACCTGTATCTTCTCCCCACTGTCAGTGCTCAGGCCTCTATGTGCTCCTCCACCTCTTTTCTAGGTGGTTGTGATCTGGGGTATAAGGGAACATAGTATTTTAGATTCGTGGTTAATATGAGTCAACTGTCTCTCAGTGTTGTCTTATGAATGAATAACCTGCATGAGTTTAGGTGCATAGAATTTGCAGTCTCTCTTTTGAATGCTTAGGAGAGCTCTTAATAGATTTTAATTTTTGGAGTTAGCACACTAGATAGGCTGGTGAGAGCTCAGTGAGATAGACAAGTGGAGAATGGAGAATCAGGTGGCATTGGGAGTCAGGCAGCCCAGATGCAAGACCAGCCTTGTTCCCAACTGGCTGTGTGACCTTGGATAAATCACCTGCTCTCTGTGGTTCTTGTTTTCCTTCTTCATAAAAGTAAGGGAATTTGACAAGATGGTCTAAGATTCCTTCAGATTTAAGATTTTGAGTGTAAATGAGGCAGTATTGTGCCCAAGAACTCAGGATGTGGGGAGAAAATCCTCTTTATAATGGTGTTTGATTAAAACTATTGAGGGTTTCTGAATCAACCAATCAATCAATAAGAATTTATCAAGACTGACTGTGTATCAGGCACTGTGCCTGATACACAGTCATGTGTAGGAGGTACAAAGACAAAAGCGAATGGGAAAAAACAATATATACACATGAGTGTATACAAAATACATAAAAAATGAACACCATTAGCTGGCAGAGGATCAGTAAAGACTTCAGGAGGAAGCACAGTGAATCAAGGATGCCATTGAGGTTGTTTAGCCAAGTGACGGGGAGGATGGTTGTACTCTGGGCAGTAGCAGGGACGTTTGAGAGGGGGCGGGGTGGGTTCACAGAAAAGATAATAAGCTCTGTTTTGGAATTGGAGTTTGAAATGCTTCCTGGCCATCCCATTTAAGATGTCTAATGCACAGCCGGTAATGTAGGCCTGGAGCTTAACATTTAGACTAGAGCTAGAGGCATACATAGATCTTGGACTAATATGCTTAGAGATGGTGATTGAACCCCTGGGAAATTCTGAGGTCACTAAGAGAGTGTAGGGAGAAAAGAGAAGAGGGCCCAGGACAGAGCTTTGAGCTACATCCACAGTTAGAAAGTATCCAATGGCCAATGATCCAGTAAAGGAGACTGAGAAGGAACCTTTCAACAGGTAGGAGGAGAGCCTGGAGAGAGCAGTGTCATAAAAAACCTAAGAGAAGAAAGAATCCATGAAGGGGTAGGGGGAGGTCAGGAGTGTCAGAGAAAAGTCAAGAAGGATGGGACTTGAGAAGAGGAGTTACATTTGGCGATGAAAAGATTCTTAGAAACTATGAAAACAACAGTTTCAGTTGAGTGATGAGGTTGGAATCCAGATTACAATGTACTTAGAAGTGAAAGAAGAGAAAGTAGGGGCAATGTGTATAGATAGCTTTTTCAAGGAGTTTGGGTGAGAAAAAGGGTGGGGATGTATAGTACAGTAGCTTATAGGGATCTTGGGATTTTTAAGGATGGGGGTGACTTGGGTGTATTTGTAGGCAGAAGGAAAGGAACCATGGGGAGGAAGAGGTCAAAGATTAGAGCGAGGGGGGAGCAATCTTCCAGAAAAAAATGGCAGAGTGAGATGGGATGAAGGGTCACATGGAGGAGCTGACCTTGGAGAGGAGAAGAGTTGTCTCTTCATCAGAGATTGGAGGAAATTGTGGGAGATAATGTCAAGACTTTGTGACATAAGGAGGAGAGAAGAAGAAACCCCCTTTTCTCTATAAAGGAAGGTTTGGAACAATTCCTATGGTAAGTGGGATAGAGGCACAATTAGAGAGGCATGGAAGGATTGCTTTGCTGAAGTGAGAGCCCAATTGAGATTAGATAACAAGAGATTTGTAGTGGCCTCAGTCATTCTGACTGTGTGACTTTCTCCTGTTTCATTTAGTAGTATGAGAGTAGGGGTGGAAGAGGCAGAAGGGAGTAATCTAGGGTTGAGAATCTGACAAGGTGAAGAAAGCAGTAGGACAAAGGAACAAGGGATTTGAGGATAGAGGACAGAGTAGAATTTAATTGATAGGAGGCAGAGATTGGGAAGGCATGAGAATATAGCTACTATGAAGGGTGATGACCTGGGAAAGAACTGAGGGATGGAGGGTAGAAGACTAAGGATAAGTGTAGAGGGTAGCATGGAGAGTCCATTTCCATAGCAAGAAATGGAATAATAGGAGATTACATCCAGATAAAAGAACTTTAGAGTTCTTGATTGTGGGAAGTGGAACCCTTGTGGGTGATAGCAAGATGGAGGGTAGCACTGACCATTTTTGTGTGTAGCTGAGGCAGCATAGAGAAGATCAAGGGAACTGAATTGACTGAGGAGCAAGGTTAGAGTATTTGAGGGTGTATCTATGTATGTTGATGGGATGGGAGGGCAGGGTTTGGGGAAGATGCTTGAGGCTAAGAAAGAGGTGAAGAGGGGAGCAAAGATGAGAGAAAGCTGATGGTTGTCTGCCAAATGATCTTAATTTGATCAGTGTTTTGGTTTAGAGATTTATAGGAGTGTGTGTGTGTGTGTGTGTGTGTGTGTGTGAGAGAGACAGAGAGAGAGACAGAGAGAGAGAGAGAGAGAACAAGTGAGCACCATGGAACTGTGCTGTGTCATTGTATCTGGGGGTGACTCCAAGAGCGGGGGTACTTGTGTGTGTATGTTTGGACCATGTAAGTCTGTGTGTCTGTTTGGGGCAGTGTCTGCTATACATCATGTGTTTGTGTGACTGACTGTGGATGTGTCTGTGCCTGTGTGTATCTGGGTATGTCTATAAATATGTGTCTGTGTGAAAGAATAATAATGAATAGCAATGACTTCTATCTTTACGGTTCTTGGAGGTTTCTACCAAGCACTTTTTTCACTATGACCTGGAGAGGTAAGAAGTGAGAGAGTTAATATCCCCATTTGACAGGGGTGGTGGGGTGGTGGAGCAGAAACTGAACCTGGGCCAGATCAGGTGATTCTGAGAGATGAAATCTGAGCTCAGGTTTCTTGATTCTGAGATGACTTGGATTGGAATGACTTGGATTGCTTCAGATATACAGTCCCTCAAAACCCCAATTTCCTCATCTGTAAAATGGAAATCAAAATGTTTCCTGCCTAACTCATGTGGTTGTTGTGATGAAAGTGCTCTGTAAACCTTATAGTGTTTATATAAACGTGAGTTTTTGTTCCAGAGAGTTCATGTTAGAACACACAGGGCAAGTGGTATTCTTGCCTTTGCTTGAAGACCTCCACTCAGCTGGACAAGATGGTCCCTGAGGGTTCCTTCTGACTCAGAGAATCTGTAATTCTGTGACTTTTGTGCACCTGGGGCAGCCCATTCTGCCTTGGGACAGATCTAGTTGCTAATTTCCTTAAGTTGGGTCCAGTTGTTCCTCATTCTGCCCTCAGTTGCCAAACAAATATGATCTAAGGCAGTGGTTCTCAACCTTCCTAATGCCGCGACCCTTTAATACAGTTCCTCATGTTGTGGTGACCTCCAACCATAAAATCATTTTCATTGCTACTTCATAACTGTAATTTTGCTACTGTTATGAATCGTAATGTAAATGTCTGATATGCAGGATGTATTTTCTTTGTTACAAATTGAACATAACCCACAGGTTGAGAACTGCTGCTCTAAGGTATCTTTCATTTGACAGGTATCATATACACTAAGCCCTACCTAAGTTTTCTTTTTTCCAGGCTAACCCATCTCTAGTTCTTTCAACTAATCCTTCCATGGCGTGAATAGAGATGTGGAAGTAGCCTGGCATAGTGGAGAGTGAGTGAGCTGGCCTTGCACCCAGACAAACCTAGGTTCAAGTTTTGTATCTAATACATATTGGTTCTGTGACCCTGGGCAAGTCATTTAGCCTCTAGGCAACTCTCTGAGACTTTGAGTTGAAGAGAAAGTGCTTCCCTGTGTTAGTACAAGGAGATTTCTGCACTGTAAATTCCCCTAAACTAAAGAAATCATGGTTTCAGTGCCTATCCAGGCCATTATCTCAAGGCTCTTCCTCATGCTGGTCCCCTTCAGGAAACAGAAATCCAGGAAGGGGCAGAGGCTCAGGTGGGGTGACAGGATGTCAGGGGGAGATGATTGTTTTCAAGCCCTTAAGAGTGCAGTTTGGGTAAGAAGGATGTGCTAATTGCCAATGATCCTTCTCTGTTCCATAAAGCTGATGAGGCAGGAAGGCCACTTTGCCAGCCTCTTGTTAGCCAAGGCTGAGTGTCTGTGTGTTCTTGGAAGTAATGGAAATGCATTTCTTTCTGAGAACCACCTCATTTACCTCTCTCCCAGCTCTTTCCCATCCATTATCTAATTCTGTCCTTAGGGAAGAATTCAATTCAATTCAATTCAGCTCTCATGTATTGAGTGCCCACTCTGTGGAAGGCACTGCTGTGGAGGTGGAGGGGGATATTTTATGTCTTCAAGGGTCTGTGATCCCTTTGATGTGGACCACCTGCCCCAAGCCTACAGGTCACAGCCCACCTGCCCCTCCTTATCCAGGGTGATTCTTGTCCTCATCTTCTCATGAATGGGTCCCATCAATATTCTAAGGGTTATTCTCTCCATCTCTCACCATTGCATGGATTTTCATGGATATCAGTGGGAGAGAGGACTTCAATCATCCCTTGCCCTGGCTAGGTGACCCATTCACCTCCTTTACTAGTCATACATCTCTCTGAGAAACAGTGTGAAGTAGAAAAAAGGGCACTACTTTTGGAATCAGGGGATCTGGATTCAAATCCAGTCTCACTGTCACTTACTGCTGTTTGTGTAATTTTGGGCAATTGACTTCACTTTCTAGTCTTCAGCTTTCTTAGTTGTAAACAGGCTGGGGAAAGGCATGGTTTTCCTTCCAGCTGTGAATCTAGGATCCCTTACCCAGTTGGGCAATTCCTGGCTTGATGAAGTGAAGGGAGCTGCCCAACTAGATGCTCATTTCCTTGAAGTTGCTCTGATTGATAGGAAGTTTTCCAAAAAGTAAGCCACCCCCCCCCCATTGATATGTGATTGTGTTATGTCAGAGCTAGAAGATTCCTTTCCCTTTATTTTACAGGTGAGGAAACTGAGGTTCAGAAATCACAGATCTAGAGCTAGGAAGGAACTTCAGTGGCTATTTAGTCCCCACGCCATCATTTTACAGATGAGGCAATGGAGGCTCAGGAAGGTTAAAGGATTTGCCCCAAGGTCACATAGGTGTACAACGTCATATGTGAGATTTGAACCCAGGTATTTGAATCCACTCTTTCCACTAACTGCCCTTTGGAACCCCATGAAACAAATCTGCTCCCTCCGGCCCCTGGTATCGCTTCAGATATTTGAAGGAAGCCATCGTGTTCTCCATTAAGACTTTAGGACCATAGTGCCTAATTCTTGAAGGGCCCTTGGAGATCATCATCTTATAGTGAGGAAAATAAAGTTCTTAGAGGGGATGATGAGTTATCCAGCCTCACACAGTAAATAGAAGAGCTGTCATTCATACTCAGCTCCCCCGGTTCTCAGTGTACTCTTCCCACTATGTCATGCTCTCTAACAGCCTAGACAGCCCCAGTTCCCAGGAGCCATCAGCACTGTGCATGATTTCCAGCCCTAAGGTATCAGTTCCTGACTCTTGCCTGGAGGAATTAGTCACAGGGCTTAGCTCCTTTGCCCAGAAGAGGGTGAGGAAGCAGATCTGCTAGCACCTGATTTTTTTTGCCATTGAGAGCAAGAAGAACTGATCTTTTTAAAAAATCGAATCTTTTCAATGAAATGACCCTTGAGTATTAATCTTGGTTGGTTGTTTATGCCTCTGCTAAGGCTGGGGCATCATCTCCTAGGGCTGCCTGAGGCTGTCTCTAGCAGGCTAAGATACAGGGCTGAACAGCATAGGGTTCAGACTCTAGCTGCTTCTTTCCCTACCTGGATAAGGACCCTCTGGGAATCCTCTTATATCCCTCCCTTAGACTCCACCTTGCAGCTCCCGGGGGAGGACGGCACCACTTGAAGGAGACCTGCTGCTTGTTTTCCTTCTGGCTATATTTCAGGTGATAGAACTGCTTTCCCTCTAGGGTTGGATGCAAAGCTTCTCTTCATCCCTGTTTTCTCTGGAAATCATAGGATCCTGTATTTAGAGAGGGAGGAGACTTGAGTCCAGCTCCTGCATCTGTGAGATGCTAGAAATGGGGAGGCCCAGAGAAGTGGGCTCATTTCACTGGGCCCAGGTCACACAGGTAACCAGAGGCAGGATTTGAACTCAGATTTGAAACCAGACTTCAAATTAGATTCTCTTTCCACTCTCTTGTATGCTCTGCCGTGCTTTGTCTGGAAAGCACAGATCACCTGGTCCGTGTGTTCTGTACTAAGTGCCCTGACCTTGGAGTCCAGAGGCCTGAGTGTGAATTTTGGCTCTCTCGGCCATGGAGGAAGCTGAACTTTCTGCGTTTCAATTTGTTCTTCTCTAAAATGAGGATAATAATCTTCTTGGTACTGCCTCCTTCACGGGTTTATTATGGGAAAAGCACTTTGTAAAAGCTGAAAGGGCTATAGAGATATGGGATGTTATTACTGTCTGATTCACTCTCTGGTCTCCAGACTCTTTACTCACAGGCAACTACTACCCTCATATTGTTGCTGTTAGGACTAAGAAATGCGAGGTCCTTTGTAAACTGTAGAGGCACCATCTAAAGGTCGTTTACTTTTGTTATTCCCCTTTGCAAAAAGAACTCTCAAGCCTAATGGCCCCTTTGATTTATAAGGGACCTTAGAGATTATCCAGGCTAGGGATTCTTAACCTTTCTTGAGAGAGATTCCTCTGCCAGTCTGGGGAGGCCTGTGGATCCTCTCTCAGAATAACGTTTCTAAATGTACCAAATAAAATATGTAGGATTACCAAGGAAAATAATTATGTTGAAATACTTTTATCAGACCATATTAAAAATGTAAACAAAATTGAGTTTACAGACCCCAGAGTGAAGCGCTCCTAACCTACTGATCCTTCCATTTTACAGGAAAGAAAATTGAGGGATGTAAACAGGAGAGGATGTGCCTAGGTCATGGAAGATTGGGGTCTAAGGAAGACACTGTCAAGTTAGCAGAGTCCTGATGGGACAGAAGAAGGTTCTGAGCTAGTGTGGACATTGTTGTGAGTGGAGTCTAGATGGGAGCATTCTTTAAAAGATAGAATTATAGAATCAATAGACCTTGTCCGAGATATGGGGGATGAGGCCCAGGGGAAAGTCAAAGCTGATTCTGAAGTTCAGGCCGTGGTAAGTAAGAGGATTCTGGGACCATCAGCAGAAAAAGGGAAGCTAGGGGTGGGACCAGTTTGGAGGAGAAGATGGAGGAGAAGATGAATATGATTTGGAGGAGAAGATGAATTTGGTTTTGGACTTGTGAGTTTGAGGTTTGGGTAGGATGCGTAGGTAAAATTTATCTGTTAGTTGCCACAGCAGAACTGGACTTAGGGGAGGGAGAGCTTGCCACTGAAGATGTAGATCTAAGCATCCCTTTAGGATTAAATTTCAGTTCATCTCAGCAAACATTTAGGGGGAAGCTGGAGGGAAGATAGGGATCTCATCATCCAGTGGGGCTAGTAGATGGCATAGTAGATAGAGATGTGAGTTCAAATCCCAACCCAGACATTTAGAATCTCTGTGTCCTTGGATAAGTAATTCAAACCCTTATCTGCCCCCATTTGGTCATTTGTAAAATGGGACTATGTCACAAGGTTATTGTGGAAGTCAAATGAAGATTGTATGTTTAAAGTGTTTTAAACAGCTGGGTATGTTTTATTATTATTGGAAGGATGAGATACATAACATATTAAATATATGACATATAAGATAATGGAGATAGGCTAGGAAGGTCATTACGAAGCTAGAAGGCCTGATGAAGCCTCCTGGAGGACCCAACTTGAGTTGGGCTTTAAAAGATAGACAGAAAGTAGAGCTCAGAACTTCTTCATGCCTGTGTAGCAAACATAGCCTAGGGCTTTGAGGAAACCATGTTCTTTCTTCTTCCAAGGGTCAACTTGGATCTTAGCCTCAAATGGAAAATTCAAGCGCTGAGGAAGGGTTCTTATCCTGGAGGTTATGAACTTGAAAAAAAAAAGCAGCATTCTGGTTACTGTGTTTCAGTATAATTGGTTTCCTTTATAATCTCATGTAATATAGTCTCACAGTCAGCTAATGGGTACAGTGAATAGAGAACCTGGCCTGGAGTCAGGAAGACCTGAATTCAAATCTAGCCCCAGACACTTAATAACTGTGTGACCCTGGGTAAATCACTTCATCCTCTTAGCATCAGTTTGCTTACCTGTAAAATGAACTGGAGAAGGAAATGGCAAACGACTCCAGTGAAAACTCCAAATGGGGTCATGAAGAGTTGGTCATAGCTAATCGACTCAACAACTAATGATCCTATGTATTTCATTTTATGCATTTTAAAGTATGATTCTGAGAAGGGGTACATAGATTTCATCAAACTGCCAAAAGGGCCTGTGATATAAAAAAGGTTAAGAACTCCTTTCTAGAGGTTATCTTGCTGTATGTCACCGGTCATTGGCTCTTCCCAGGCCCTGGTCTGTACCATGGCAGCTAGGTGGATGGAGTACTGAATTCCAAATCTGAGTTCAAATCCTGCCTCCCACTCTTTCTAGTTATAAGCTACTTAACTTGTCTTGGTGTCAGTATCCTCATTTCTAAAAGGAGGGGTTTGGATGAGATGGCCACTAAGGCCCTTTATGGTTCTGAATCTATGATCCTTTGATATCCTACACCTTACCCCACCCTACCTCTAATCAAGAGTACTCATAAGAAGGGTAACAAAGCACTTTGTGGATCAATGCTAGATTATAGCAGCTCAGCAGGACCAGTTTTAGCAGAGGATGTGTTTAATAGGACCTGCCTGGAATGGGGACCGGATGGAAAGCCACAGGGATGAACCTGGTCCAGGATGCAGTCCTGGGTCTCTTTCCACAAACTCCCTTTACCAACATTTTCAGGACCGAGCCTGAGCTTCTGAGAAGAATCTGGATCATCTAGTCTGAGCCATGGTGTCCAAGCATCATCATCTTGGGAACTTTGAGCTTTACCCTAGATCCTCAGATCTGGCTGGGCCTTGGGAGGGCAGCCGTTCAGAGAGTCTGTGGTGCCAAGCTGGATGAGACCTCTTCAACTCTGAAATGAGGCCAAGTACTTACTTGGAAGGTGGTGTGGCTCTATGGGAGAGCCTCAAGGGGCACGAGGAAGGAGGGTCTGGATGTATATGGAGCCCAGCATGACCAGGATACAGCTGGACTGTGGAGTTGGCAGGCTATGTAGGGTCTAGGCCTCAGGGAAGGAAGAGGAGATAGAGTACATAGAAGGCCTCTGAGCTCTCTGGAGCTGGGATCAATTTTTTTCCTGTTAACCGAAAATATTTTTCTCCTTCTAATCTCCCTTTGCCCCATATTGGCAGTGACAAAGAAAAATAAAGCCCTTGGAACAAGTATTCATAGTCAAGCAAAGCAAATTTCCACATTGGCCACATTAAAAAAAACAAACAAACAAAAAACCAACCCTTCTATAACCTGCCTGGCAAGTGGGCATTTGGCTTTTCTTTCCTTGAAGACTGGGGAAAGAGGAGATCCCACTACCCCCTAAGGCAGCCAGTCTACTTTTGGACATTTAGGGTGTGTTTCCTTTTATCAGGCTTGCTCCTACTGCTCCTGGTTCTGGTGTCTGGGGCCAGTTAGAACAAGTCTGGTCTCTCTTCCGCATTGTTGTTCAGTCATGTCCCATTCTTTGTGACTCTGATCTTGCACATGACAGCTTTGCAAAGAATTGAAGGCAGCTAGCATGTCCCCTCAGAGATGTCTCTTCCTTCTTCATCTTTTGCCCTCTTCCCTTCTCTGCTAAAAGATGCCTAGGAAAGGGTGGACTCTGCCCTGTCTTTGGGCAGGGCCTCCCCTCCCCTTCCTCCCTGGCAGCAGGAAATGTATCAGCTGTGACACTTAGTACTAGCCTCTGGTAAGCTGTGGGAGGGGGGTCATGGCCAGGTGAGGGAGGCTGTGAGTCAGGGTTGGTGTCACTGTCTCCCTAGTGACTCCTTATACCCCAGGCTCATGCTGATATTGTAGGCATGCTACATTCATCCCTGAAATCTTCCTAGTTTTAAAGGGGGCCTCAGAAAAGGATCAGACAGCCCATAATGCAGAGTGTAGGCTATTACTAGTGAAGGGAACACTGGCTTAACTGGCGACAGGCAAACACACAAGGAAGAGTGCAGTTCAGCCATTTTTAAGTCATGTTTGATTCTTCGTGACTCCTTTAGGGTTTTTTTATTTTTTTATTTTTTGGTAAAGACACCAGAGTTGTTTGCCATTTCCTTCTCCAACTCATTTTACAGATGAGCAAACTGAGGCAAATAGGGTGAAGTGACTTGCCTAGGGTCACATAGCTAGTAAGTATCTGAGGCTGGATTTGACCTCAAAAAGATGGCTTCAGGGTAGGCACTCTATCCACTTTGCTACTTTGCTGACTTGAAAAGAAGAGTCAGGATGTTTTTGGATCATAGTCAGACAGGGTATGTAGAATCCAAGCCTTGTATATGTGTGGGAATGGTATATTCATGTATATATGGGAGGAAGGAGTCTATTTTTGTCCTTCAGGAAGTTGCCCCCTGATGTGGTTCATTGATCCACTGACCTCTCCATTCTCTTCTCTCAGTGGTGCTCCAGGCATCTGGGTAGCTCAGGGATGCTGAAGAGGACCAGCTGTCCTCTAGGGAGGAAGGTATGTATCACTCAGGAACATGTGATTGGTTCCCTACCTCTCTTGTCGGAGGCAATGGGGAGCTAATTCATGACATTGTTTGGGGCAAGGAAGGTCCCATGCATAGAAAACTCCAGGAAAGAAAGTGGGCGCTAAAGCAAAAAAAAAAACAAAACACCAAATCACATAGAATCTGAGAACTGAAAGCTGCTTCAATGTCATCCAGCCCAATTGGTGCCTGGAAGTTATCCCTACTACTACATAATACTTACAAATGGTCATTCAGAGCTTGGAGGAAGGGCAACCCAGCACCCCTTTCCACTTTGAGACCGTTCTAATGGTTAGAAAGGCAAGCCTAAACTAGTCTCATCCCCCTATTGCTCCTGGTTCCACCCACTTGGGCCAAAGGGAATAGATGTAATCCCTCCTTTCCATGACAGTCCTTAAGTGTTTGAAGTGTCTTGTCTTCTTCTGAGCCTTCTCTTCATCAGGCCAAATGTCTCCAGAGGTAGCTGGTGGTACAATCTCAATTGTAAAAGGGGGATAATGACAGCATCTACCTCACAGGGTTGTTGAGGCTCCAATAAGATAACACTTGCAAAGTGCTTAGCACAGGGCCTGACCCATTGTGGGTGCGATGTAAATGCTTATGGACCCAAGAAAACCAGACCTGAGAAATCAGAGGCTTTCCTTTTCTTCTGAATCAGCCTAAGGGGAGACATACCCTTTACTCTCAGGGAGCTCCCATCTGAGGTGGAGACTGATCATGAGCAGAAGAGACAGCCTCTGTGGTACAGAGAGAAAACCCTGGCACCAGAGAGAAACTGGGACCCCTGAGTGCTTAGCACAGTGCTTGGCTCACAGAAGGCTGTGTCTTCTGAACTGAACTGATGGAAGACCTTGGCTTCATAGAACATAGAAAATTCTACTAAGCTGAGGCTTTGTGTGCCTGAGGCTGTCCCCAAATGTCAAATCATCCCATGCAAACGAACATAGTCCCATCAGAGACCCTGAGTGCTAGGGCTGCATGTGGGGGTGGGGTATAGATAGAAGTATGCAGCATCAGAGAGGGGTGTGGTCAGTCAGTAAGCCTTTAGTAAGCTCCTGCTGTGTACCAGGCCCTGTGCTCAGTGCTAGGGTTAAAAAGAAGTGAAACAATCCTTTACTCGAGAAGTTTACGTTCTATAGGCGGAGACAACATGTTCATGCAGATATATACAAAGTAGACAAGAGGTGATTTTGGTGGGGAAGGCACTAACAGTTAGGGGGATCAGGAAAGGCCTCAATCAGTTAATCAGTTAACAAGCATTTGTTAAAGGATAGGTACTGGGAATAAAAAGACAGTTCCTGCCCCCAGAGAACTTCTGTTTTGGTGGGAGGAAAACAGTAGGTGTGTGGATGGAATGGAGGGAACAAGCATTTATTAAGGACTTCCTGTACTCTAGGCGCTATGCCGAGTGTTGGTGACACAACACAGGCAAAAAGAGAGAGAAGGCCCCTGCCCTTGGAGAAGCTGACACTCTGGTGGGGAAAGACAACACACAAAAGGAAGCTGAGAGGGTCGGGTGAGGGGTGAAGGTGTTGGGGATGGGGCCAGAAAGTGAGAAGTGGGGTTGAGATAAGAATGAACGCAGGCCGGCCTGGGCCCCTCCACAAAGTGGAGGCTCCAGAAGGGGCTTATTAATGGGAGAAGTGGGAGCTTACAGAAGGATATTTCAGGCTGAGCAGGCTATAGAACGGTAAGCTGTTCCAGAGTGAAGATATATTTATAAGTATATACGTATGTATATGTATGCTTAACTATGTAAGCATATAGAGAGAATATATACAATATGAATGCAAGCTTGTTAGTGGAGAGAAGGTTCTGGCATCTTAGTACAGAAAGTTGCACTTCAGTTGAGTCTTGACGGAAAGCAGGGATTCAGAGAGGAAGGCGAGGAGGGATTGTGTTCTTGGCATGGGGGACGCATGCATAGAACAATCAGCAGAAGGCTGGTATACTTGGATTGTGGAACATGAGGAAGAGAGTTATGTCCAAGAAATGTGGAAACAGAGGTGAAGGTTGGGCTAGATGACCTTTAAGGTCCCTTCTGTCTCTGAGAGTATGGAATTCTTCCTGGTGGTGGGGGACTAGCTGCAATGACCTCCCAAGACCATGGACTCTGGAAGGAAATGAAGAATTCTAGGTTGGGAAGAAGTAATCTTCCTTGTCTCCTTTTGTGGGATGGGGATCATCCAGGCCTGGCCCATAATATGAATTTGCAGTTGTAACTCGGCCGCCAACCCACAAAGTAAAAATTTTATAAGGCCTTTTGACTCTGGGAGCCTCGAGGTTTTGTACATTGCCAGAAAAAAGAAAAGGTTTCTTTAAGAAATCCAACTCTTCTCTTTCTGCATACTTCTACTTCCCCTAGGTTTTCTCTTTCCTCATTAGCCCCCCAAAACCTTCAGAAATATAGATCGTGGCTTGTGGTAAGTTTGGCCAAAGAAGTAATTGAATGAATGAATGAATGATTGGAGAGAGAGTGAGAAGGAGGGATTGACAAATTGTTCTTAGTCTTAGATGCCACAGGGACCATCTAAATCAGTGGTTCTCAGCCTGTGGATTGTGACACCTTTGGGGGTAGAATGGGGTCTCCTAAGACCATCAGAAAACACATATTTTCTGATGATCTTAGGAACCGAGACACCACTCCTCTATCTGTCTCCAGCTGGGTCCACCCACATACAAGTATTAAAGGGTTGCAGCATTAGGAAGGTTGAGAACCACTGATCTAAATAGAAAAAGCTGACCTTGAAGTAGAACCCCTTTTCTGTAGTTTGCAAGATCCAATGGAAGTTTTGACCATTTAAAAATGGGGTCACACATTGGAATCATCTCTTAGTTATATAGGACTAAGGTTGCTGGGTAGGCTTCAGTATTATTATTATATTTTAATTTAATTTTTATTATGAATATAAAAATCAACAAATATGAATTTTTCAGTATAGTTTTGTTATTATTCAGGGGGCAATCAAATTTCTTCCTTAGTCCCCACCCCTCAATCTCATAGAAAAACCTCTCACTTGGAGGATGATTTGAGGGACTGGGAGAATCCGGAGACAAGGCATCTAATCATAGATAACAGAGTCATAGATTTAGAACTAGAAGGAAGTAAAGAGATCATTTTAGTCTTCCTCCTTTGTTTTACAGATGAAGAAACTGAGACTGTGACCTAAATGATTTATTTGTCCGTGGCTACACAATTTCTGTTCAGGCCCAGATCTCTGGTGCTTCTGGTACTTTTTCTGCAAAATACCATCCACATCAATTTGCCAAGAACTAGCTGTGTGATGGCTGACCACTTCCCTTGTCTGGTCCTGTCACAAAGATCCCTTTTAGATCAGATGTTCTGTGTACTAAGGACTCTCACAGGTCTGGCATTCTGTTGTTTCATTCTTTGTATTTGTCCCCAGTGTCTAGCATGTAGGAGAAGCTGTATCAATAATGAGATATTCACAACACCCATGATGGTTATGAATATGTTGGTGTAGTTTTGGATCACAAAATATAGCAAACTCTCCACATGGAAGGCAGAACCAAGGTCTTTATTCAGAAACCATAACACTGAGTCCCAAAA
>CM053596.1:96767538-96866545 GCA_028646575.1 Pseudocheirus occidentalis
GGCATGGGTGCTGTATTCAAGTATTGTGGGTTGTCCCAGAGAGGACAGTTAGTCTTGCCCAGCCTGGCCCCAGAGAGCAGTGGGCTAAGCCATGGAGAGATGGTTTAGGCTTGACGTAAAGAAAAGCTTTCTGCCAATCAGCTGTCTAGATGTGAAATGAATGACTCACCTTAAGAGGTCATGTGTTCTCTTTGTTGGAATTCAAGCAGAGGCAATGTGACCATTTGATAGGAAGGTCTTGGTGGGTGTTACTGCTCAGACAGGGATTGGTCAAGGTGAAGCTCCTTTTAATTCTGAAATTTTCAGATACGGTGAGAAGGAGAGATGGGAGCAAAAATGCCTTCAAAAAATGTTTACGGGATTTCTGCTCTGTGCCAGTCCCTATGTTCTGGGAGGTAGATACCAGAAACGTCATGGCCTTTGTCCTCAAGAAAATTCTATTCCAGTGGCAGACGCCAACAGCAAACAGGCTGGGCACTAAACTTGAATTCAGAAGATTTCAGGTTGGGGCCAATGCCAGGGTTCCTTAGTGGCATGGCGTCTGGGTGTCTCAGTGGAGAGAACGCTGGACTTTGGAGTCAGGAAGACCTGCGTTGAAATCTAGCCTCAGACATTTACTGGCTGTGTGACCTTGGGCAAGTCATTTCACCTCTGTCCTAGTTTCCACATCTATAAAATGGGGACAGATAATAGCACCCATCTCCCAGAGTTGTTGTGAAGCTCAGCTGTGATACTATCTATAAAGTGCTTTGAAAACCTTAAAAACACCATAGAAATTATAGTTTTTAAAATTGTTCATGTAAAATGGAGACAATTATACGCATGCTTCCCACCTTCTGGAAATGTTGTGAGAAAAGTATCTGAAAACTTTGAAATGCTTTAGCAATGTGGCTCCCTTCAAGTCCTGACCTTCTGCCAGAAACCTGTTCTTCTTGTCCTTTGCGCTGACTCTTCCCTCTGCTGATTATCTCCAATTAAGCCTGTCGGTCGCTTTTTTGTACATGGTTGTTCACATGTTTTTTCCCCCCATTGGCCTGTGGGCTCCTTGAGATCAAAGGACTGTCTTTTAACTTGGTTTGTTTGTATTCTCAGCGATTAGCACCTCTCCTGGCATACAGACAGCACATAATAAATGATTGCGAACCGACTGGGTTATTAAGCAGGAGAAGTGACATGTTCATAGGGAAATTTCAGGATAAGAAATATACCCTATCAAGGATAGGAAGAGGTAGAGACTTGCTGGAGGCTTCAAAGAAGGTTTCATGGAAGAGAAGTAGCTCCTAACCTGGGCCTTGATAGGCAGGGAGTCAGCAAATTTGGGAATGGAGTACCTAGATGCAGATCTTGCCTTTGCTACTAGCTTTGAGACCTTGGGTGAATCACCTCTTCTCTCTGGGTCTTGGCTTTTTCCTCTATAAAATATAGGAATTATATTTGGGGATCCCCAGGGTCCCTTCTAGCTCTAGACCATGTAATTGGTCAGAGATTGGGCATGGTGGTGGGAAGCTAATGAATTGCAGGTATGGGAAGTACCTACCCTGGTCTAGGAAGTGGAATGGGCCAGATGCGCGATCAAGAGCCAATGAGTTATCCATTTGGTCAGGAGCAGAGACCATGAGGGGTTGTGGGGAGTGATCATGACATCATCCCCTTGTCAATGTGAGATGTACAAAGCATCTTTCTCACTACTTTGCAGGAGGATTGTTGTCCTTGTTTTACAAATGTGGAAACTGAGGCTCTAAGAAGTCAGTGACAGAGTTGGAATGGTGGTGGAGCCATGTTTTGGAGGCCCTTGAGAGACATGCTGGGGAGTTGGCTTCTTGAGATCCCTTCCTGCCATAGCATTATGGGATATTAGAGATGAAAATAGAAGGTAGATTAGAAGCCCCACTCGGAGTAGAACACATAGACCCTGGCAGCTCAGACCAGGGGCCTAAGAGGTCAGGAATCCCACTTATAGCTTCCTAGATCAGGCAGAGGGAGCAGGGATATTTACTAACATTTGCATATCATTTTAAATTTTACAGAGTGCTTTACAGATATCCCAGTTGATCCTCACAACAACCCTGGAAGATGACCCATCGAGGCTATTATTATCTTCATTTTACTGTTGGGGAAACTGAGGCAGTCAGCAGTTAAAGTGACTTTGCAAGGGTCATACTAGCTAGCAAGTGTCTGAGGCTGGATTTGAACACAGGTCTTCCTGACTCTAGGTCCACTGTTCCCACCTAGCTGTCTATAATCTACCCAAACACTTGTAGTGATAGAATTGCCTCAGTACAGGAACTATCCCACATTCCTATAGAGCTTTATGGTGGTTATCAGAACTCTTTTCCTCTCTTGGGTCTCATGATCATCCCGTTAGCCCAAGGATATAGGGCAAGAATTCAAAGAATCAGAGAATCTCAGAGCTAGATAGGATCAGTCAGTGCAGGAATCTCTTGGACTCTCCTCTTGGAACCTCCCCAATGGGGGCTCTCTCCAACCTGAGCTTGGAAACCTCCATTGCTGGTCTGTCCGTGATCTTATTAGGTTCTTCCCCAGCTCAGAAACTGTCAGTGGACTCCCCATTGCCAGCTCAGTGAAGCTTTAACTCCTGACACTGGCATTCAAGGTCTTTCACAGTCTGGATCCAGCCTACTTTCCCAAGCTCATCTCAAAGACTCTTCTTGAGGTCCTCAGCGTTATAAGTCCTAGTGAGTTATTTTCTGCCCCATATTGCTTTCCCTAATCCTCTAGGGTCTCTGTTTTCCCTGCCTGAGATGGACTTCTCTTTTCTTTCTGCTGCTAAGAATACCTTTCTTTTCTTCTAGGCTTCATTCAGGTGCCACTCCCTACCCTTCTTGGCCAGGAACTGGTACCTTGTTAGCACAGAAGACAGAGCACTAGACTTGGAATTAGGAAGAACTGAGCTCTGATCTTGCCTCAGAAACTTATTGGCCATATAATCCTGGGCAGGCCATGTCATTTCTCTTAGTCTTAGATTCAGAATCTGTCAAATGGGCATAGTCATAGCACCTACCTCCCAGGATTGATGTCAGGATCCAGGGAGATGATACATGTAAAGCTTTGCAAACTATAATACTCCATGTAAATGTTCGTTATTGTTGTTGTGGTTGTTAAATGAATCCTTCCCTTATTGATCTCCTGAGTGAAAGGATTCTCTTTCAGCTTTCCCTGAATCTCTACTTTACTCTGATCAGATTCCATAGCATGTTGCAGTGGAGAGTGCCTCTGGAGTCAGAGAACCTAGGTTCAAATGCCATTTCCTACCTGCTAACCCTGCACAATTCACTCTCCCGCTGTCTGTCCCAGTTTCCTTATCTGTAAAATGAAGAGGTTAAACTAGATTACTTCTGAGGTCCCTTCCAGCCTTTTAAGTCTGTGACTGTGCCTGGCATCACACCTATCTGTGTCTGTAATTTTTTTCCCTATTGGAATATTAATATAAAGTGGTCCCCTCCTTAGGTCTAGGAACTGTGACTTTCCAACTCTATCCCCAGTACCATATACATAGCTGGCATTTAATGAATGAGTGTCAAACTGAATTGAATTCAAAATGCCCATTTTACAGAAGGCACTGAGGCTCAGAGGCATATGGGACTTGTCAAAGTCTCTATCCCACTTGTCCACGGGTCACAGGCTATGAAGCTAAGGTCTCCATCCATCACCACTCCTTTCCTCCTCCCTCCTCCCCTTCCTTTCTCTGGCAAAGAGAAAACAGGTCAGGTCTCACCCCTCTCCCAAAGTGGGGCACCCTAGGGGGGTTAACACGAATCCCTGTTTGTTCCAGGCAGTGTTTCCAAAGCTACCACCTCCTTCGAATGCCTTCACTATTCTCTCCCTACTGGAGAACTAGGTCAGAATCTAGGGCAACAAGTCCCTGTGTAGACAAAGAGCCTGGAAGCCTAGGGGTGTCAGAGCCTGTAGTCAAGGTCTAGGGTGACCGAGGGGTCCTGGGGTAGCAGTGGGGTGGTTCTCTTCTACCCTTAGTCCATCTGTCTGCCCTACTTCTTAGTGGGGTTGGGATCCGACATGGCAGCTTTCTTGGGAAGAGCACTGCTTACATTCATGACGCCTAGTTTCTAGTTCTAGTTCTGTCTCTGCTGCTGATTCCCCAGGTGACCCTTCTAAGCTATGGTTTCCCCTTCTGCAAAAAGGAGTGTGTGTATTAGACTATACTATCTATCTGAAAAATCTGTGAATCTTATAACTATGGAAATTGAACTATAGAATTCTTTAGAATTATAGAAGAGTAGAATGCTGGGCCTGGAGTCAGGAATATTCTTCTTCTGAGTTCAGATCTGGCCTTAGACACTTGTGTGACTCTGGACAAGTCATTTAACCCTGTTTGCCTCAGTTTCCTCATCTGTAAAATGAGCTGGAAAAGGAAATGGCAAATCACTCTAGCATCTTTGCCAAGAAAACCCCAAATGGGGTCACGGCTGAAAATGACTGAACAACAACAGATTCATAGAACTCTAGAAAATTTATCCAATAGAATCCTAGAGGTCTTAAAGGTCGCCTCCCACCCCCACCCCCTACTGTAGAATCTCCTCTACAGTTTTCTCTAGGCGGGCTTGTTTGGCTACTGTTAAGTGACTTGTACATAGGTTGGATTTTACCCTGAATCATTCTGGTTCCAAGGCTAGAGTTCTCTCTCCATCCTGCTCCACATTTGTCTTGGTTAATGGGTCAGATAGTAAGGGGGCCCTAAGCCCCATTTCCCAGCCTCAGCAGGGAAGGTGGGGGCACACTCATAAATGCAGTAGGTATATAGAGAGGGAGCCTCGCTGTGATGGTAATCTATTCATTCACTGCTGACTCTTACAATCACAGAATATCAAAGCTGGGAAGGAATCTGGAAACGCTGCTGTCCCAGATACCTGTGAAGTCCCAGAGGGCTTCTCACCCAGATCTCCTGACTCCAGCTCTGGCCTCTTCCTATTCCAGGCGCTTTGATGCCTCTTTTCAATAGAGAGCACTCCAGACAGGATAAGCAGAAGGCTGGTTAGTGTGGAGTCTAGCCTCCTGCCTTTGGCAGCTGCCTGAAGCCCCTCACTGGCCCAGAGCCAGCCTGGAGCTGTCTCTCCTGAGAGAGTCACATGTTCTTTATTTGCTTTTCACATTTAGTGACAATCTCACCAGCCTACCCTGCTGGGCTATCTTCACACCCCAAACAGGATATTAATAAATATTTATGTAGAGATGGAAATACTTAGATCATTCTGGGGGGAGGGGCTATGTTCTGTCTCTTACACAGAGAACTCCTGACCCCCCTGCCCAACTTTGTTCTCATGTGCTGGTGACCCGTACACCTTGCATATCTCCAGAGGGCACCTGTATGTACACATGTGTATTGTGAGTGAACATATATATGTATATGTATATATGTGCTTTTTGGTGTGTATCAGGCTTGCTGTTTCACTAATATAAGGATATGTTGGTGGGGAGACCTTCTAACAAGGCAGATGGGTATTGGCTCTGCAATGTATAGTGTTATATAAGTGAATCTCTATGGTTGATGGAGAGCAAATCTCATTTGTATGGTAATCAATGGTAATCATTCCGTTCTTTGTTGATCCTTACATTCTGAGAATGTTAAACTCAGAAGGGATGTGGACCATGTAGTCCAGTCACCTCATTTGACAAATGAAACATCTGGGACCAAGAGAAGGTAAGGGACTCACCCAGGATCATACAGCCAGTACGTACCTAGGTTTTCCTTACTTGAAAGCCAGCTCTCTGCTACAGGCAATATGTGCGTATGCATAGGAATCATGTAGAATTTAGAACCAGAACTAAAACTAAAACTAAAACATTTATGATTAGGGAGCCTGCAGCCCAGGGAGGGAAAGGAGTTTGCTCAATTTCAGCAGAGCTAGCAAAGTGGCAGGGTCAGGACTTGAACCTAGAACTCTGGACCCACATTTCCTGGGTGTGACCCCAGCGTTCTGTCCATTGCACCGTGCTGGGCACCAAGCAGCCGAGGCAGTTTCTAGTGACCCTGATGTTCTTCCCTTATGAGTTCCGAGACTTCTGAGATTCAGGTCGATTTAACAAGTGTTTTTGCAGTGGCCTCATTTGTGTAAGGTGCAGTAGCATCTAGTGCAACCCTGTCATTTTACAGAGGAGGAAACTGAGGCCTCCAGAGGGATAGTGGCTTGCCCAGCTTCACACAGCTTGTAACTGGAAGAGCAGGGATTTGAAACCCGCCTTCTGACTCCAGATCCAATGTCCTTGGCAGTATGCCGCCTCCATATGGGTATGTTGTACACGCATGCTTGTACACGTGTGCGTGGGGGGGGAGGGTGGATGCATGTAAGCGTGCATGTTAGCGTGATGCATGTGGTTGGGCATTTGCTTGTCCTGACCCAAGTGTGTCTGGGAAGGTTCAGTTTCCAGTTTTGGTTCATTTTACCTCTGCAACATCTCCCGAGTCTTTCTCTTTCTTTCCACTCACATGGCCGCCACCCTCATTGTGGCCTTCGTCTCCTCTTGTTTGGATTATTATTAATTTTTCCATTTTTTGGTGAGGAAGTAGGGGTTAAGTGACTTGCCCAAGGTCACACAACCAGTCAGTGTCTGAGGCTGACTCTAGGGCTGGTGCTATATCCACTGTGCCACCTAACTTCCCCCTCTAGCTTGTATTATTACAGCAGCTTTTTAATTAGATTCCAGACTTCCTGTCTTTCCTTTCTCCAGTGCACCTTTCACACAGATGCCAAAATTATCTGTCTAAAGCACATATTTGACCATATCTAACCAATTAGGTAGCACAGTGGAGGGAGTACAACACCTGGAGTCAGGAAGATCCGAGTTCAAATGTGGCCTCAGGCATTTACTAGCTGTGTGACCTTAGACAAATAAATTTTCCTCTTAGTGCCTCAGTTTCATCGTCTGTAAAATGGGAATGATGATGATGATGATGATGATGATGATAATGATGATGATGATGATGGTGATGATGGTGATATCTGCCTCCCAGGGTTATTGTCAGGATAAAATAAGATAAGATTTATCAAGTTCTTTGTAAATTCTAAAGTGCTATATGCATGTGTGTGTAGATACATACATACATACATATACGCTACTCCTTTGTTGTTGTTAGAATTAATTAGTATGCCACTCCAGCTCAGGAACCTATAGTAGCTCTCACTTACCTCTAGGATAAAATATAAACTCCTCAGCTTCTCATTATATCTGACTCCAGACCACCTCTCTAAGCTTGTTTCACCGTATTCTTAGGATCATAGATTTAGAACTGGAAGGGTCATTAAAGGCATCAAATACAACCCTTTATTTATAGATGAGGAAACTGAAGTAAGTCGCTTGCCTAGGGTCAGATGCCTAGCTAGTGTCTAAGGTGGGATTTTAACCCAGGACTTTCTGCCTCTCAAGTCCTGTGCCTTGTGCTCCCTTCTCTTCAGGCCCTTGATGTTTATGTTTGGGCCAGAGTCTCCTACTTGGTGGGTTCTGAGCTTGCTAGTTCATTTCCCTCTGTCATTCCTTTGCCAAAGCTATCTCTTCTGATGAGGGCGCCCTTCTTGCTTCTGCCTCGTGGAATTTCTGGTTTCCTCCAGACCAAGCATATGTAGCACCTGCAGCAGAAACCCTTTACTCCTCCCCCCGCCCCGCCCTCGTTAGCCTGGCTCCCTCACTTGTATAATGATCTCTTGGCATCTTTGTGTTCCCAGCCCTGCTTCCCAGTACAAAGGGAGCATCTTGAGGGAAGGGAAGGATGGAGAAGGAAGGGGGGGGGGTGGGGACTTAGAATCTGATAGGGTGTTAGTCTGAAATGTTGGGAATAGTCAGTGCAGGGGTTTGGAGGGATCCTATTTCAATGCTCACGCTAAGTGCATTGTTGCACTCAGTAAACTCCTATTGGATTCTGTCTGTGTGAGTGTGTATGTGTGTGTGTGTGTGTGCATGCATGTGCATGCAGAATTACAGCTATACACATGCATAAGGAACCGTGGGGCTCACCAAAGGAAAAAATGATCCCTCCTCTTAGTAGGAACAGCGAACGTTCTACTGGGGGTTGGGGCAAGAGGTGCAGGGGGAGGGAGAGAACATGTATGGATGAATTCATCCATGTGGGCATGTGTACATGTGTATGTGCATACTCACTCTTATGTGTGTTTTTGTTATTGTTTAGTTCAGTTTTGTTTGAGTCCTTGTGACTCCCATTTGTAGATCTATGTGTATTAAGCTTATTTAAGCTCAGACTGCACCAAGTCTTTCACAATGCCCTGTGCGTGATAGACTTCTTCTTTCTGTGTGTATGCAACACACACAATGCACATATATGTATACACACACATATATATACATATACATGCATGCATACACACACACACACACACCTTAGATATCTTTCACACAAACTGCCGTCTGGTCATCTCTCCTACCATGAACTTCATGGAGATAACTCTAAATGATTCCAATTCAGTCAGTCAGTAAACTCCCATGTGCCCGCCATTGTGCGGAGCACTGGAGAGATGAAGAAAGGCTGAGACGGTCTCTGCCCTCCGGAAGTTCACAGTGCAGTGAGGGAGAAAGCGCATGAACAAGACGGTGCAGTGGGTAGAGCGCTGGGCCTGGAATCTGGAAGAACTGAGTTCAAATTCTGCCTCATACACTTAATTAGCTAGCTGGGTGACTAGGCGTATCACTCAGCTTCTGTCTGCCTTGGTTTCTCTAACTCTAAAATGGGGATAGTAATAGCACCGCCCGCCTTCCCTTTAACTCTAAAGAGGAGATAATAGTAGCACCTGCCTCCAAGGATTGATGTGAGGATTGAATGAGATCATATCTGTAAAGCTCTCAGCACAGTGCCTGGCACATAGTGGGCATGGCACCTGGTACATAGTAGGAGCTTGATGAATGCTTCTTTCCTTCCATCCCTCCCTGTTCTGGTTGAAGATCTCTAGTGACCAGAGTCTCACAAGACGGCCCATTCCAGTTTGGAAAAGCTTCTTTTCTCAGACGCTGCAGGTCAGGGCCAGTGGAGCACGGGGGCAGAGAACTCTGTGCCAGGAACGTTCTCCCTCCTCATCTCTGCTTCCTTCAGGTCCCAGCTAGTGCCCCCCCCCTTCAACAGGAAGCCTTTCCCAGTCCCTCTTAATTCTAGTGCATTCCTTCGTATCAGTCGTGTAGAGATCTTGTTCGTACGCGTTGGCATGCTTCTCCCTCATTGCATTGGGCACTCCTGAAGGGCAGAGACTGTCTTAGGCTTTCTTCATATCTTCAATGCTTAGCACAGTGGCGGTCATGTAGTAGGTTCTCAATTAATGCTTACTGACTGACTGGTGACTATATATCACTGTTAGAGTGATATGAAAAGTGAATTCCATGAGTCTATGGTAGGAGAGGTGGCTAGAGAGCAGTCTGTGTGAAAAATATCTGAGGGGTGTTAGTGGATTGCATTTGCACTTACTGTGAGTAAAAGTGGGGCATTGACAGAGCAAAAACTCATCTTATCCTCTGCTGAACAAATAAAATCCTAGTGTCCAAAATAAGGGAGACATCGGTTCATTGTCCTGTGCCTGAGTCAGGGCTCATTTGGAGGGTCAGCTTCGTGGCCACATTTAGGAAGGACATTGACAGACTGCAGCCGGGTGGGAGGGGGGAGATCAGGGTGAAGATGTGGGATTGGAGACCTGCCTCCCATAGGAAGATGGATCAAAGGGATGTTAGTCTGGAGAAGAGAAGATTGGGGCTGGGGGGAGGGGGGAGGTAGAGGACACACAGATCCGACACATGAGAACTATTTTCAATCAGTCAATCAATCAATAACATTAAGCATCTGTTAACTATTAGGCACAATGCTAAATGCTTGGGATACAAAAAAAGGCAAAACACAGCCCTTCTCAAGGAGTTCAGAATCTCATGAGGCAGAAAATGACAAGTGTAAACAAGCTCCTATAAGGACAAATTGGAAGTAATTAATACAGGACATCACAGAGTAATGGAAAGGTGGCCTTGCAATAGAAGGATCAGTTAGGCTTGCTCTGTTTGGACCCAGGGAGCAGAAATGGGAGGGAGAGGGCAGAAAGACAGATTTTTGCTGAGAAGGATGGGAAGGCTTTCTAGCAAGCAGCGTGAAGGCTGTGAGGACCTCACCCTTATTGGAGTTGTCCAAGCAGGCTACCCAGGGGATTCCTGCACTGAGTGGGAGGTGAGCCAAAATGTGCTCTGAGCTTCCTCTCTACCCCCAGAGCCTGTGATGGCATGAAACTTGAGAAACTGGAGGTTTGTACATTGCGTGGGCTTCTGGAGTTTAATGCCACTCAAATGTTTCTCTGGTGACATCAGGGCTTTTCTGGAATCATACGGAGGAGAAATATAAGACAAGAAACAACTAGTGGGCGTGCAAGCTTCTCTCTCTCTCTCTTTCTTTCTCTCTCTCTCTCTCTCTCTCTTCCCTCTCTTCCCTTTCTCCCCTCTCTCCCCTCTCTCCCTTCTCTCCCTTCTCTCCCTTCTCTCCCTTCTCTCCCTCCTCTCCCTCTCTCCCTCCCCTCTCTCCCCTCTCCCCTTTCTCCCCTCTGTCTCTCTTCTCTCTCCCCCCTCTCCCTCTTCCTCCCTCTCTTCTCCCTCCCTCTCTCCCCTCCCTCTCCCTCCCTCTCTCTTTCTCCCTCTCCCTCTCCTTCTCTCTCCTCTCTTTCATCCCCTCCTCCTTCTCTCTCTCTCCTGTTTTTCTTCTCTTCTTTCTCTATATTTCTCTTTCATTCTTGTTCATTCTCTTTGTGCCTTCCAGTGGGTTTCATGCCACTGGTCATTTAATTCAGCTTTTAAACATTTTATCCATTCTAAGCAGTCCAATGAGTAGAGCCCTAGGCCTGGAATCAGAAAGACATGAGTTAAAATCCCATCTCAGATTCTTCCCAGCTCTGTGACCATGGCACACTTTCCCAAGAAAGCCCCACTTTCCTCATTTGGACAATGATAATGATAGGCCTGACCTGCTAGAGTTGGGAGGCTCAAATGAGATAATTTGGTAAAGTGCTTTGCAAACCTTAAGTGCTATATAAACCAATGCTTGGCATTATTGTTGTTGTTGTGGCTGCTGTTACTTTACTGAAGTCATTTCTGGTATAATCCCCCCCTCCCCCTTCTCCCCTCCCTCCCCCCAGCAATTCCCTTTTTTGCAACAAAGAAAAATAGTGAAACAAAGTTATCTGGAACCAGCCACCCGAACAAACCAAACCATACTCCGATAGTATAAGCAACTTTCTCCAGCTCTGGTCCATAGCTTCTGCTGACAGGGGTGAAACAGGTCTCAGCATCTGCTCTTTAAGGCCAAGCTTAGTCATGGTATTTAAACTGAGTCCCCTCTGATTACCTCCAGTGTTTTCATGCACATTATTGTATACAGTATTGTATACACTGGGTACAGTGTATCATTGAGTGCTGAACTTGGAGCCAGGAAAGCTTGAATTCAAGTTCTGCTTCTCATGCTTTCTTAGCTTTGTGGTCCTCTCAGCCTTGGTGTCCTCATCTGTAAATGGGGATAATAATCGCTCCCTGCCTGACAGGGTTGTGGTTGAAGATCAGATTGGACCATACATGTAAAAGTCCTTTGTAAACCTCTAAGCACTACATAAATGTTAGTTATCATTATTATTGGACAGCTTATAAATTCTTCTCCCAGCTCAGCTTTCTTCTCTCTGCGCCAGTTCATAGAAGTCTTTCCCTGTTTTTGAGCTGTCTCACATTCAGTGTTGTTCCGTCATAGTCACACACCATGATTTGTTTAGCCATTTCTTAGTCGATGGATGGATGGTCAAGTGTGTTTTCATTTTGTTACTACTACAAAAAGTGTCTCTATGTGTATCCTGATAGATTTAAAAACTTCTTTCTGTCTTCGACTGCCTTGGGTTTCTGCCCAGTAGTGGGATGGCCAGGCAGGGGCTGGGTGGGGGGGTATGGGGTGTGTGTGGTATAAAACCTTGGAGGATTTTCTCCCATATTTCCAAGTTGTTTTTCAGAATGGTTTGATCAGTTCACCGCTACTCCCCCAGCATTTTCTTGCCTTCCCCTCTAGCACTGACTATTCCTGTCCATCATTATCTTTGCCAGTTTGCTGGGTGTGTGAGATGAAACCTCAGTTGTTTTAATCTGAGTTTCATCTTTCCATTCAGTTCAGTTCAACAAACATCTGTTCGGTTCATGATATGATCTGGGCCCTGTGCCTGAAACAGGAGGCAGAAAGGACCTTTTTTTGGGGGAAGGGGAGGCCTTCTTTGGTATTCTGCAGAAAGTGCCCAACCCATGAGGCAGGAGATTAAGGTTTGGGCCTTCTCTGCCTCAGCCACTGACCTGTTGTATGATCACTCCACCTCTTCTGACCTCAGTTTACTTCTGTTGTCAAATGAGGAGACAGTTCTCTAGCAAGGGGAGTGATTGCAGATGACTCCTGGACAGTCTCTTTTGCTTGACTGTGCATATTTGTTACAAGAGTATTTTTTTGTTTTTCTGTAGAAAGAAAGAAAATAGATTTTTGTTAATTGGAAAAATAAAATGAAGCAAAAACTTAAAAGAAAAAAAACAAATAATAATTAGCAGAATTTATAAGTGATTTAAGCAATTCAGTTTGATTTCAGACCACTTTACAAATATTCTCCTGTTTTATTCTCACAATGACCCTATTATTAGCTCCATATTTCAGATGAGAAAACTGAATTTCAGAGTGCTTATGTATCTACCCGGGGTTACACAGCTAGCAGGTGTCTGAGGCAAGATTTGATCTCAGGTCCTTCTGATTCCAGGACCAGCACTTAATTCACTGGGCCACCCAGTTATCTAACTGGCTTCTCGGCAAACCCCAAGCCCCATCTCCTTGCTCCTACAGGTAGGCAGGGCTGTCCTTTGTTTCCTTCATGTCAGGCCCTGTTAACATATTACCCTTTTCTTTTTTTCTTTCTCACAGAGTTTTCAAGAAGGCAAGTCCAAATGGAAAGGTGAGTACTGTATATCAAAGTTACCCCTTGCTCTCCTCTTCCTCACTGAATAACTAACAACAATAGTAAGTTACTTTTCCCTTTCCCTTCCCTATCTCCCTACCCAGATACAAATCTACATAATTAGTGGTCCATCTAATAAAAAAGATAGACTGGAGCTGGAAGAGGGAGTTATATGCCCTGCCCTCAGGGAGTCTCCAGTTCAGGGGTATGCTAGTAAATGTTTAACAACTAGTTCCCTGGGGGGCAAAATATAGCCACAATACACTTTTAACTATAACCTGCTTTATTAATATTTTCTTTATCACTTTCTTAAGTTGAGATAATCAATAGAAACCTATAAATCTATAAATTATTAAGAGCAGAGGTCAATAGTAGGATTAGGAGAGAGGGAAGAAAGCAGAGTAGGCTAGAAGATTCAGAAAGAACCATGACTTTGGACTCTGAGGACCTGAGATTGAGGCCTAGCTTTGCTACTGGCTGCTCCTGTGACTTTGGGAGGGTCTTCTCCTCCTGTAAAATGAGGGGGTTGGCCTTGGTGATCTCCAAGTTTCCTTTCAGCTCTAAATCCTGTGAGTTAAAGGGATTCTAGAGTTGGTTTAGGATTTTGCTGTGGACCCCCATTGGAAACTGACCAGGGTGTCTGGCTTCTTGGCCCACACCCTCTAACTGTCTCATTGTCTCTCTTCCTAGCTCACAGTCTACCTGGGAAAGAGAGACTTTGTGGACCACATCGATATCGTCGATCCTGTCGGTAAATTCTTGTTGGTTAGGGTATTTGAGGGATGGAGACTTGATACTGAGAAACTTGGGAAGAAGGAACTGCTCCCAGAAAGATGATGGTCGAGGGCAGTATGTATTCATACAGACAGTCAAGGGCAGTATGTATTCATACAGTATGTATTGATACAGAGCTTTGTTGGGCCTCTGTACTCAGGTTAGGGACTACACTGGCTACCAGCTAGGCTGAGGCCAACTTAGGAGGAGAGGAAGGGTGTTATGCAGCAGTAAGAGTGATTGAGGCCAGATGACAGAAAAGACTTCCTGGAAGCATATGCTATGAGATTAATGCCAGCAGACTAACCCTAAGTACAGTATGGTGGAAAGATTCCCCCAGTCTGCATGTCAGGAGACCTAGGTACATCCTTGACTTGCTGTGCAACCTTGAACAAAAACATTCCCCTTCTCTGAGTTTGTTTCTTGTACTATAAATTGGGGATGGGAATTGAACAAGATGAACAGCAGTAAGGACATTGGCTCTGGGGTCAGACAACCAGGATTGAAATCATAGGATTATGGGAAAGGGACCTCAGAGGCCATCTAGTCCAACCTGCTCATTTTTACCAGTGAGGAAACTGGGACCCTGGAAGGTTGTGATATGCCCATGGTAGTAAACATCAGGGGTAGCATTTGAACTCAAGTCCTCTGCGGAGCTGGTGGTCTTTTTTTTGCCACTGTATTATACTTATCTCATATGTTCCTAACCTTGGGGTGATCTATGACCCTTCCCTTTTCCAAACGTCCTCATCTGCAGTGCTATGCAATATTTGCGTTTCAACACCCTCTCTTGCATTCATTTCTTCTCATGTTTCCACAGTCACCATCTTGGTATAGGCCTCTTTTACTATAATAATGGTAAAAGGTTAGGCCTCAAGCAAAGAGGAAGTAGGAGTCCTAAAGCAAGGGGTCAGATTTGACTTCATAGGTGTCATTAAGACTTGGTAGGCCAAGCCACATGACTGGACCATGACTCTGAATAGACATACCTTATTGAAAAGAAATAGGATAGATTTAAAGGGGGAGAGACAGAGTAGCATATAGTAGTATATTAAGAAGGCATGCTTAAGTGCAAACATCTTTTTTATTTTACTGTGTTACGGAAATGTTTGTTTTATTCCATGAATTAAAAATAAAATTATTTAAAAAAAGAAAACATACTAATGTAATGAAATCCAGGAACCAGACTGGGGAGAACATGATGGAGAATATGTGATTAAAGGTTGAAGGAGAGAGACATAGAAGTGATTTTCTCATTGGAGCATATGGCAAAGCAAAGCCTTACCTCTGATGTTGGCTGCTTGTGGAACCTTAAGCAAATCACTTAACCTTCCTAGGCCTCGGTTTCCTCATCTGTAGTATCGTTGGCTCTAGGATCCTTTCATCTCTGAGGGTCTGTGACAGTGACAGAGACAGTGAGGGAGAGAGATGGGATGTATATATTGAGAGATGCAGAGGTTTACACAGGACAGGATTTGTATTTGATATTTATTAACATTTATATAATAGTATTGATTTATTTAGTTACAAATTTAGATGGAAAAAGATGGAAGAAGCTCTAGATGGGGAGAGAAAGAAGATATGTTACAAGAGAGAGATGGAGGCAGGGAGAGGAGGACGGGGGAGAGACAAGCATGAAGCAAGAGAGATTAAGAAGGGCTCTCTCTCTCTTCTCTCTCTTCCCCTTCTCTCTCCCTCCCCTTCTCTCTCTCCTTTTTTCTTTTCTTCTCTCTCTCTCCATTTCTTTCTCTTCTTTTTCTCTCTCTCTTCCCCTCCCTCCATCCCTCCTTCCCTCTCTCGACATATACACACATCAGAGAGAGAGAAGAGAGTGACATTCAGAGAAAAGGGAGACCAAGGCAGGAGACACACAGAGGGAGACAAAAGGGAGCAGAGAGACGTTGCTGCAGTGTTGTCTTCTGTCCCTGGGGATGTTTTGGAAACATTTTTAATTACAAATCCTGCTGATTATACATTTGCAAAAGCTTTTCATTCTCTAATTTCTCTCACTGGGGAGAGAAAGAGAGGCTGCTGATGGCTTGGAAAGAGCACTGGCCTGGGGATCCAGAGACCTAAATCATAGTCCTAGCTCTGATCCTTATTAGTTGTGTGACCTTGGACAAGCCTCTTCCCTTTTCTGGGTCTCAGTTTCCCCACCTGTAAATTGAGGGCATTGAACTAGATAATCACTAAGACTCCTTCCAGCCCAGGGCAAGAAAGCCCCCTCCCTCTCAACCCTGACTTTCTGAGGTCCCTTCTATCCCTGATAGATCAGCTGCTGTTGATTGTGATATAGCAGAACATGTGGTCAGGAAGACTTGACTTTTATGGGATATAGGACCAGTCATTTGATCCATCTGAGCCACAGGACATCTGTAGTACCTGCTTCTGCGGGGTCGCTGTGCGGCTCAAATGAGATAATGGGTGTTACAGGCTTTGTAAGCTTCCAAGCCTTCTCGGGATGAGTTCTCGTTAATGTGGTCCCTTCCAGCTCTGATACTTCCATGTCCTACATAGATTCTGATGTCTCTCTAGCATTTCATGTTCTGTGATTCTAAAGTGCACTCTTTTTAGAAGCCCTAGAGCTGGATGCACTAGCTGAGGAGATTGACTCAGCCCAGGGAACAAGAGAAATCAGACAGTGAGATTAATGGAGAGCAGTAGTCTTCCATCCAGAGACTCTCATTCTCCTTTCTCTTGTGGGTTCTCTTGGCTCTGGCTTTGTGGTGTCTGGGGAGGGCACTAAGGAAGGCTTAGGGCTTTAGCATCAGGACAGGGAGCTCAGCCAGTTAGGAGAAAGGGCCCTGTCCATCCAGAGGCAGTAGGACAGGAGGAAGGGCAACCCATGATGGACCTCTGATGCCCCAGGCAGCAAGCTCCAGGGCTGGGCTTAGGATAGGCTGAGAGCATGGGAGTCAGGCTGGTAGGTTCATGGTCCATTTGCACACTCATTCATTCATCCAACAAACATTCACTAAACATCTGCTCTGTGCATGGTCCTATGCTCAGTGCTAGGGCACATGCTGAGATAAATGAGAAACCATCTGGTAGGGAGAGATAATACACAGACAGAAAAATAGAATGTGAATTACGAAAGGACAGACACACAGAGGACTGTGAAGTCCAATGAAAGCCCAAGGAAGACATCACTTGGTTATTAGAGAAGAGACTTTGGAGACTTTCTGCAGGAGGTTTCATTCAAGGTGGCCAACAGGGTCAAGGTAGGGCTTACTTATCCAGGGTAGAATTGGTGGGTTTAGAGGGGGGGGTGCAGTTTTCAGGGTAGGATTGGAAAGAAGCATAGAAAACAACCACAAGTCCTGGGTTTGAGTCCCAGGTCTTGCCATTAGCAGCTTAATTTCTTCATTTTTAACATAATGTAGAGCTTCGCTAAATGATCAGATCCCTCCCAGCTCTAGCATTCTGGAATTCTGATGGCTTTAGGGTAAAGGAAGCAGATTCAGAGGTCAAGAGTCAGCGTAGAATTAGAGATTTGAAGCGAGAGGATGGATTGGTAGATTAAAAGTTTGAAGTTTAGAGTCAGGATGACGTGTTGGGTATGGATTTAGGTTCATTTTGGGGATATGATGTGTTTGGTGATGGGGTAGGTTTATGGGATTGGCATTTGGGTTAGGATTGGTGAGTTTATGGTGACATTGGTGGGATTGGGGTGATTGGGGTTTGTAAGAGGGATGGATGGTGGGTACAGGATGGGGTTGAGGAGGTGGGTTTGGGATTGGGAGCAGGGTTGGTGGGATTGGAATTTAAGGGAGTATTGGTGGATAGGTGAAGATATGGTTATAGTAGCATTGGTGAGAGTTCATCGTTGGGTTAATGGATTTTGGGCCCAGCATTGGATTGCTGTGTTCAGGGTGGTAATGGCAAATGTAGGATTGGATTAGTTATCAGTTTAATTTAACATATATAAATTAATTAACAACTACATACCAAGCTAGGTGCTAGGGATACAGAGACAAAAAAATAAGTCTTTGACTTCAAGGAGCTTTCATTGTATGAATTTGAGGTTGGTTAGTAGGATTGGGGTCTAGAGTCTGGTTCTTAGATGCAGTCTGGGTTGATGAATTCCAGAGGAGGCTGATGGGATTGGAGTTTGAGTGATCTCAGATTGGGGATGGTGAGATTGGATTTTGGATGGTGAATTCAGATTTGGAATGTTATTCATGTAGTCTGGTTAGCAGGTTTGGGTTACAGGGTAGAGTTAGAGGGTTAGGGAACATTTAGATCTAGAGTCGTCCCTCTTTCCCTTCTTAACTATTATTTCTCTCAGATGGTGTGGTTCTGGTGGATCCCGAGTACCTCAAGGAGAGGAGAGGTGAGTCTCCTACCCTACCCTTCCTCTCAAACCTCTTCTATGTGGATTCTTGTCTCTTTCTCCATTCATTCTTTGGTCCAGCCCCACTCCTAACCTCCCTCACGCTCTCCTCTGACTTAAGGGGACCTTAGTATCAATTATCTGCCCCAATTCCTTTCTCCCTCTCTTCTCCCCTGATCCTTGACCTCCCTTCTTCCCATCCAGCCCCACAAATGAGGGAGAAAACAGTCCTCACCCTTGCCTATTCTAGCCTTATAATATAGGGTTTGGACCCCCTTTGCTGGGTATCTTCCTGCTTCCCAGGGATGGACCAGGGGCATTTATGGAGATGTGATTGCTGCTGCCTGAGGGGCCCCACTCACTCTTTGACTCCTATCATTTCCTTTTCCCCTACAGTGTACGTGACTCTGACTTGCGCCTTCCGTTATGGCCGGGAGGACCTGGATGTGCTGGGCCTGACCTTCCGCAAGGACCTATTTGTGGCCAACATCCAGTCCTTCCCACCTGCTCCTGAAGACAGGCCCCTCACTCGGCTCCAAGAACGGCTTATCAGGAAACTGGGAGAGCATGCCTACCCCTTCACCTTTGAGGTAAGGGATCCTTGGGTTCGCTCCCAGCCCCAAAGATGCCTTTCTGGATTTTGCTGTCTCTAGGAAGTTGTTTATTGTCCATTAAAGTCTAGCTTCAGATCTGGACTCTGTCTCCTTCAAATGAAGTGATATATGAAATTACCACAAGTCACCCGCAGTGAGGAACTGTCCAGCTTTAGCTGCTGCTGTTTTTTTTTTTACTGTTACTAATACTTGGAAAGATGCCTCTTTCATTTAAGCATTTGGAAAGGAAAGCAGTGATTACCAAGAATCAACATAGTTTCCTCAAGAACAGATTATGCCAAACTAACCACATTTCTTGTTTTGACATAGGGTTACTAGGCTGGTTATGTCTTAGATATCATATGTCTAGATTTCAGCAAGGCATTCTATAGAGTTTTTAAAAATGTGTCTTCTTGGTTAGAATGTGAGGTCCTTGAGGGGAAGGACTGTTTTATCCCTATGACTTGGCACCATTCCAGGCACATAGTAAGTTCTTAATATATGCTTGTTTATTAACTGGTTAGGCAAGATGGAGAAATGTGGGCTGGATGTTTACATATATATGTCCTCTTTGGGAGAGAAATGGTGGGTTGTGGGTGAGAGATGTGATAGTTGGGAGAGGGAGAGGGGAAGAAAAGAAAGGAAAGAATCACACAAGCGAGCATTTATTACATACTATGTGCTAGGTACTGTGCTAAATGTTGGAGACAAAAATATAAGCAAAAAGAAAGTTATTTCTTGCCCTCAAGTAGTTTATTTTTTAAATTAAATTTTATCTTATTTTCATATTCACATTCTTCTCCTCCCACATTCCCCAGGTGAGAAAGCAAGAAAAACAAAACCCGTGTTACAAACACGTTTAGTCACGTAAAACAAATTCGTACATTGGCCATGTCCAAAAAAACCCATATCTTAATCTATACTCATTACCTTTCTATCATGAGGTAGGTATCATTTCATCTTCAGTCCCTGAGTCAGTTCTGCTTGGTCAGATCAGAGTTTGTAAGTCTTTCCAAGTCATTTGTCCTTACAGAATTGCTGTTAGTATATAAATTGTTTGGCTGGTTCTGCTCACTTGACTCATGTATGAATCATCAGATTGTACATATTTAAGTAGTTTACATCTTAATTAGAAACACAATGTGCAGAAGGGAGCTACAGAGAGGCAGGGAGGGAATAAAGGTACCAGGCACAGGGAAATGGTTTTAAAGGCCAGGGAAAGTCAGGACAGGGCACGGAGGGAAGTAAAGGCAGGTTGGCCTGGCAGTTTTGTTATTCAATCATGTCTGATTCTTTATGACCCCGTTTGGAGTTTTCTTGGCAAAGATACTGGGGTGGTTTGCCATTTCCTTCTCCAGCTCATTTTTATAGATGAGGAAACTGAGGTAAATAGGGTTAAATGACTTGCCCAGGGTCACATAGCTAGTAAGTGTCTAAGGGCAGATTTGAACTCAGGAAATGAGTCTCACTTCAGGCTTGACAGACACTGTAATCCACTGTGCCACCTAACTGTCCCTCAATTAGCCTGGGCCTCTTCATCCACAAAATGGAGGCTTCAGGGGAATCAGGTGGAAGGGGAAGAGGGCCTTGGGAGCCCACCAGGCTTGAATGGGTGAATGCCAGAGTGAGTCAGCCACAGGAGTGGTAGGCTTTTCCAGGGTGAGGAGGCCCCAAAGACTCCAGGATGGACCAGCAGTAGAGGGGATATGGTTCTAAAGTTCAAAGAAAGCCAGGAATAGAACTGATAAGGAAAATGAAGGTAAAGGAGGAGGGGAAAAGGGAGAAGCAAGAGGAGGGAAGGATGTAGAACTGGCTGGAAGATTCACAGTCAGCAAGGAGTATTGGAAAGGAGCACATTAAGGAAACGCTTAATTTGAATTTTGATGACCTGAGTTCTAATTACAGCTCTGTTACTGTCTGCATGGTCACACAGAGGCCAGACCTCATTTACCTCATCTGTAAAAGAAAGGCCTAAAATGTTGAACGTGATCTCTGAGATCTCTCCTGGCTTTAAATCCCATATTCCCAAGGAGGAATTAATCTTTAGAAACTGCCCCAGAGCTCCACCCTCACCCAGCTCAGGGCTGGCTGCCATTTTTGGTCAGTGATTTGGGTGAAGGAGGGTGAATGGAGCCCAGAGCAGATTTGCAGATAATGTGATATACTGGGAGGAAGCAGTTAGCAGATTTGGATGGATGAAGATCTGAAAAGATCTTGATTGGCTGGAAGGAATCTAACCGAAATAGGCGTAAAGTGAAAGTCTGTACAGGTACAGGTAGGGGACTGCGAGCAGTTCATGTAAGAAAACCCTGAGGCTTTTCTACATTGGCCACAAACTCAAGATGAGTCAACAGGACAGTTGGTATGAGAGCCCTAAAATGCTGCGTGCTCAGAAACATTTAGGTTATAGATTAGAGAAGGGACCTCTGAAGTGATCCAGTCCAACTCTCATTCTGCAGAAGAGGGAACAAAAGTCCCAAGATGACAAGGTAATTTACCTATAATCCTAGGGCTCTAGTCTGTGGATTTGGATAGTTATGGATAAATCTATGCCTTTAGAGCTAGAGAGGAGATCAGATATCATTTAGGCCATGCCCTTGCTGCACTGATGCTCAGAGCCTTAGAGCATCCTGAGCTGGAGTTCCTTTGGCCTCAAGTCCACATGTGACCCTCTAGGCCCTCAAGTACCCTTGAAGGCTGCACTTGAGGACCTAGAGGGCCACATGTGGACTTGATGCCATAGGTTCCCCAGCCAGGGATAGACCATAGAGTGTTAGGATTGGAAGGGATCTTCAAAGATGCCCCAAATGTCTCAATTTATAAGGGCCCCTAAAAGCATATACTATGAGAGTTAGGAGGGGTCTTAGAGACTGAGGAGACCAACCACATTTTATAGATGAAGAACTGAGCATTAGAGGGAAAAAGGCAAGTCTAGGTTTGCACATGGAATCTTGGGTGGAGCCAGAAAGGTGTTCTGGGTATAATTCTGTCCAAGCTCAGACCAGCCTAGAACTGACATCTCCCTAATTCATAGTCTGATTGAAGGGTCTTGTGGGGGAGGAAAGAGCCAGGGGGAAAGGAAGAGGAAGAAATTCAGCTCTGGGAGAATTCAGTAACTACTGCCCAAAATTAGCCCGAGGGCCATCAACACCTTTCCTCCCTCCTGCTGCTTTGGGTGGAAGCTGGCCTCCTGGGAAACAGCTCCCTCCTGGGACCCAGCTATACAGACGCTTAATGGGCCACCTCTCATAGCAGTGAGAATGTGCCCTATTCAGCTCAAGTTAAGACTGTGGGAATGAGAGACTGGAAAGGAATATATCATTGTCACCATCCTCACCACCGCCACTGTCATCCCTGCTCAAGACCACAAAGTCTTTATTCCCTACTCTGTCTGGTCCTGGTTTTGGGCAGTGTTGGAGTGAACCACAGTCTTGGTCTGATGGAGGGCAGATAGTCTATGTTGTTCCCTTCTCTCTCTGGATTGAGAGAGAAACATGGCCCTCACCCACAGAGAGAAACTGGTCAAACCCTGGTTTGATGTGGGGAGCTTTAAGCCTTTGCTAACTCTGAACTCTTTTCTCTGCAGATCCCTCCAAACTTGCCCTGCTCAGTGACACTGCAGCCAGGGCCTGAGGACACAGGAAAGGTAGGGCCAGTTTTGTGCATTGCTTCTGGGATTGGAGTTCTTGATCATTTCCCCCAAGGGCCTGACAGGAAGTAGGATGATTGAAATCTAGGTAGAAAAGAGTAGGAGTAGCTTATGCAGCCTCCAGGACCTTTGTGAGGATGAAGTGTGAAGTATTGGTGTGTAGTAAAGTGAAGTTCAGGGTAGTAGTAGAACTAACTCAGTAGGTAGTGAGCTCCCCATCACTGGAAGGTTGTAGGTAGAGGCTGGATCGAGCACTTTTGGGGAAGATGGAGAGATTTTCTGTTCAGATACTCAGGTGCTCAGTGCTCTTTTTGAACCTTTCAGATACTGAAATTCTAGGATTCTAGAAAGTGGATGATATTTAAAGCATTCTCTGCCCACAGCATTCCATGATTCTGTGAAACGTTTACAAAATGCTTTCTTGATTACATTTGTTATCTTAAAATCAATTGCCCAAGGAAAAGATCAGTGAGGCATGAGTAGACAGCAGTTCATAGGAGAAAAGACCTGGTGCTTTTCATGGGTTTCTATTCTCCATGTGAGTCAGCAAAGTGAAGCCAAAACCAAAATAAAACATAACCCCCACCCCCCACCCAAGAACAACACAACAACAAACCCAAGAAAATAGGATGCTGGGCTAAAGGAACAGGAATCTAGTGTCTAGAGGGAGTGACAACCCCATTGCCTTGTGTGCGGGCCAGACCACAACTTGGAGCATTGTCTTCAGTTCTGGGTGAGGAAGGCTGCTGACAAGTTAGAGTGTGTCTGGGCTGGGCCAGTCAGGATAGTGAGGGATCTGGAGGCTGTTTCACAGGATTCCAGGATCCCAGGAGCTGGGAATGTTTAGCTGAGAGGGATGTGGGATGGGTAGAGACTAAAAGGGATTGACCCAGGGAAGAGGAAGATTTATCTCTTTCTGCCCCAGGGTAAGGGAAAAAAAAACCCAAAACACTAGGAACAGTGGGAGAAGGAGGGAGGTGGGGTGGGGTGGGGTATGTGTGGGCAGATATTGGCTACACATGAGGAAAAACTTTCTTGTGATCTGAGCTGCCCACAAAAGGAATTGGGCTGCTTGGGAAGAAGGTGAGCTTCTCATCACTGGGGATAGGGGCTGGGAGGGAGCCTCTTCAAACAGAGGCTGGATGGGCGTGATTCTTTGTTGGGGATGATGCAGAAGGAATTTCTGTTCATTTGACTAGGTGCCCCCAGAGTCTCTTCTGGCTCTCTTTGAGGGCCTGTGACTCTGAGGTTTTGGAAGAATGGTACAGAAGAGGGTGGGGACCATGTAGATTGAGGTAGTCGAGAAAGACTTCTTGAACCCTGAAGGTTGGCAGGCCAGAGATTTACAGGGACTTAGAAGAAAGGAAGAGAAGAAATCTTCAACATTTGTATCTGCCAAGGAGTGATTGGGGAAGGCAGATTTATCCTGATATAAGCCCAAGCCTGACAAAATCAGGCTGTGCTGTAACCAGAAATTATAATCCATTCCAAAGTTAAGTAGACCTAGTTTCATTTTGATTTATCAGGTGGTTTGGATTATTTGGGCCAGTGTTCCCCTCCCTACCTTCCTTCAGAGAGCCCAGAGTGGCCTGTATTTGAGGATGAAAAAGAAACCTGCTTTTAACTGGGTGACCTTAGATGAGTCACCTCCCTTCTCCCAGGCCTCAGTTTCTTCAGTTGTGAAATGAAGAGGCCATGCTAGATGTCCTTCAAGTTCCCTTCATGTTCTGACCTATATTTTCAAGTCTTTTCCAGGCATAACATTTGATGCCCTAAGCTCCCTTGTATTTGACATTCTATGGCCTAAGGTCCCTTCTAGATATGAAATTCTGTGCTCTTTATCCCAACATTCAGTGAATACCCTAAAGTCTCTCCAAATTCAGATATTTTATGTTTTAGGGTTCCTCCTGACTTTGACATTCTGTGGTTCTGTAATTTGACCTTATGTGTTTGGCTTCTGCGGTCCCTGGTAATAAAGGAAAGCAATGTCTTTTCCCCCCATTCTGGTCTGTCACTTTCTTCATCTGTCAAATAACTACCAACCCTCTTATCTCCTAGGGGTGATGAGACTGCTTCTATATTTTCCAGCACATTAGAGCTGATTTTTGTAGCCTGAAATTTGTTTCAGGAAGTTTCTGTGTCTAATACAGCAGAATGAAGTTAGGCGGTAAGAATGTTCTCACCCTGGGTGAGCCCTAGGTTCTCTGAGGGGTAGAATTGGCGTGGAAACTGTCCATATGGAAATGGCCTGCTCGGAGTTAACCCTGTGAGGGACCAAGGTTAAAAGAATGGGGATTCTTTTTATAGAACGTGGGATGTCAGAACTGGAAGGATTCTCAGAACACAGAATGTTAAGCCTAGAAGGTATCTCACAAATGATCTGATCTTTACAGATGAGGACATTGAGTCTGAAAGAGTAAATTGCCCCAGGTCACACGTTGGACTGGAGCCGAGGTCTCTTGATCCAGGTTTTGGGTTCTTTGTGCTTTCCTGTCCTGCCCCAGTAACCATTTCTTCACATGTGGGAGGGATCCTTGTACCTATTGCCTGGGGCATACCTTGTTCCCCAATGTACCCCATCTTCTTGCAGGCCTGTGGTGTGGATTATGAAGTCAAGGCTTTCTGTGCAGAAAATCTGGAGGAGAAGACTCACAAACGGTAACCAGGACCCAGAGTCCTCTTTGTCAGCCTTGCTGGGGGTAGTGGTAGGTTGGGGTGTGTGTGGGGGGTAGAGAAGATTGGGATATCAAGCAGAGCTCAGAGAGGGCACAGAACTTTGTGAACATGGTGGCGGTGGTGGCAATCCTGGGCAGGAGGTGGGAGCAAGAGGGTCTAATCTTCTATTAGTCTCTGAAATGCTCTTGTGGTTTTAAATAGAACACTGTCCCCTCTGAATCTCAGTTTAGCCCATCTGTAACATGAGACACTATAAAAAGAGTATGTATAGGGTAGAAGCTCTCTAGTGGATTCTAGAGTGGATTTGGCATTCTGTTTATCTCTTGGACACCACCTGAATCTAGGGAGGCAGGAGACACATTCTTAGCATTCTAGAAGCCCCTGGTCTGAGAGGAAATACATGGCTTCTTCCCTAAGGGAACACCTTATCCAGGAAGGTGCAACATGGCCCTTTTTCCCAGGGAATGAAAAAAGCCAGTGCTGGGGGTGGTTGGGGGCTGATCAGGGAAGAGACTTCTAAGAAGAGTCAGGATCAAACATGGTTCCATCAAGCAGGATGGAACAGCATGGACTAGGGAGAGGAAGTCAGATAGGCATGAGCTCCATGCTGGAAATTGCAGTATCAGTGATAGGGTTAAATAATGGGACCCAGAAGGCAAAAGAAGGGAAGGTTTGGGTGGTGATGGGGGCTTACAACCAACTAATAACACTCCTGTGTGGCCCAGGTGGGTGGATGAGTGTGGACCACAAGGAGATAATCTGGAGACCCAGGTGGTATGGGCCAGCTTCGCCATCTGGTGGACATTTCTCATGTTGCAGACAATTCTGTTGACGGTTTTAGCTGGAAAGAGCCTGCCATTGACTCTCAGTCTGCTCACTGAGCCATCATCCCCTTCCCTCAGCCATTGTCCCCTCACTGAGTACTCATACCTCTGACCGAGGGATCCTTTGCCCCCATTTATTAAGCCCTCATACTTGGCAGTGAGTGTCATGTTTTCTTTGAGCTTCCCCCCTTCCCATCACTAAATACCCTATGTCCTCTGAAAGCCTTTACCCCCTCATCTCCTTAATTAACCCTTCCCTCTGACTGACCTCTCTTTCCTCTTAGTATTATGGAGAGACATGGAGTTAGAGCTGAAAGGGGCCTTGGATGGTTATTTAGCCCAGGCCTCCTAATTTTGTGGATGAGGAAACAGTCCAGACAGAGGTGCAGGAATTAAACCATGGTCATACTGGAAGGAAGGAGCAGAGCTGAGATCTGGGCCCAGTCCTGATTTTTCTCCTTTTGCCCAAAGCTCTATGAATAAGTAAGGGCAGTGCACTCCAAGTCATCAGTATTCTTTCCACTGAACCATGCACTGTCTTTGTTCCTCTCCACTGAGCCTCCTCATCCACCTCATTGAACTTGTGTTCTCCTTCAGTGATTCCCTCTCCCTGCCTTTCCCCTATATCCTCCCTGAGCCTCCATTCCCTTCACTGAATCCTCACTCCACTCCTGCACTGAGGCTCCCATCCCCTTCTGAGCCTCAGTCTCCAGCACTGAATCCCTATGTTATCTCTGGATCTCCATTCTCTGCCCCAAGTCTTTACATTCCCCACACCAAACCTTAGCTCACCTCACTGAGCCATCATCATTATCACCATCACTAGCAGCCTGTTCTTAGCCTTATGCTAAGGAGAAAGAAGACAGTATCTCCAGGGCAGATCACAGAGATCCAGCTAAGACTCATTGGAATTAATGTGGAGAATGAACCTTATGCATTGTGGTAGGGATAGTTAGGACTGGAAAGGCCCAGAGTAGGGATCTGGATGGTCAGGGAAAGAGCTTCTTGGAGAAGGTAGACCTTAACTTGAACCTGGGAAGATGACTAGCATTTGGAAAATTAGAAACTAGAAATGTTCCGGGACAGGGGATTGGTATGAACAAAAAGACAGAGGGAAAAAGGAAGGTGATGTTTGTTCTAGGAAGTCCAAAGTTTCCAAAGCAAAGGGTACATGGAAGGGAGATAAAGCTAGAAAGTTAGGATCCTAAGTTCAGATCCTGGAAGGCCTTTAATGCTAGGCTGAGCAGCTTGGTCTTGATTCTTTGGGGAGTTAGAGAGTGTTCTGGGATAGAGGAAAGTGTTGGGGAGTCTTGGAAAGGGTGTCCACCCCCAGTGGCATCATCTTTTCCTCTCCCTGGCTTGTTCAGGAATTCTGTGCGCTTGGTCATCCGGAAGGTCCAGTATGCCCCAGAGAGGCCTGGTCCCCAGCCCACAGCTGAGACGACTCGTCAGTTTCTGATGTCTGACAAGCCCTTGCACTTGGAGGCCTCTCTGGACAAGGAGGTAAGGGCACTGGGCTCTAGGTGGTTGAAGAGCTAGTGTAGGAAAGGCAGCATTGATAACAAGAGTTAGGACTTTCTCATGATTCCTCAAGGCTTTGAACTCAAGAATAAAAGATGATTTTTGTGGGGACAGACTATCTGCCTTCAAATATTTGAAGTTTTGTTGCAAAGAAGACAGATTAGTTTTTCTTAGCTCCAGAAAGCCCAGCTAGGACCAGTTGAAGGTAGGAGAGGGATGGGGAGAGAATGTAAGCGCCTTGAGGGCAGGGATTATTGTATCATGTGCATCACTAGGGTTTAATACATGCTTAATAAGAACTTGTTGAATTATTGATTGATTCAGTTTAGTATAAAGGGACTAACCTAACAGTGAGAGCTCTCCAGAGTAGAATGGACTACCTTGGGGTAATGAGCTCCCCATCACTGGAGGTCTTTAAATGGAGGATGGATGACCATTTGTTAAGGATGTTGAAGGTGGGGGAGAAGTAGTCCTATACTCAGACTAGATGACCTCTGAGCTCTCTTCCAAATCTTAGATTCTCTGCTTTGTATGAGTGTGTGATCTTGCTCCATTCCCTCTCCCCCTTCATTTCCTTGAGAGTGAATAAGGACAACAAACTCTCCAAAAGGGAATTGAGAATGTCCCCCTCAGACCGGATGGCTCAGGATCATCCACTATTGAAAAGGGGACTGTATCTCCTCTCACAGCCACATGCTAGAAGTTAATTAGGGCAACAAACTCTGCTGAAGGATTAGAATTGTTCTCCTTTTTCCCCAAAGCTTTATGAGTAAGTAAGGGCAGCACACTCCACTGAAAGTAATTGTTTGGGGGTTTCCAGGAGATATTAGTAGTGCCCTTCCCCACAACTGTTCAGTTTTGGTTTTGGCTTCTCTTTAACTTTGGGGCCAATAGAGGCAAATAGATGTCCAGGGGTATCCCTTGAGTCAGGCAGCTTTGAATTCATTCAGTGCAAATCAGCATACATATATTATGAGCCAGCTGTTCATTCATTCAATAAATAGGAATCATCTATTATGTGTAGAATCCTGTACTAGAAACTGGGGTGTATGTGTGTATATGTGTCGGGGAGAGGAGATGATATGAGAAACACTAGCCCACAGTGTCTGCCTTCATGAAGCTTGCAGTCCAATAGTTGGGCTGGGGGCAGGGGCACAACATATATATGGATAATAATGATGTAAGACAGAATAAGATTGGGTACATAAGAGAGGAGAATCCAAGGCTTGTCTGAGATCTCTGGAAGACTCATTTCTGACTGTGGGATGAGGGAATGCATCAGGCAGGAGGTGGCATTCGAGTCTGGCCTTGAAGATTTCAACTTGTGGACAGCTCAATGTTAGCAGAAGCTGGTCTGTCATCCACTCCTCCAGCTGCCAGACCCAGCTGTGTTCTGCTCCTAACTGATGGGATAGCAGACTGCTACTGACCCTCATAGGCCACACTGAGTGGCTCAGCCTCTAGAGCCAGGGAGGCGATACTCTCCCTGGCCTTGGCCCTGGTCACATCCCATTTGGAGAAGTATGTCCAGTGTGTGGGCCACAAGTGTGTCCAGAGGAGGGTGTTCAGATGGGGAGGGGACAGGACCCCAGCCCATCCCAGGGTCCCTCAAAGGGAATATTTAATCTTGGAGAATCAAACAACATGACTTTGTTGAGCACCAGCTATCTCCAGGAGCTGGGTGTGCAGCAAAACAACAAAACAAAACCTCAGAAAAAACCTGAAACAGCCCCTGCCCTCAAAGAGCTTACATTTTATCAGAGGAGGGGATTTCCATCTATGTAAAAGTTAGACTACATGCCCTCTGGGAGAGCAGTGGGTCTGGAGTCAAGAAGACCCAAGTTCAAGTCCAGCGTCAGACATGTATCAACTCTGCAACCCTGGGCAAGTCACTTAACTGCTGTTTGCCTCAGTTTCCCCATCTGTAAAATGGGGATAATAAAGTCACCTTTGTCCCAGGGTTGTTGTGAGGATCAAATGAGCTAACATTTGTAAAGTGCTTTGCAAACATTAAAATTTGCAACCATAAAACTATTAAAATTATTTTGTTAGTATTGTTATTATTGTTGTCAGGGGAAGAAATGATCCCAGTTCTTGGTGGATTCCGCACCACCCCAGAGCCTGTAGGAAAACCCTTCCAGAGGTGTCTGGTAGTTCTGGAGAGAGAGGAGCCTCCTGGGAGTATGGAGTTGCTAACAGAGACGTGGTATCTAGGAGTGCAGGCCATGATAGTCCTGCTGTCTGTTCTAGGCAGGACATTAACAAATTGGAGGGAGTCTAGAAGGAGAGCTATCCCCTTTCCCTTTCTCACTGGCTTCTGGCTCATTGAGATCATGGTACAAGGTGGTTCTCTTTTCTGATGGGTTCAATTTTCTTGGCTGAAAGAGACAGAAACAAAGAAGTAGTGAGTATTCAGCCCCATAGAGAAAAAGCCAACACTCAGAGTTCAGATGTGGGGATATGTCCTCACCTGTGGGTCAAATGAGATCATATTTGTAAGTCAACCAAGTCCCTTCTGCTACCTGACTGCATTGGACTCCTCTACCCTTCTCTCTCCACTCCTCCTCCCAGATCTACTACCATGGGGAACCCATCAGTGTTAATGTCCACGTCACCAACAATACCAACAAGACAGTGAAGAAGATAAAAATTTCAGGTACCTGGGGGGATGGGGCAGCAGTGGGGAGACATCTGCACATGAGGGTTTGGAGAGCAAGTTTTAGGTGAAGTTGGTAGGGAGAGATTTGCCTTCTTCACCTCCTTCCTGGGGAGTTGGTTAAAGGGTTCTCCATATCACCCTTTCACAAAGTGCTTTGTTCAGTGGTCCAAGGGGAGGCAGTGGGCATACAGGATGGTTGATGATTAAGGCCACCTGGCCTGCTACTCTTGGAGGGTGTGTGAATGGCTGGAGTTTGGCTTCTAAGGGCCAAAGGAGGCTAGAAGGGACTGTGGGATGCTTCTGGACATTTATAGGATGGTCGCAGTATCACAGCTACCCTGGAAGAAGGGAAGCTGCCCCATAGACCAGTGGGCCTAGGTTCTCAGGTCTGCTGAGGCCCTGCCCTCAGGGCTACCCTGAGCATTTCCCCTCCAGTGCCTTGGGATTTCCTCCTTGTAAGATGTGTTCTGTTTCTGCTCATAGTACGCCAGTATGCTGACATCTGCCTGTTCAATACAGCACAGTACAAATGTCCCGTGGCTGTGGAGGAGGCTGAGTAAGTTAGCCTTATGGGACCTTGGGTGGGTAGGAAGCATTTCGGTTCTGATGTCCAGCCCAGCCTTGACCCTGGATGCCAGTGTGGGGGGAGGGAATCAGGTCCCCAAAACCCAGGGATCAGCACAAACTCCCCAAACTCCCCCATCCACATGCAAATCAGATAATAAAAGCAGTAGATAATCCTGGTGCCATATATAAATAAAAAAAGAAACCAAACAATGTTTAATCCTTTAAATAATCAGTAGATAATAAGAGATAATACAATATGCAGGGGATAATATTTGAAAAGCAGATAATCTGAGAGTGGATAATTAAAGGGTGGAAAATCTCCTAATAAACAATTCAAAATTTCAGATAATTAAAAAATAAATGTTGTAAAAAATGTCTTATTCCTTTGGTATAACTCTCCAAGTTGGTCAGCATAGGGTGTGAAAATTCCCTCTTCCAGTGCAGATTGGTGATTTACCTACTATTTATGGTCTTAATGAACTGCTTTGGGCACTGTGAGGGCAGCTAGGTGGCATGGTAGATAAAGTGGCTTAGAGTCAGGAAGAGGAGTTCAAATGCAGCCTCAGACATTTAGTAGCTGTGTGACCCTGGGCAAGTAACTTTACCCTATTTGCCTCAGTTTCCTCATCTGTAAAATGAGCTGGAGAAGGAAAAACACACCTCTCCAGTATCTCTGCCAAGAAAACCCCATATGGGGTCAAGAGGAGTTGGACCTGACTGAACAGCAACAAAAAGGCACTGTGAGGTTTAAATGCTTTACACAGGACCCTGAGGCCTGTGTGTGTCTGAGGCTGGTCTTGACCTTAGGCCTCTCTGATTTCCTTAGTCATCTTAGTCTCTGTGCCATGCTGCTTCTTGCTGTGAAAATAGCTAGATGGCTAATTCAAAACAGCAAATGGTTAATCGGAAAAAGTGTGGCTAATTTTTAAAAACCCTGAGCAGTAATACCAAAGAATGAATGATAAAAGCATGGCTCATGTTAGATCAGCATAATCCAAGCAGTGAATTTAAACAAAAACGAAAACCAAAAACAATAACCCAACAAGGAACAGAAATCTACATTTCCTTACCTGCCCAGTGGGGCCTAGGCGAGTTCCTGGAGTGGCCTGGGAAGGGGCGACAGGGAGAGACCTGCTTGGTACGGTGAAAAGGACTCATGCTCAGATTCAGGAGACCCCTGGCTCAGAGCTCCAGCTCTGCTGTTTAAGGCTTGTGTGGCTTTAAGCAGATCACTCATTCTCTCTAGGGCCTTGATGAAGTGGCTGGGTAAGATGGCTTCTGAGCTCTCTTCCAGCTCTGATGCTGTCTATCAGTTGACCCATTATTTGTTTAGACTCCCAATTCAGTTGAGTAAAAAACATTTATTAAATACCTGCTGTTGTGCCAGGCACTGTACCAAGCACATGCATTCGCCCAAGGCACAGGTTAGACAAGATGATTTAGTAGTCAGAATGATGGTCTTGGATTTTAGAGGCCTCTCTTTCAAAATCTCTCTTGCCCTCCCCAGTTAGTCTGGGGAAGGGAGAGTGTGGCTCTGTGTGTGTGTGTGTGTGTGTGTGTGTGTGTGTGTGTGTACGAGAGAGAGACAGACAGACAGACTTGGGGCATGGGGGGGAGCAGTGGCAGGGCTCACCTGTCTGTTTGGGCCTCAGGAAGGAGGGGATCTTTTCTGTTAACCTATGTTTCTTCCAGTGACATGGTGGCTCCGAGTTCAACATTCTGCAAAGTCTACACCCTTACCCCGTTCCTGGCCAACAACCGTGAGAAGCGAGGCCTGGCCTTGGATGGCAAGCTGAAGCATGAAGACACCAACTTGGCTTCTAGTACCCTGTGAGGATACCCCTGATTCCCTTCCTCCCACACCCCCAGTAGCTTTCTCTGGATCATGTTCCATGTTTCCCCTCCCTGGCCTTGGTGGCTCGTTTTCTGTCCTCCCCAGGCCTTCCAGCTCAGCCTCCTCTAAGCATCCTTGGTGCCAAGGGACTAGGCTTGTTCTCTTTGTGGCCCGGAGGGCATAACCTGTAGCAAAAGGTGCAAGAACCAGGAGGATGGAGGGTCTACGTAAGGGTCAGAAATTTAGAACTAGAAGGGACCTCAGCACTGAGTCTAAAAGCTCATTTTGCATATGAGGAAACTAAGGCAGAGATGAAGTGGCTTGTCCAGGGTCACACAGCTAGTAAGCACCCGAGGCCAAATTTGAACTTAATCCAAAACTTGCAAGTCCAGTGCCCTATTCATGACATCATGATGTCTCTAGGAGAAACTTCGTCACAGTTATTTATTTATTTTTGCTTTTTGGAAGGGGGAAGCAGGGCAATTGGGGTTAAGTGACTTGCCCAAGGTCAAACGGTTAGTTTTATGTGAAGTGTCTGAGGCTAGATTTGAACTTAGGTCCTCCTGACTCCAGAGCCTGTGCTCTATTCAGTGCACCACCTAGCCACCCCCCACTTCCTCACAGCTAGGACTATCCAACAGAGAGTGGATTATTCCATTACATGGAAGGTTTCCTCTCTACCTGGAGGCCGCTTCAGGAACCACTTTAGGTAGCTGGGTGGCACAGTAGATAGAGGGCAGGACGCGCCCTCAAACCCTGCCTCAGATACTTACCACTTATGTGATCATGTATCACTTAACCACTCTCTGCCTCAGTTTCCCTACCTGTAAAATGGAGATAATAATAGTACCTAGCTCACCAGCTTGTTGAGAAAATGCAGTGAGAGAGTGTGTATAATGTGCTTTCAAAACCTTAAAGTATAATATAGATGCTGCTGCTGCTGAGGAGGAGGGACGCTGTAGGAGGCCTTCTTGTTTGGTGTAGGCTAGGCTCGAGGGCCTCTTGGGTCCCTTTTGACTCTGAGACACTGCATTCTTAGCCAGGGTGGCAGAGGGAGTGCACCCACAGAGGCCCCCGGGCTCCAGGATCATTTCCTCAGGATCCTGGGGCTGGCATTTCTTCCACTCAGCCACACATCAATGCCATGTTGCTTCCTGCTCCATAGTCTTCCTTCCCCTACGTCTTGTCTTTATGACTTGTTTTTTCCCCAAACACTGCAGGCTGAGGGATGGCACAAATAAAGAGATCTTGGGAATCATCGTGTCCTACAAAGTCAAAGTGAAGCTGGTTGTCTCCCGAGGCGGGTGAGTAGGCCCCGTCCTTGCTCCTCTGCCCTTCCCTGCTCCCTGTGGGGCATCATCCTCAAGCAGGGTGGAGGGAAGGAGGAGGCAGCCTCAGCTCCGGTCCATTCCACAAGTGTTCCCTTCACCCTCTCCCTGGTTGGGGCACAGTCTGGCATGCTCTTGAAGAGCTCTTTCCCCAGGCTGGGTTCACCTTGAGACAATGGAAGGGGTGTGGGGTTTTCCTCCATCTTCTTCCTCCTCCTTACTCCCTCTTCTCCTCCAAGCATTTTCCATCCTCTTCTGACCCTTCCTCTTATATCTTCTTCCTCCACTTCCTTCTTCTCCTCCTTCACACTCCTCAGATCCACCTTCTAGTCCTCTTTCCTCCTTTCTTTTTTACTTTTCCTTCCTCCTTTTCTTCTTCCTTCTCCTTTCCTCCCTGTTCATCTCTGCTGCTGCTGCTTTATTGTTGTTTCTCCTCCCTTTTCTGTCCTTCCTTTTATTTCCTTTGTACCTCTATTTTATCCTTGCCTCCTTCCTCTTCCCTCTTTCCTTTTCCTGTCTTCTCCTTCCTTCCTTCCTTCCTTCCTTCCTTCCTTCTTCCCTCCCTTCTTTCACTCCTTTCCTCCCTTCTTTCCCGCCTTCTCTCCTCCTTCCCTCCCCTTCTTCCCTTCTTTCCTGTTTCTTCTTCCTACCTCCTTCCTCTTCTTCCTCCTTCTTCCTTCTTCTTCATGTTCCTCTTCCTCCATCTCAGACCTCATGGAGCCTTTCTCTGCTCGGGGCATGAAGTTTACCAAGTGAGTGATATAGCCTTGGGTCCTGCCCTCAGAGGCTAGGACAGTGCAAGGTGGGAGGGATCCCAAAATGGAGGTGCCTCAAGGGGCACTCTTCCATCCAGGTGTGAGCCAGGCCACTCTGCTTCCTCTGGGTTCTTCCCTTCCTTAGACTCTTAGAGCTGGGAGGGACCTTGAGATGCCGAATATCAAAGGTGGGAGAGATTTGGAATACAAAATTTGGACAGGACTTTAGATCAGAGAATGTCAGAGCTGGGAGGGCCCTTGGAACACAGAATGTTAGAGGTGGGAGGGCCCTTGGAACACAGAATGTTAGAGGTGGGAGGGCCCTTGGAACACAGAATGTCAGAGCTGGGAGGGCCCTTGGAACACAATATCAGAGCTGGAAGAGACCTCAAGACCATAGAATGTCAGAGCTAGGTGGCATATTAGAGATCATCTCATCTAGCCACCTGATATTATAGCTTTAGAGATTAATTGGTTGTTCAAGGATGCATTGGGAGTCATTGTCAGAGTCAGGAATGCAAAGAGTTTAGGACTCTTTGCACTCCACTTTATTATCAATATCATGATTCCATATCTGACATAGAGAGCTAGCAGTCCAGGTCTCAACTCCCTCATTTATCCTCACTGGGGGCTACAGACGTTGCATGGATGACTTTGTTGGTCTCTCCCACTCTGAACTCTGCCTTCTTCTTTGCCTCCTCTGATCTGCACCAGCCTGTTGGGAGATCTCGCATCCAGGTAACTCAACTCCTTATGACCCAGTTGCTCCTGAGTTGGGCCAGGCCCATTCTCCCCCAGTGGTCAGACACCCAAGGCCCATTATTGGGCCTTGGGCCTCTTGCATTTCTCAGAGCTCTAGGTGGGTCCAGGGGGTATGTAGACCTGTGGTCAAGGTAGGGGGTCAGTCTGTGGTCCAGGCTACATGGGAAGTCAGGGGCAGAGCTGTAGCTTGTGACTCCGTATCTTGGGGGTTGTTTCACTACCCTGTGACTATGTAATAGACTTCGGCTTGATGATGCTTTATATCCATTGGCTGAAGCCCAGCCCAGATGCTACATTATGGTTGTCCCAGCCGAAAGTGATCTATCGATGCCTTTAGTGTTTAGAACGAAGTCATACCCTAACATACTCCCCTCCCACTCCCAAACTGGTCCTTATAACAAAGAAGAACAGTTTAAAAAAATTACCTGACATCATATATAATTTTATATACCCGTGTTTCCCTTTCTTTGAAGTTTTTTTCTCTTGAGATTCTTTGTTTCCTAGGACCAATATTTGGTATTCCTTTCATTTACATCATTGTAGACCTTCTGCATGTTGTTGTCCTCATTCTATATCAGTTCATGCAAGTCTTCCCATGGTTCTCTGAATTTTTTATATTCTTGTTTCTTATAATGTAAAAATATCCCATTCCATTCAGAACCACAATTTGTTTGGCTATTTCCCAATTAAAGGCATCTCTTCTATTTTCATTTCATTACTATGGTTAAATTAGTTTGTGCTAAGGACTGTGCTAAGTACTGGCAATGTAAAATAGCTAGTATTTATATAGCACTTTACAAATATTATCTCATTATTATAAAAAAAGAAGGCAGCCCTTACCCTCAGAAAGCTTATACTCTAATGAGGGGATGATAGCTTAATAACTAGAGATTTACAAGATATTTACAGAGTAGATGAAAGGCAACCTTAGATGGGAGAAGCATAGCAACTGGGAGCAACTGGTAAAGGTGTTATTTGAATTGAGTCTTGAAGGAAGCCAAGGATTTTAAGAATCAGAAGGGAGGAGGGAGAGCATTCTAGAAATGGGGCCACAGGGAGCTGTTGGAGTTTACAGAATAGGAGTGTGACATGGTCAGAGCTGTTGTATAAAAAAAAAAAAACAACACAACGCTTGGCAGCTAGATAGAAAATGGATTGGAATGACCAGAGACTGGAGTTTGGGAGACTGATTCTAGGAGGCTACTGCATTTGTCCAGGTGATGAGGCCTAAACTACAGTACTGACTGTGGGAGTGGGTTGTTGAGAAGAAAACAAGATTTGTCAACTGATTGGATGTATGAGGCTGAGTGAGGGGGAGAGTCTGAAATAACACTGAGGTTGCAAAGCTGGGAGACCAAGAGGATGGCAGTGCCCTTGATGATAATAGGGAAGTGTGGAACAGGAAAGGTGCAGTTTTTTGCGGGGGGGATAGTAATGATTTCTTTTTGGGACATATTGGGTTTGATATGTCCAGTAGGCAGTTGATCATGTGGGCTTAGCACTCAGGAAATAGATTAGGGCTAGGTGTAGGGGTATGGGAATAATATATGCAATGCTTGAATCCATTGGAACTGATGGAGATGATCAAGTGTAGAAAGCAGAGAGTAAATCAAAAAGGGCTCTGGAGGGAGCCTTTGGGGGGGTCCATTTATAGTCAGTGGGTGTGATATAGATGAAGATATAGGGAAAAAAACTGAGGATCAGTCAGGTGGTAGGAGAACCAGGAGAGTGAGGTGTTATGAAAACCCAGAAATAGAGGATTTCCAGGTGAAAAGGGTGGTCCACCATGTCAGAGGCTTCAGAGAGGTCAAGCAGGATGAAGACTGAGTGAAAGCCATCAGGTATGGCAGCAAAAAGATCATTCATAACTTCATAGAAAGCTGTTTCAGTCAAATAATGAGTTTGAAAACCAGACTGTGGAGGGTTTAGAAGGAAGTGAGGAGAGGCAGTGGAAACACCAATAAAGATGGCTTTTTCAGGGAATTTAGCAGATGAGAGGAGACATATAGGAAGAGAGTTGGTGGGGAGAAGGTCGAATCTAGTGAGACTTTAGAGGAATGGCTCTCAGCCTTATATTTGTTACAATATGCTTTGAATATTATTAGACTTTTACTTGAGAAATTTGATGTAAATATTTTCTCACTTTTATTCATTATAATTATTATATATTATCATTATTACATATAATTATATATTATATAACTATTATATATTATATAATGGTTATATAATCGTAATTATAATAAATTACATAATAATATATGTTGTATAATACATAATAAATTTAACAATAAAATAAATATAATAATAAATGCAGTTATTGCTATTGCATTTATTTTGTTTTGCAAGAGTATTTTAAGTTTTATAATCAAAATTGTCTAATGTTGACTTTTGTGATCTGCTCTGTTTCTAGTTTGGTTATGAATTCCCTCCCCTATCCTAAACTTGAAAGATCCCTTCTTTTTTTCTCCAATATTATTTTAATGATATAATCTTATATGTTAAGTTCATTTTCCATTTGGAAACTTAATTGTGGTATGTGGTGTAAGATGACTGTTTCATGCCAAAATGCTTTCCAGTTTTCTCAGCATGCCTGTTAAATAGAGAATCCTTTACTCAGTAGGATGTAGTATTGCATTTACCAAGCATTGGGATACTGCATTTAATTACTTCTAAGTATGGGTTACTTAGTTTTACCTACTGATCGATCTACTTTTTAAATCAATACCAAATAGTTTAGATAATTATTGCTACTTTGTAATATAGTTAGAAATCTGGTAATGCTAAATTCCTTTTAGTTCTTACTTTTTTCACTATTTCCATTATAAGTCTCCTCCAGATAAATATTGTCATAATTTATCTAATTATCTAAAGTAACCCCTTGACAATTGAATTAGTATGGTACTAACTCTGTAAATTAATTTAGATAGTAGCTTTATTTTAATCATGTTGACACGGCTCAACAGTAAACAGTGGATATCTCTCCAGCCATTGAAGTCTTTCTTTATCCTCCTTAACATTTTTCATGACATTTTTGCCTGGACCTCTCTTCTTTATGTTAATTTCCCTCTCTCCTATCGTTGTTTTTTTGTGTACTTGTCTCCTGTCACCCTCACCCTTGCCTCTCCACCATTGTTGTTGTCCTGTTGTTTGGTCATGTGCAACTTTTCATGACCCCATTTGGGGTTTTCTTGGCAAAGACACTGGAGTGGTTTGCCATTTCCTTCTCATTTTTACAGATTTTTAACAGATTTTACAGTTCATTTTCCAGATGAGGGAACTGAGGCAAACAGGATTAAATGACTTGCCCAGGGTCACACAGCAAATAAGTGTCTGAGGCCAGATTTAAACTTGGGAAGACGAGTCTTCCTGACTTCAGGCCCAGTACTCTGTGCATTGTGGCACCACCTAGGTGCCCTGACCCTCTTAATTATAAACACTTTGAGAGCAGAATCCATGATGTATCTATCTTTGTATACTTAGCCCTAATTATAAGATCTCACATAAGATAGGGACTTCATAAATGTTGGTTGCATAATTATGTAATGATTATATACTAACCATCTCTGACATGTGTATATCCCTCTAGATGTTATAATGTTATAGGGTTTTCTTCATTCATGATCTCATTTATTTTTCACTGCAACCCTGGAAAGGAGACAGGGAAGGGGTTGTTTCCTCCATTTTATAGTGGAAGAAACTGAGGGCCAGACCAGGGGGAGAGGGGAAGAAATTACTTTCCCCATGGTCATAGGCAGAGCTGGTACTCAGACCCAAGATGTTTGACTCCCAGCTGATTTATTAATGTTGAACACAGAAATGCTCCCTCCCATCCCGCATCCTGGGAGGCCTGTCTCCTTGGGAGGCCCGAAGGAGGGCTAGGCCAGAAGAATAGTCTGTGGGACATGAGTTTAGCTCATTTCTACATCTATTTCAGTGATGTGGCTGTAGAACTGCCCTTCACCTTGATGCACCCAAAGCCCAGGGAGGAGCCTGTGCGTCGAGAAGGTGAGTGTGTATGTAGGAGTCTGGACTGGTTGGGTCTCATCCACCAAGCAAGCTTAGAAGAGAAATAACTGCCCTTCCTATAGTGCTTAGTTTCCAAAATTCTTTCCTCACAGTAGCCCTGGGAAGTGTAGAGGGTGCAAGTTTTCCCATTTTACAGATAAGGAGACTTGAGGCTCAGAGGGTTTGAGTTATTTTCCCATGCACACACAGTTAAAAACTGATAGAACCAATATTCTCTCTTCAGCTCCAGCACCTCTGACTTATTAGTGGGAAGGGTCACTGAGATGGGGATTTCTCCTACTTCTTCTTGAGGGCGTCAGCCTAGGAATTACCTTGTCTCCATTTTTTATGTCCATCTCTGACCCATGATAAGATTAAGGCTGGGGGTGAAGGTTTCAGAAAATAGCACCAGGTAAATCATTGTAACTGGAAGGTGCCTTCACCCGCAGAGTGCTAGAACCACAGCTAGAACCAGAGCATAAGACTTTAGAACCTAGAACAGAGAGAACAGTGTTAATGTAGAGACTAGAGGGATGAGGTGGGGCCCAGAAATGACAAGTGTCTCATCAGGAATCCTAGAGCGAGTTGACTCTGGGTGCATTTCTAAGAGCAGACTCCTTCTCCTCCCCTGACTTTCCCTTCTAATTTTATGGGGTCATAGATTTCAAGCTGGAAAGGACTTTAGAAATACTCTAGTTCAGCAACCCTCTACCCCATTGTAAAGATGGGGAAACTGAGTCTCATTGAAGTCACTCACTGAAGGGAATACTAGTGGTAATAAGATTGGGAGCCAAGATTTGAACCTAGGTCCTCTTAGATCCAAATCCAGGCACCTTTTCCCTATTCCATTCTGGGCTTCTTAAAGGGTTTAGCACAGGCCAACTTGGAGGCAAGGCACTAACCCTTGGTATTCCAATGCTTTCAGGGATCATATTGAGGATGGGCTCTCTCCACATCCCAACTCTTGCAGATCCTCCAGTCTCATGTTGATATTAGCTTTGGGGGTCTAAGTAGGAGTGGGAATGAGTTCTGATGTGATACCATTCAGAGACGGACCCAGAAAAAGCGGTTGTTTGGGATGATGCACAGCCCCAGTCTCCCTGAAACACAGCATCCCCACCCCAAAGAAAAGAAAAGTAAAAGTCCTTCTAGTCCTGGAGCAGGAAAGGACTTTAAAGACTAACTGGTTGGATAGTTCTTTACTTTCTTTGGTATCATGGACTCCTTTGCAAATCTAGTGAAGGAATTTAGGAACTGCCTTTTTTTTTTTACCTTGAGGCAAGTGACTTGCCCAGGGTCACACAACTAGTAAGTATCTGACGCTGGATTTGAACTCAAGTCCTTCTGACTCCAGGGTTGGGTGCTCTATCCACTGAACCACCTAGCTGCCCCATGGAACTGCATTTGAAATAGTTGAAGGAAATACTAACTTTCAGGTAGAGATTAGTGAAAATAAAAATGCTTCCCCCCTCCACACACCCCCTATCCAAGTTCACAGATCCACTGAAATCTATCCATAGCCCACATGGGCCCAGGGACTCTGGGTTAAGAGCCCCTGAGCTAGTCCAGTGCCTTCATTTTGTAGAAGGGAACACAGTTTCGTAGAGGGAAAGGGGCTTAACCCCAAGTCCTACAGCCAGTAGGCAGTAGTGTTGTCAGAACTAGTGCTCTTTTTACTAAATTGTGCTATGTGTAGACAAGCTATAGACTAGTCCATGCTTAGTCCCACCACCCTCCCTTCCTGTTTTCCTTCTCTGTGTGTGGTGATTGTTGCTGTGACTTGGGCAGCCAACCGTTCATGTATAAACTTACTAACCCATGTCCTAACTCCCTGTGTTTAGTTCCAGAGAACGAGGCGCCCATAGATACCAATCTCATAGAACTTGATACAAAGTAAGCTGAACCTGACTTTGGATGTCTGGGTGGGGAGGGGTGTGTGTGTGTGTGTGTGTGTTGTGTGTGTGTGTTGTGTGTGTGTGTGTGTGTGTGTGTGTGTATGTGTGTGACCAGCTGTGATGGGAAGGAGAGGGAATGGCCTGGCTCATTGGCATATTAATCTCTAATGAGTCAGGCCCATCCACAGCTAACTCAGTGTTTCCCAAACCATTTGGCCATTGGAGACTTTGGGGCCTGGGATACCAGATTGGTCTAAACAGAGGCTGCTCCCCTAAGATAAGCTCATTTACACAGTGCTTTAATTACAAAGCGCTTTCCTCACATTAAGTCTCAGAGATAGATGCTTGGTACATAGTAGGTGCCTGATAAGTGCTTATTAAATTGAATGGTAATTTAATGTTGGCATAGTGGGGGTGGAGGAGGTTTAGATCAATGATTTCATCCCGAGGTGAATGTCTGGTATAGAAACTGCCTGCCTCCATGCTAGATAAAGCCTTTATTAAGCACTTGCTATGTCAGGTGCTATAATATAGTCTGGGGACACAAATATATGTAAAAAAAGACAAATCCTTACCCCTGGGAAGCTTCTATTCTAAGGGGGGAAGACAACCCATAATAAGTTCTTAAAGAGTCATCTTGGGGGCATTGAATAGTGTTGCTGAACCCTCAGCAGAGGCCAGCTCCCTGGCCTCTATGCCACAGGGCCTCTCATGTGGAGTTCCAGAGGAGAAAATGAACAAACAAAAGTTCTGAGCATTGAAGAATAACACCTATTATGGGTTATACTTGGGTTTTGTACAAGCCAAGTCTTGGGGGAAAAAAGTGGCCTACCTTTAGACCAATACAATATATATCAGGGAAACAAAAGTGGTTAGTGGGAGAATCTAGGGCTACCCCCTCCCCATAAAGATGGGGCAGAGGAAATTTTGGAGCATATTTTCATATCATCGGAATGCCATTTTAAGCCTTTTTAGTCTATAATTTCAAACTTAATATTTTAAGGTAAGGGAGAATATGGCTCAGTATTGAAATTTTCTTGTTTCAAAACCCCAGGGTTCCAGTGGACACAGTTTGGGAAATGCTTGGCCTAACGCATCTGCAAGGAATCCTGCCTGGTCTGGCATGTCCAGCAACAAGCTTGGCTGCCTGAAACCCTTGGCATGCAAGCTGGGCCCTCTCCTTTTCCTTGTGTTCTCCTGCCTGCTACTCCACCCTTCACCCCTGAGTTAGCAAAGCTGCAAGGAGACATCTGCTCCTGCCCCTGAAGCCCTCCGCCTTGCCCGCTCTGCCCTGCTTGATTCTTGCTGGTACCAGTGCCTTTTAGGCCATGCTTTGGGGTGGTTTGGGGTTTTTGGTTTTTCCATCACTCCCAAGAATTAGTCCCGGTTTCCCAGGAGTCACAGAATCTCAAGGGGTGCAAAGAACCTCAGAATGCATATAATCCAATCTATATCCAAAGAGAAATTTCTTTGCTAATATCCTTGACAAGTGGTTGTCCAGCCTCCCCCTAAAGACCTCCAGTGATGGAGGGTTCACTATATCAGTGGATGAACAGCTCATGGTGAGGGGAAGCATGATCACACTGATGAGAGATATTTGGATCTATCTCCTGACAGCTTTTATTGTTAGGAAGTTTCTCTCTTATGCTGAAACAAAACCTTCGTTTTTTTTAACTTCCTCCCATTGCATCATGTTCTGTGTGCTGGGGCCAAGCAGAATGAGTCTGATCCCTTTTCTGCACCTGAGGCCTGTTGATACCCAAAGATTGCTGTAACATACACTCTTCTTTGTCAGTAAACGGTATACCCAGTCCCTTCAATTCAGTCTCATTTGGCAAGGCTTCCAATCCTCTGGATGGTTGCCCTCCTCTGGATGTACTCCAGTTGGCCATTGTCATCCTTAAAATGCTATGTCCTGCACCAGACACAATATTCTCAAAGTCATATGTTCAGAGAAGAGGCAGGAGAGCTATCATTTCTTTTTTTTTTTTTGAGAGCTATCATTTCTGAACTCTGCACCTCTCCTAATGAAGCCTAAGCTCACATTATTAGTCTTTTTGGTTGGCAGGTTGTTTGTGGTCTACTAAGAACCCCACACCTTTTTCACATGAATACGGATGCATGCTGTAGCCCGTGTGATGTACATTGTCAGGAATGTTGTGGAGAGGATTCCTGTTCAGGTGGAGTTTGAGTGACATTCCCTCTGGGGTTCCTTCTACCTCAAAGATTTTGTGATTCTCTCTTCCTATCTTGTTTCCACAGCAGTTAACAGTTGATTGTGAATTGACCCTAGGTATCTCTCCCCTCAACACCAGCTCCTCCCTAGCTTTCGTTATAGAAAGCAGTGTCTATTTCTTTTTTTTTGTCTTTTTTTTTTTTGGAGGGCAGTTGGGGTTAAGTGACTTGCCCAAGGTCACACGGCTAGTTTTTTGTGTTAAGTGTCTGAGGCTGGATTTGAACTCAGGTACTCCTGATTCCAGGGCCGGCGCTCTATTCACTGTGCCACCTAGCCGCCCCCTAGCAGTGTCTATTTCTGACCCACTTGGAGCTATCCTATGGATTGTAGCCATTCCTGACCTGGCCCAGGGGCAGCTGGGTAGCCTATCTGATACCTTGCCCCCTTAGTTGCCTTGGCCTCTATCCCTCTGTACGGATGTCCCTTCCCCTACTGACAGCTCCTTTCCCCTTTTCTCTCCCATCAGCGATGACGACATTGTGTTTGAGGACTTTGCTCGACAGAGACTGAAAGGTATGAAGGACGACCAGGAAGAGGAGGAAGTCCCAAATTCACCACACTTAAACAACACATAAGACTGGACTCCTCTCGCTCTTCTTCTCCGGTGGTTCCTGGTTAACTCTTGTGAATTAGGCTGCTTGTTATCTTTTCTTCTTTTTATTCTCCCCCTTCTTTTTCTGGTATTTCTTTCCCCTTCTGTTTTTCTACTTCTACTAGGGGACTCCAGAGGACTTATGTAGGTATCATCAGGGATCTTCACCATCTGGCTTTGACCCACTTGTCATCAAATCACTGAGCCTCCCCAGTGGACACCTCATTTCTGCCCTGGAGAACAACTGAATGACTTGCTACTCTTCTTCCAACCTTAATCCATCCCAAGCCCTCTCTATTTCTGCCTTACCTTCGATCCCCTCCAGCCAGGCAGCCTTCAGTCTTCATATGGCCAGTCTCCAGGAGCTTCCCGGTCTACAGTCTTTGGATTATGTCTCTTCTGTGCACATTGGGTGGAATCCATCTGATAAAACTGAGTGTATGAATGTGGAGGGAGAGGGGAAAGGATTGCCAGTATATGTATGTTTGGGGGTGGGAGCAGGGGGGTGGTTCTAGGCTCAGCTACAGAGGGTGTGGGAGGTGACAGTTCTAGTCAATGCATACTCAGAACGGCCAGTGAGATAACCTGGTTGAACTATCTTGGGGCAGAGAGATGAAGGTAGCAAGTGGGGAACCATTCACTGCGGAAGGTAGGGAAGAGCCAGCAGCTGGGCTCTCTGTCCTTCCATCCCTTTTCCCAGTGTTTTGGTATTTTGGACAGCGATGGTGTTATAATGGCTCACCACAACAAAACAGTCAAATTGATGTTCTTAGCAGCAGTTACCGGGTTGAATGCAGGTCACAAGAATTAGCACAAACATTTTAATACTGTCAGAATCTTATATGTATTAGAGAGAGACAGAGGAAGAGAGCTGGATGTATCATTTTTATATTAGGATGGGCATTGCCAGTGGTCCAGGAAAAAAAAAAAGACCTTGTATTTGAAGTGAGGAGAGGAGGCATGTCTTCTCCTGAGTCCCTGGTAGCAAAGGAATCAGTCTCTGGGGAAGACTTCCCAGAGACACTCTTCTCTCCTGAGTGAGATGTTCATCCACCTTAGGACTGGCAGAGTTTTAATCTTCCATTCAGCAATGCAATGCAATGCAGTTAAATTCAACAAGCATTATTAGACACCTACCATATGCAAAGGATATAAAGATAAAAGCAAACATTCCTTGCCCTCAAGAAACTTATATCCTAGTTGTGCAGAGGGGGTGGAACTTACATTCTTCCATTTGGTTGATTAGTTACTGAATTGCCTTTAGATAATACGTGGGGGCTGAAGGATAGTTGGGTTATATGATGGGTTCAGATCTTGCCCAATTCTCTGGGAAGTTTCTGGTTGTGATTCCATCTGTGGTCAGGTGGGGGACACAAATGAAGAGGACATAGCTGGTCCCCAGAAGAAGAGCCCAAGGCCCAAAAATGTTGGTTTTACTTCTTCAGAAACAGAAGTACATAATGTGGAAAGGCAGGTTTATTGCCTAGGACTTAAAAAATCTCAGAGATCGTGTAGTCTAAACTGACCCCTCCTCTCCATTTTACAGATTAGGACAAGGAGGTTAAGTGATTTGTCCAAAGTCACACTATGTTATAAGAAATAGAACCAGGATCCAAACCCAGGGCCTCTGATTCCTAATCCACTATACCTTGGACAGGTTGCTGCCTTCCAGAAGCTTTCTCTCTGATTCCCATGGGTCTATATTTGGATTTCCAGACCAAAAACTTATTTCTGATTCCCTGAGGTCATCACTTTGCTAGCAACTGGTTGTGTTCTTCTGGGTTTCTTCTCTGAAAAGAAAGATATTTCATTGGAGAGGAAGCAAATAGATTCCTGCAGAATGGCTGTTCTCTTCATCTACACCTATAGAGTCAAGCTCAGCAGTTTCTCCATCTTTCTTCTCTTGGATCTTGGAAAGTCTTCACAGCCGTGGAGGGAGAATTGGAGTAGAGGATGGGGTCTCTCTCAGTTGATCTAGAGATTATAGAGAAAAAACTTTGACTCCAATACAAGGACTTCCTCCCAGTAGAAGAAACCCAGGAACCATCTAGTCAAACCTCTCATCCAGTTTGAGACTCTTCCCCCACAACCTTCATGATGAGGTCATCTGGCATGGATTGAATGTCACAGTGTAGCAGAAATGGCCCTGAATCTGGATTCAAAGGAGCTCAGATTTGAATCCATGAGTTTGAATGTGCAGAACAAGGAATGGTTACCATATTTGGAGCAGTAACTAGGAACTTTTTTACACTTAGAATGAAGGAATAGGGGAAAGGTAGGGGGTAAAAACTCACCAGGGGTATAATTACTGGGGGGTGGGATAGGGATAAAAGGCACAGTCTTGAATGGTGCTGTCCACATCCAAACAAATTTTGGTACCCTAAGACAGATCCTATAGTTATATATCTCCTCATGTTGATTAATATAAGGGGTGCATTGGAATATAAGACCTCTGCTCCTTGTCCATTGATTGCCACAGAGAATTCTGTAGTTTCTTCCTAAGCAGTATTTTGGACCCCTGCATCAGTATATGTTGTAGCCTAGCAGATGTACCATCTTTTCATCTCCTGATTAGCAAGGTTAAGGGACAGAGAGTTTACATAGCACCTCCCAACTCTGACACCTGGGGCACCCTCAATAGAGAGTAAGGAGCAATCTAGCTACCAAGGCAGATTCCTCCAGAAGCAGCCAGAAGGACAAAGAACCTAGAGGTCTCATCTTGTTCTTGCCAGTCCTGACATTTTCATGTGCCAACACACCCTTCCTAGGAAAATCCTTGGCAATCCACTTAAGACCTCTTCAGGATATTAGCACCATGTTTAAAGCCTGAGAACTGAGCATAGGGAGCAACAGAGGAGGATGGCAGACAAAGTAGATGTCCACTTGCAACCCTTCCAAATCTTCCTCAGCTTCAAATTATAAGCAGCAATACCGGGGAGTTCACAGGGTCACAGACTTTCAACATTTATTAAGCTCCTATTATGAACTAGGCACTATTCTAGGTGCTGGGGATACAGACAGAAAAAGGAAACAGTTCCTGCCCTCAAGGAGCTTACATTCTATCAGATTTGGAAAGTACCTCAAAAGCCTACTAGTTCAGCCTATACTTCAGCAAGAATCTCTCACCCTCTCACCTATTTAGTGGAAAATTTAGCAGAATAATTATCTAGCCTTGAAGGTCTGCAGTAAATGGAACCCACCCAAACTCCATTTCACTTTTGGACAACTCTCATTGTTAGGAAGTAATTCTTATATCAAACTAAAATTTGCCTCTGTGACTTACCCACAGGATTGGTTTTCTCTCTGGACTCCAGCTGAACCAATGTCTTTTACATAATAGCCCCTCAAATAATTAAATGAAGGAAGCTGTCATGCCCCACCTCCTTAGATATTTTCCTCTAGGTTAAACAATCCAAAGAGTCCTTAGCTAGTATTAGCTAAACCTGGTCTTTACTGCCTTTCCCATTCTTGAGCCCCGTGAGGACAGGTTAGGACATGGAACTGAGCAGGTCTTAGTAAACTGATGCCTCTTAATGTTGAAGAGGAGATTGCAGACTGAAGACCCCCACAGTGTATCCTTAACTTCCAGAACCAGAGAAGACAGAGTAAACATACCAGGGGAGAGATCTTTTGGTTTAGATGATTGAAGAGACCATTGTCTCGAGAACAAATGAAGCCCTCTTTACAGAAGATTCAGCCTATTGACTTTACTGCTGGTTCATTGCTAAAGCCTGAGGTGTTCCAAAAGCTATGTTTCTCCATGAAAACATGGTCCTGATCCCCACTGATCCACTTTTCCAGTGAAGGACCACATCACCACTGTGCCAAGGTCACTGCAGTTCATGGAGAAGCTAGTGCCACTTGAACCGTATGCAGAGGGAAATGGGAGAGCTGAATCAGATAATTAAGCTCCACAAAGTTATTGAGAACCTGCTCTATTCAAGGACCTGCACCAGGTTGTGGGAATGCAGAGAAAAAGCTGAAATGGTCCCTGCCCTCAAGGACCTTAGGTTCTATTGGGAAAATGCAGTGTGTTCATGGATAAGTAAATGAAAGGTCATGTCAGGTACCTGAGCTTTGAGGAAGCTACATATTCTACCACAGGTAAAGTGCATTCTAGGCATGGGAGGGTGGGAGGGAGTGGTGCTAGTCAGCCAGTGCAAAGGCATGGCAACAAGAGATTCCATATACTGGAAATTACTACTAGTTTAGTTTGGTGGGAACATAAAATGTGTGAAAGAGGAAACATGAAACCAGTCTGGAAAGGTAGGTTGGAGCAAGACTGGGAAGAGATTTCAATGCCAAGATGAGGTGTGCATTTGCATTTTTATTTTGAAATAATAGAGGGCCACTGAAGATTTTGTGATGTCTAGATTTTGGCAGCTCTGGAGCATGGATGGGAAAGAGGGAGAGCCTGGAAGCAGGGAGACCAATTAGGAGACTGTTACAGTGGTTTAAGTCAAGAGGAATGCCATAGAAGAACAGAGAGTGTGGACTTTGGAGGTAGAGGCTCTCTGAAATGAAGAGGTTGACCTCAGTGGTCCCTTAGGATCCCTTCTGACTAAGCCTATGAGGGAATAACTGGCCTCAATGTGATTGCCATCTCTCCTTATTCTAATTTGATACATGCTTATCTATGGCCAGTCCTGTCTTACCTCTGTGCCACTGCAAAGATGAAGCCAGGATTTTGTCAACCTGTGTTTTAGGAGAGAAGCTTTGGGCCTAAATCACGGAGTAGAGCCAAGAAGAGGGGAAACTAGAGCCTATCCTGACCCAGTGTTCTTTCTCCTGGACCACACCACGCATCTCTCTAGGTCAGACTCATCAAGAGATCAAACAAATGAGCACAACTTGATTTATCCTTGTAGAAGAAAACTAATAAGTCATGAAAGAGTTGGTCTAGTGCTTCTAAATATGTATTCACTGACTTAGAATTCAAAAGGATCTGAAGGATCTTCTGATCCAGTTCCTACCAAGATCGTGAACCACCCATCAACAACTTTCCAGATAAATGTTCATCATTTTGAAGACTGCAAGTGATGGGGAGCTCACTAATAGTAGCTAACATTTACTTAATTCTTTAATGTTTGCAGTTTTCCCTAGAGTATCTTGGTTGATCCTCACAATAACCCTATGAGGCAGGTGCTATTATCATCCCCATTTTGCAGGAAATTGATGCTAAGAGAATGACTTGCCCAGGGTCACACAGCTAGTAAGTATATAAGGCAAGATTTAAACTAAACTCTTCCTGACTCCAGGCCACCTCACTACCCAGTATGCTCTAAAGCAGCCCATTCCATTTTTGGATAATCCTGATTGTTATGTGCTTTTCTCTTACATGGGAAAAAATTCTGTCTGTCTCTAATTCCTCCCGTTGCTCCTACATTTATCTTCTGGGGCAAAGTAGGACAAGTACATCCCTCTTCTCTGTGATGGCTCTTCAGATACTTGAGGACGACCACCAGTTTTTTCTGCTAATCTTTTTGTGGAATTGTTTTCTGTCCCTTCCTGATACTGTTAACTCTGTTCTGGACAAGATTCTGTTATTGTCTGCTAAAATGTAACTCTAGGGGGCATTGGTATTGGCATTGATCAATTGCCATCAGTGAGAGGCCCATCTTATCCACCATCTGGAAATTGGACTTGAAAATAGCAGAGGGAATGATGGAATGGAATACTATGGTCACAAGTGTTCTTGGGTTATCACCTGCTGATCCTGCTAAATTTACATCACATGCAGACCCTATCCCCACTGCACACACTATACCATAAATTCATTGGAGAGATAGTACAGCTTTTTGAAGTTTCAGCTCTTGCCATTGTTGGGAGCAGCTGAGAAAGGAGTGTTTTGCCAAAAGTCCCATTTTCTTCCACTGATTTCCAATATAATTTGAGCATGAGCCTCCTCCTGTCTTTCATCAGTTCCAGCACCAACAAGTCTCCAGTCATTCAACCAAACAATCATTGAGTGCTTTCTATGTGCCAGGCACTGTGCTAGTTGATAAGGCTACAAAAGAGACAACAGGCAAACCACCAAGTACATACACAATTTTATACACACACAGTGAATGAATGGATGAAATGGGATCTCAAGAAATGTACAAAGGAGTAAGGGAAACAAGAGATGACCTGCAGAAGGCAGGGTCTGAGCTGCCTCTTTTTTTTTTTTGCTTTTTGGAGGGGGGAAGGCAGGGTAATTGGGGTTAAGTGACTTGCCCAAGGCCACACAGTTAGTAAGTGAGCTGTCTCTTGACATGCTTTCTTCACTGCTCTCTCACTCGGGCCCCCATCCTGGAGTAGAACCAGGGCTTCAAGGAGATACGGTGTTTGATGGCAGGACAGCAGGGGCAGATGCCCAGAAAGCTGAGGTCTTTTGTTCCTGAATGAAGGGAATCCTGCCTGTTTCCCTAGAGAGAAGCTGTGCCAATGTTCCCAGTCTGCTTTGTTCCCATCAGGGATCTGGGCACTGAAAATTACAAGCACATCTAAAAGAAGAGATTTGGATTTGAGTCTGGAAATGTGCTCCCAATGATTCTGCTTTGATATTTTTTGTGGTTTTTATTTGCTTTCATAAATGACTGCCCATTGCTTTACATGTATCCACCTATTGGATGGTTTCTTTCACTACCCAAAGATGTTCTAGGCTTCCATTGCCGAGCTCTGGTGATCTCTGACACTGCCACACTTGAGAGACTAGTATAAGTTCAGAGGGTGTTGTCCTGGATGCAGCTGTCATTGATGGTTTTACACACTCGGGATTCCTTGGCTCTTTGTCATTCTCTGTGCTCAAGAACTCAGGCAGTTCAGAGTATGGCTTAGTACACAAGACTTCCCTCACATAACGTGAGGAGACAGACATAGGAGGCAAGATTATTCACCCCTTTGACATTCTCTTGTGTTCAGGTCCTCAGGCAGCTCATAGCCTGGCCCAGCACATGAGGCTTTCTCAGAGTTACATCTAAGACAAGGGAATGTGGAGGAAACTACCAAGGAATGTGACTCCCTAGAGTCTAGAGAACTTCCCTCTTTTGTTCTCCCTCTTTTCAAGACAGTCAACTTTGAAGCCAGTGTAATGGGCCACTATTGAGCACCAATCCAGAGGTTCTGAATCTCACTGTTTTTATCTGCTGACTGAAAGCAACCTTAGAATGAAAGGTAGTGCTCTCCATAGGTAGCAGTAGCTGCCTGCCTTCCCCCACAAGTCGACTACTGTCTCCCTGACATGCCTTGAAATGACCACACTGGGCAAAAGTACCTTTCACGTCCCCAACCTGAATGGCTTGGGACCCTGCTCATAGACTCTTAAAGGAAGTCATTCTGGAGGGGCATTTTCTGCTCTCCAACTCAAAGACGAGTTAATATAACTTATGATTTCTTGACTCTCTGAAATATAAATCCAAGAGGCTTTCCTAGATTTGGACTTTCTAGGTAGTGACCAAATCTAAAGCAGAGTTTTCTCATTTCTTGGTTTGTTTGTTGGAAGAGCCTCAGGAACAATTATTCTCTTGAGGTTTTTACGCCTATGCCTCATGCTCAAGTATAGGCAGGCACATACCTCTGAGCACATGTAGTTACTCGGTGCCTGTGTGACCTTGGGCAAGGAACAACCTCTCTCTGCTTCATCATCCTTAAAGAAGGGGTTGGACTAGATGATCCCTAAAGCCCCTTTCAGCTTTGAGTCTAAGAAGGACTTAATCACAGGCTTTATAGATACATGCATGAGCATGCATGGCCCTAAACCCATACAGGGATGTACACACAACTGTAGTTACAGCTAGTCACAATCCCATACCAGTCACACAAATGCAACTAAGTGCATAATCTCACACATGTAAGGAGAAAAGTGACCATGTATAATCTTGGAACATGGATTGAAGTGTATTTGTAATGTGTTTTCATGTACCATACCTACAAAACTAGACTAAGTGGCATGCACAGATACAAAATCATGCACAAATCTATTTCTGGTGATTCTGGCCAGCCTGTCCAGAAGCTTAGGTTGGGGTTTGTCATGGGGGCAAAGGCTCAGCTCAGCTCTCCTTGGAGCTCTGAAACTCCTGGCAAGTCTTGGATTGTGTGGAGCAAAGTGATGGGCAGGAGGAAGCTCTTGGGTCGGTTTGATAGTTCCTACTTCATCTTCCTGACCGATTTGAGCCCCAGAGAAGCATACCTGGCCTCAGTCACTGTTCTGTTGGAGATGGAAGATAGTTCCTCTTAGGTTCTCATTTGTGCCTCTTGGAGGTACAAAGAACTCATGGGGAACATAAAACTCGATTTAACAACCAAGTATTAAGCACATTTATTAAGCATACTATGTACAAGGATCCACTGTTGAGTGCCAGGGACACAGAACCGTGAATCCTACCCAGGAGATCTCTCAAGACAAAAAATATTTTTGATCACTGTCCAAAGGAGTAATTGGCCTCTGTCCTTAGGGAATTTCTTGCCTGAAGAGCGTTTACCACCATCTGTGGTAATTCCTGACCTGAAGATAGACTCCAGGGGCAATAATGTCCCTGTCCTCAGGGATCCTCTAATCTGATGGAGGAACAGGACCCTGACCCTTAGAAAGTTCCTGGACTGATGAGAGAGATACAACCTCCTCCACCTTCAAAAAGCTGAGGGGGTAGAAAAAACAGGCAGAGGTTCATTTAAGCAAAACTGAATATATGAAATGCCATATTTACACAAAAGAAACTGAATCTTCATTTAGTAGAATGACTGTCTTACAGAAGGTTTCCTTACCTCCCATTCCTACTCCTTTAGTAGCATTTTCCTAGTGCAATTCAGATAGGATATATATGTATATAGTGTCCATTTCTATTCTTGAATTTTGGCGTAGCTGAAGGAGCATTGGATTTGGAGTTAGCCTGGGTTTAAATCCTTGCTCTGATACTTCCCTATATGCAGGACTTTGGGCAAAACCCTTTCCTTCTATGGATCTCAGTTTCTTCCCCTGCAAAAGGAGAGGATTGAACTTGGTGATCTCTGAGGTCTCTCAGTTCTAATCCTGAAGTCTGGTGACTTCTCATCATCCTTGAGATATGCTTGTGGCTGATTTGAAGATCACTCTGGGCTGAATGTCACAGCAAGTTCATGCCAATGAAGGAGGCCTGGAATTTTCCTGGCTGAGGCATCCTCCCCAAGGGGCCCTGGGGCATTGCTTCTACACTGGTTGAAGTCCCTGGCCCTGGTGACCAAGGGGAAAACTAGCCAGCTGTTATACTGTATTATTATACTGTGGCACTGCTGCATAGTTTCCTGGGCTCAGATGGAAGGGATTGGGACACTGTGGAAAGATCCCCATGTGGGGAATCAAGAGATCTGGCTCCCAGTCCCATTCCAAATACTGGCTTGCAGTGTGACTTTGGTCTCCATCCTTACCCTCTCTGGGCCATACTGACAATGATAAGACAATACCCTCTGCTCACCTAGTCTCCTTCAAAAAGCCATTGTGAAGATCAGATTAAAAAAAACACAACAAAAACGAAGCATGAATAAGAGGATTTTTGTTTGTTTGTTTTTGTTTTTGTTTTTTTGGATGGGAGGCAGTTTCTAGAGGTGTGTTCTGAATCATGCCAGGAGTAAAATGCAGTTGGGAAGCCATGTCAGGTACAGGGCTGTGACTGGCCACCAATCTGCCCTTCATATCCTGTCCCCCTTCCACGATGGGACTGTGGCTGTCCCTGCTCACCCCAGACAGCCTCCATCCTTTGCTTCTACTTTTGAGATTGGTGTTTGGAGATGAGTGTTCCAGAGTTTTTCTGTATATACATGTAAAGAGATATAGAGATGGAAGAAGGGAGCAGGAAGGAAGAGAGGTGACCCCCTGAGGACCACAGTCCTCTTTAGGGCCTTGAAAAAGGATCTCTTTACACCCAATGTGGGCCCTGCCTGCTGAGTTTCTTTGTTGTACTGTTTCTGTGTCTGTCACATAAATTATAGTTTATTAAACAACAAAATCAATCAGCACAAATGGGGGCTATTACATTTTTGTTTTGGGGGTATGCAGGGGCTGGTTGCATTTTCTCCTGTTGTCAGAGTGTGAACAGACCCAAGCAAAAAAAAAAGTGCTATTGATTTTGGGCCCCTCTTGGCCCAACTTGGACATAACTGGACAAAGTCCACTGTATACTACCCATAGGTCATTTAGTAAGACGTGGTGAGTAAAAATTCCTGTGGGACAGTTTATAATCAATTTTATCAACTATTGCTAGCAAGTAGTCAACAAAAGGGCTCCTTTGTCCTCTTGATGAACAAAGAGATCTGACTTGTGGAATCTTCAATGATTATAAAGCCTTTGGAAAAGGGGGTACACCTGAGGGTGAAAATAAACTCTGAATAATAGGTAATGAGTGACTGAACATTATCATGAGAGATGAGCTTATTTTAATGAGGATCTGGGGGATGTGACTGACCACTCTGTCTTGGTCAAAGAGATTTAATCTATACCCATATCACCCCTTCTAGGGTAATCTAAACAAAAAGGAGAATCCACTTTAAACCAGATCTCACTTGAGTAAAATGCAATGGACTGGGATCCAAGTCACCTAAAAGAAAATTTCTTTACCTTTTGAACAGATTTGAGTTTTCCCTCGCATCATCAGCCCTATGCTTCAAAGGCTGCCTGAATAACCTACAGGGGATCATTTCTGAATGAGGAAATAGAAAAGGAGAAAAACCTTAGCCCTATTCAATTCAATAATTGGTTATTAATGTAAGAGAGAAATAATCATTTTTCTCACAGGTAACCCTCAAGCTGTACCTTTTATGCCTTCCTGGACTGACCTGGGTGAAATTCCCCATCCCTCTAATTCATCCTTTCTAGTTCCTTAGCCTAATTAGACCTTTCTCCTTCTGGTCTACTGACAGTCTCCAGCTTGGACCTCACTCCTGCTGCAGAGGCAGAGCTCTGAGCTCCTAATTCCATTTTCCTTCAAATCATGGTTACTCCAGATAGTTTAAGGTTTCTAGCCAATCAAGAAGGGATGCATGGGATAAAACCATTGAAAGGGGGGGGGTAATGTTGGAGGAAGTTCTAAAATTCCAGTAAATAAAATAGAACCACTTATTTTCTCCTAGCCCCCAACCTACACTTAAACACAGCCCATGACTCATCATTTAAAGGAGAAAGACTGAATTCCTATGTGACATTCTGTTTAATTCCCACTGCTCCCCATCACTTATCTTAGGCTTCAGTGAAACTACATGAATTTGTGGCACACTGGACTCTTCCTGATTCCATGTCTGTTCTCATGACTCTTGTTCCTTGAAACACCAAGCCCCCACCCCACCTGCACCCTGGGGCAATGACTGGCTCCTCCAGGAAGTTTTCCAGCCATAAATGATCCATTCCTTCCCCTGCTCCCCGCTTAAACTCCATCCACGTTGTACTGCGGTGTCCTGAAGAACAATGACTTCTCCATCTTTGCCTTAGCAAATGTCTTGGCAAAGGGCTCTACACACAGGAAAAGCTTCATTGTAGTATTAGAAGCAAAAGGAAGGTGACACCTCCCTCTCCCCTAAAAGGTTTGTATTATATACTTAGGTCCACTATACATTGAGGTAAGCTGTTCCCTGCATGATTTGCCTGGAGTTCATGTTGTTTTTCCTCCGTTGCGATGGCCTTTTAGGGCCATGCCTTATGCCTCCTCAGCAAGCATTTAGTTTCCTCATTTGTAAAATGAGGGCATTGGATTAAGTGATCTCTAAGATCCTTCCCAATTCTGACATTTCTGTACTCTAAGACCCTTTCTAGCTCCGATATTCTGTGCTTTAAAGCCGCCTTCCAGTTCTGATTACATTCTGTGCTCCAAGTCCCTCCCAGCTCTGACGTTCTGTTCTAAGGGCCCTTTTAGCTCTAACATTCTATTACTGACTTCCATCACCATCTTCTACATCTTTCTTTCATTGTCATCAACCTCAGTTTTTTCTTCCTCAGGCATAGCACCTTTAATTCCATCCAAAACATTTGAAGAATAACATTTCATAGCTTAACCCTTAGCTGTGAGCAACAAATATGTATTAAGCATACTAGTTCAAGGAGCTATCCTAGGTCCTGAGGGGAATACTGTTAAGACCCAGTCCCTGCCTCTAGCCTATAAAGGGTGATTACTTAAACACACACACACACACACACACACACGTATATATATATATATATACATATATATATATGCATGTATGTATATATATGCATGTATGTATATATAAAACCTACAACGCTGTCCAGTCCTAGCTGAGTAAGAAATGCTGCTCCAAGGATCTGTAGTTAAGGGACTTTAAGGGCCTTAGTTATAGAATCTCTACAATGGGAAAGACCTAGAAGTTGATCTAGTCCAACCCTCCTCCCCCACCTTGCATATGGGAAAACCAAGGCTGAGAAAGTTGCCCAGAGTCATACAGATAATAAGTAGCTCCTAGATGAGACTGAAATCTAGAGGCAAGGTGGTATTGTGGAAAGATCATGGAACTGGGAGTCAGGAACCTAGGATTTTTTAATGCAAGTTTCCCCATTTGTAAAATAAATGAGTTACACTAGGTGATCTCTAATTTCTAATGAAAGGTCTACAGCCATAACTGCATAACTAAGGGGTGGGTGGGTGGAGTAATATGTACTGGCCCCAAGCTGCCAAAAATTAGAGGTTATGGACAACACTTGCAGTCCTTCAGCAGTACAAAACACTCTAGTCCAGCACCTAGCTGGTAAGAACAGTTAGTTAAAATAAGAAACAGCTGGGAAAACTGGAAAGCACTGGCAGAAATTAGCTTTAGGTCAGTCTCTCACTATATACCATAGCAATCTCCAAATGACTACATGACTTAGCTATAAAGGCTTATATCATGAACATTTAGAGGAGAAAAGGAGAAAATAACTCTTGGAGCTCTGGACAGGGCAAGAGTTCCTAACTAGATAAGGGGTAGTGAGGATCATAGAAGATGATATGCACAATTTTGATTACATAATATTGATATTTTTTTGTACAGATAAAATCAGAAGGGAAATAGTTATCTAGGAAAAAACATTTGTGTGGCAAGTTTATCCATTAAAGGTCTGATATCCAAGACATATGTGAAACTGATTCAAATGTGTCAGAATCACAACCATTCTCCAGTGGACACATGGTCAAACAATATGGATAGGCAGTTCTCAAAGGATTAAATCCAAGCTAAGAATAGCCATAAGAAAAATGCTTCAAAATATTAATAATTAGATTAATACAAACTTAAAAACTCCAAGATTCAGCTTCTTGCCTGTTAAATTGGCAAAGATGTTTTAAAAAAAGAACATAACGATTGCTGAAGGAGCTAGGGAAAGATAGGCACACAGTTGATAGAGCTGTGAATTAGTCCAGTCTTTCTGGAAAGCAATTTGGAATTATGGAAAGACAAGACACTTACTAAATACCTACTACATGCTGGGTTCAGTGCTAAGCACTGAGGATACAAATAGAAGAAGTAAAACTGTCCCTGCCCTCTAGGAGCTTACATTCTAATGGAGGGAGGTAATACACAAAACAGAGCACAGGAAGGAGAGTATGCACCCGGGAAGCAGTGTGGACGCCTGGTGCCCAACAAAAATGAGGCAAAAGCTGACCTATCAGAGACAAAAGATCCCGGGGGTGAAGACCAGGTTTCTAGTGTGGAGTAGCATGGTGAAGAGAGGGCTGGCAAGTATCCCCAAACTAGATCCTCCAAATCACTAAGCTGTTCATACTCTTTGATCCAGTACATCACTATTAGAGATCAGATTAACAGGAAAAATCCCATACTTTGAAAAAGATCTATAGTAGTTTGTTCTTGTAGCAAAAAACTAATGAATATTTATTAAGTGCTTACTATGTGTCAGACACCATACCAAGTCCTAGGGATTACTGATCATTTGTACAATGGCTAGACAAAATGTGGTGTATGATTATAATGGAATGTTTTTTGAGCTATAAGATACTATGAAAGGTGTGGTTTTAGGGAGACCCAGGAATATTTGTAATAACCAGCATTTACATGACATTTTAACGTTTGCAAAGTGGTTATCTCTTCTTTGATCTTATGAGGTATTATTCCCATTTTACAGATGAAGTTGAGGCCAACAAAGTTTAAATGACTTGCTCAGGGTTACACAATGAGCAAGTTCTCTGGGGCAAGATTTGAACTAGGTCTTCTTGACTCCAACTCCAACAATTGAATGAATGAAATTATATAGTGTGAAATAAGCAGAGCCAGGAGAACAATTTGTATAGTAATGACAACTCCATAAAGAAAACTGACTTTCAAAGACTTCAGACCTTGGATCAATACAATGAGCCACCATACATAACTGCAGATGATTAATGATGAAGCACACATACCCTGACAGAAGGGCGAGGGACTCAAAGAGCAGAATGAATGAATAACACATTTATTGACATGGATAATCAGGACAATTTGTTTAGATTACTTATGCTTATGTTGTTACAAAAAAAGTAATATTGCATGGGAAAAAAGACAATAGAAGATATAGGGAACTATAGCATTCTTCCACTACTTGGAGGATGGCCTCTTGGAAAGTAGGATTGCGCTTCTTGAACCTACAGGGAAGATCCAGGAGCCAAATGGGAAAAGAGACACATTCAATCTAAAACTTTCTCACTAAGAGAATGAAATAGGTTGTCTCAGGACTTAGTGCATTCCCTGCTCATGAAGGTCTTTTAGAAGATGCTGGCTGAGTCAGTCAGGTAAAAGTTGGACAAGTTGCCCTTGAGGGTCTATGCCAACTCAAAATGACATGGTTCTTAAAAAAAAAATAAAGCAACACATTGTTCTTTCCCTCACCCTCCTGATTCTTAGCTTCTGCAACAAGCACACACTGTTCCCCCTTCATTGTTTTTATTTTTTTAAACTTTTAAAAAATTTTTTTCTTGCTTTTTGGAGAGCAGTTGGGGTTAAGTGACTTGCCCAAGGTCACACGGCTAGTTTTTTTTTTTGTGTTAAGTGTCTGAGGCTGGATTTGAACTCAGGTATTCCTGACTCCAGGGCCGTTGCTCTATTCACTGTGCCACCTAGCCGCCCCACCCTTCATTGTTTTTATAACAGTCCAAAAGTTGTTTTCCAAATGCTATAATTAAAGACATCTATTTCATCAAATACCCCCAACCTCTACCTTTGACAAGCTTATGGGGTTAGGAGAAGTTATCTTGGCAGTATCTTCTTTCTTTTGTGTTTATTCCCCCGTTAGAATGTAAGCTCATTGAGGGCAGGGACTATCTTATTTTTGAACCCCTAAGATCAGGTGACATATCCCATCTCTATATAAAGTACTTAGCACTGTGCCTAGAGCATAGTAGGTGCTATAAACATGTTTATTCCCTCCATCCTTAGTGATTAGAACAGAACTTGGCGCATAATAGCTATATAAGAAATTGCATTCATTTACACACCTCTCCCCTCCCCCCCATAAGTGGTGGTCATTTTGGTCTCCTGCCTCAGTGCTTAAATGATCTTGTCTTTATCTAGGAAATTTGCTCTCAGGAAAGGATCTGAAACTCCTTTGCTAATGTGTGAACCACACACTCAGAATCTCAGAGCTAGAAGGGACCTTGGAGATCATTTCACCCTTACCTGAACAGAATCCACTCCCCAATGTTACTGAAAAGTGGTCATCCAGTTTGTGCTGAAAGGTTTCGTCTCCTCCACTATGGAATATTCAAAGCTTTCTCATTCAGCCCATTGCACTTTCTGGATACATCTAGGCTCTTTCCCTCCACTCTCTTCTTAAATTTTTGCTATTTTGCCCTTCCCCTACCTCATCACTCATTAGCCTGGGAACGTGGACCCTACAATGACTATGGGAGACCAACCAGGATATTTTCTTAGGCTTTTCAGTCTTCAATACACTGGAACTGAAGCTACATAGTATGCAATTCCAAGCCATGAGACAGTCTCCTGCAGTTACCTAGAGTGGCCACCAGATGTCTCTGCTGCTCCTGCCAAATTTAGCTTTCCTGCACAGCTGGGCTTGGGGCTAAAAGTGGGATAGAGTCACTTTTTTTGAGCCTGGGAATCTCAGGGCAGGATTCTCATACCTCTCTAAGGTCTAGAAAGAGATGGGGATAGGTATATCTGTATGGACTGTGATGTCTGTGTGTGTATGCCTGTCCTATAGAATGAATCTGTTGTGTATGTTTACATCTGTATGTTAAAGTGTATATAATTGCTGGGCTGGTGACCCACACCTGTGATTCCTGCTATTGGGGTGGCTGAGTCTGGTGGATCTATTAAACTTAAGAGTTCTGGGCAGCAGTGGGTTAAAATCCTTGGGGTGTCAGTGTTTGACACTGATATAGTAAGCCCTAGGGATCTAGGGTTGGGGAGGGGGATCAGGCTAACTAAGGAGGGAAGAATCTGCTCAGATCAGAGAAGCACAGCAGGTTAAAGCTTCTGAGTCAATCAAGAAAAGAATCTGCCCACAAATGGTTGCTGCATTTCTAGTCTGAATGAGATAGGGGGTCCCAGGGTTGATAAATAAGTGAATAAACAAACACATAAATTAGGGTTTGGGTGTGCTTCCGTGTTTGCGAACATGGATATGTGTGATCTCTGTTTTTGGCACGTGTGATTATACAGACAATTTAAGTCAATAAATATTTTTTAAGCACCTGCTATTGACCAGATACTATGATAAGCACTGGGGATACAAAGAAAGATAAACAAAATCATCCCTGCTCTCAAGGAGCCCACAGTTTAACAGGAAAGGGGGCGGCATGCAAACAGTTATATATAAATAAGATAAATCAACAGAGAGACAGCACAAGCATTAAGGTGGATCAGAAAAAGACTCGTTGTACAAGGTTGAATTTTAGCTTGGATATGAAGGAAGCCAAGGAAATTAGAAATTAGAAAGCGGAGATGAGGGAAAAGAACATTTCAAGGATGGGGGACAGCCAGTTGTATGTATGAAAAACAGCAAGAAGACCAGTGTCACTGGATCTTAGATTATATAGAGAGGAGTAAGGTGTAAGGAGGCTGGAAAGGGGTATGTGTATATGTGTATGGGCTGGGGGAGGGGAAATGAAGGGGGTGGCTATGAAAAGATTTAAAAGCCAAACAGAAGATTCTTTATCTGATCTCAAAAGTAATAGGGAGCTACAGGCTGGAAGTCACCAAAGAAGCTGGTTGGATAAATAGATCTAAGAATCATTTGCATAAGATTAATTAAATCCATGGCAGTTGATGATATTAAGTGAAAGCAGGTAGAGAGAGAAGGGGAAAAAGGTCTAGGTCATAGGAATAGGGAACCTGTAGCCTCCAGGTCATATGTGGCTCTCTAGGTCCTCAAATGCAGCCCTTTGACTGAATCCAAAGTTCACAGAACAAATCCTTTTATTAAGAGGATTTGTTCTGTGAAGTTTGGATTCGGTCAAAGGGGACACACTTGAGGACCTAGGGGGCCACATACAGCTTAAAGGCTGCAGGTTCCACATACCTGGTAGAAAAAGTTTTATGGGATACTCATGGCTAGTATGTATGATCTGGATGAAGATTCAGCAAAGAAGATTGAGAAGAATAGATCAGTCAGGTAAGAGGAGGAGAGAGGGGTGACATAAAAGCATAAAGAGAGTATCAAGGGGAATATGAACACTGAAAAAAGTAAATTAGATTCGGTAAGTAAGAGATTATTGGTAACCTTAGAGAAAACAGTTTCAGTTGAATGATGAGGTCAGAAACTAGATTTTAGAAAGTTAAGAAGACAAGGATAAGAAAGGAAGCAGAGGCACCTATTGTGTTTGGACAGTCTAAGGATACTGGCCTAGAAAAGAACTAAGTGGTAGAAGGACTGGAAGTATCAGTGAGAAGGAGAAATAGGACTGAACATTTCAAGAGAGAGGGAGAGGTAGTATGACTGGTTTTAATCAGATGAAGGAATTTTTAGAGTTCATGAACATGGAAAAGGAACACCTGTGGGTGATGGCATGATCAAGGTATAACTATCTTTGTGTGTTACTTCTTCTTCCTCCTCTTCCTTCTCTTCTTTTTCCTCCTTTTCCTCTTCTTTTTCCTTTTCGTCCTCCTCTTCTTCCTCTTCTTTTGTCCTCTTCCTCTCCCTCTCTCCTCCTCTTCCTTGTCTTCTCCCTCTTCCTCTCTCCATCCCCTAAAAAGATTAGTTAAAGGAGACAAATAATGATATACAGCTACAGCATATTTATTCCTTATTCCCTTAAGCCAGAGAAACTTGTACAAGGAGTAGAGGAGCTGAGTCCTGACTGATGAATAAAAAAATGAGAGAGTTTAAGTAAATTTTAGGACCATCCCAATTCAGGGTGGCTATGTCACACAAATTTATGATCCCCATGTATGTTCAATCATTGTATGAGAAAGGAATTTTCTTAATTGAATAAGTGATAAATACAATAAAACAATAGAGTTGACAAAGAATCAATTGAAACTATGATCTGGGATATCTGTGTTTTCTTTACCATTAACATTTCATAACACAGTATATGTCCAAAAAATATTAAGATAAGAAAAAGTTCCACTACTCAAGTTACTGCCTCAAGTTAAGGGTCTCATCCTTAAGGGCCATAAAGTAAGCCTCATCTGCTTTGTTGACATAGAGGTGTTCTCTGAGATCACTCAGAGAGTAAAGACAAAGCAGGGTCCATTTGGAATTTATGACCTCAGGATGCCTGTTTTAAATCCTACTTCCAGCCTTATCTGGTCTCTGGAGTTGTTGGCACAGAAAAAGGCCTTTTTAAGGTAAGGAAATGCAGTCTGTTTGATTAATTCAGACTTTGGCCAAAATACGATATTTAATGATTATCACCCTCTTCCTCCTCTTCCTTCTTCTCTTCCTCTTCCTCTGCTTCTTCTTATATTTTGTAAGACATTTTTGGTTTTGAGCCTGGATTTAATTTTTTTTTACTTCTATTTATTATTGTTGTTTTAAAAACCTGGGACAATTTTCTTTTTCTCCTGCACAGTTTTCATTTATGATGTCTTAAAATATAGCTCTGAAAAAGCAGGTTTTTAAAAAAGTCTATTTTGTTTCAAATGGAGCTGCTTGATTGCACCTTTAAATCCAAATCACTCTGATTCTCATTGACTGGCCAATAATAGCCCCCAACCCAAGTCTTTGTGACTCATTGTTTAGTTTTTTTTTGTGGCTTACAATGAGTATAAATAACAATTCTGTTCTGGCCAGAAACTCTAAGGGTCTTCCCTTCCCAGTTTGAGTCTTTTGTGATGGTAAATTGGGCCATTTTTGTCTCATTTCTTGCCTACTTCTTAGTCATTAAGTGGGCATTGCCTCAGATAAACTGAGACCTGGAAAAGACCTTAATTTAGAAAGGTCAAGGTCACTCACTGCATCCTGGGCCATTGCCAGCCATTTTGACTTTTGTTTTGCCCTTGGACTTTGATGACTGTAGAAGAGAGAATGAGGCTGATTACTTTGCATAGCTATGCCTCACTTAAACCCAGTTCATGCACAAATTTATACATCACTCTCATAATGTCATTGGTACTCTTCAAGAAATGAGAATGAAAGACAAATAACCAGTTACTTGTGGGGAAATGAGTCAAAGTGCAGTCAATGTTGGAAAAGGTGGCCAGGGAGGTTGAGTCATTAGGAGGGAGCTAAGTTTCACTGAGTACAAAAAGATGAAAGAAGTGAGAAAAGAAAAGGCTTAAGATGAAAGTTTGCTACCTACAGAGTAGGCATTAAAGAGGGAAGACTGGAAGGGGCATTTAGCTTTAGAGTGGGATGTTGGGGGGGTGATTTCTTGAGGATAGAGATACAGGAGTGCCCAGTAAGAGAAAAAAATGGAATCAGAATAATGGAAGCTGGGTACTCAGAATCACAGGGATGGGGAAGACATGACAAGATGTATTCATTAATCATTGATTAATTAAATTTAATTAATTAAAATTATCTTAATCATTGAAGAATGAGTTTACGCATATTGTGGATTTTGTGCTTCTAATTATCTGTGTTGTATGAGTAGGAGTTGTAGCTTATGTACCTATATGTATCAACACATAGGTTCCTTTATTATGTGAATATGTTATGATTTTGTGTCAGTCTGTTTATAGTGACCACTATCAGCATAAGACTTACTATTCTTTCCATTCATTCATTCATCTATTCAATAAGCATTTACTAAATGCTTCTTATATTCAAGGTGTAATGTCAAATTCTTTGTTGACAGGCACTGTTTAATTTTTATCTTTGTATTCCCAATGCCTAGTACAATCCATGTCACTTAATAAATACTTGCTGGTTGATTGATTCATACAAAATAAAATATGACACAATCCCCACCGTGAACAGCTACATTTTATTATCTGGGTGGGTATGGCATACAACGAGAAATATAATATAAGGTACAGAGGGATAGGGATGAAAGTGAAGTCAGACAGAGGGCTTTAGAGTAAATCTGATGAGGAAGAGTAAGATTTCCCATTCCCATTATCATCTTCATCACCCTCAGAATTATAGATTCATGGATTCTCACAATTGGAAGCTACTACCTTGGAGGTCACCTAAATGAAGACGGTTATCATTTACTTGATGGTTGGCCGTTCAGGCTGTGCTGCAAGGTCTCCAGTGAATGGGAATTCACTACCTTAAAGTCCTGTTCAGAGCTCATAACCATCAACACAATCATGAAATTATGGATTTAGATTTTGAAGGAATTGAGAGATTATAAAATTTGACACCCTCATTTGATTGAAGGAAGAACTTGAAAATCAGAGAAGTTAATGTGCTTCTAAAGTTACACAGGTACTAAATGACTTTAGAACTTGTATTTCAATCTAGGTTGTCTGGCTCCAAATACAGACATCTTTCCACTGCACTGCACTACCACCATCATCACCAGTAAAAGGGCAGCATGATAGAGTGGAAAGAATGTTGGTTTTGGAATCAGAGCACCTGAGTTCAAATCTAGGTTCTGCCACTTATTATTACTTATACTACTTTAGTGAAGTCACTTCCCCTCCCTTCCTTAATTTGTCAAATGTGGGGTTTGGACTATCACAGGTGCTAAATTCATGGCTCAGGGGCAACAATTAGCCAAAAAACCTCTTGAAGGTACGGGATACAGATTAAAATATAATTGGGAAATGTTAAACAAAAGAAGTGAAAATACAATATAACATAGATAATGTTAATTTGTGGTTTTCTAAATCAACATGCAGGCTGCAGGGACTGATTTTTACTTGAGTTTGACAGCACTGAACCAGATAGTTCAAAACTTCCCTTCCAGCTCTATATCTATGATACAAAGATCCATCACCACTACCATCATCAAAATCCTTATCAACCATCTCACTCACATGATATTGTCACTTGTTAACCATCACAAAACCAATATAAGGAAGTACTTCTCAGGAACCAGATCAATCCTACCATAAAATGACTGCCTTCTTAGGGATCAAGCACCCTAAACAGGAGGTGTTCAGGAGAGATGGACAACCTTTCTGTCAGAGAGGCTGTATTGGATATTGTCATTGTCATAATCAAAATAATCACTATTATTATCTCCATTACTATATGTACTAATATACCACATAGACATATTATCACTATCATATATACATTGTGTTTGTGTGTGTGTGTGTGTGTGTGTGTGTGTGTGTGTATAAGAGTCAGTGGCATAAGTGTATTGACAATAGAGAAAACTGGCCTTGGTGCTAGGAAGACCTGGGTTAAAAGTCCTTCCTCAGGTGTATGACCCTTAACCTTTCAGTGTTCCCAGGCAACTCTTTAAGATTATAAATTCTTGAACAGGTGCTATTGAAGGGAGTTTCCTCATGTGGCACTCCCTATACCAAGGAGATTACAAGTATAGGACAGAAAAAATCTATGAGGTATACTATAGGTACACATGTATGTATGCACATGACATGTATGTGTATGCACACAATCACTGGAGTGGTTTGCTACTTCCTTCTGTAGCTCATTTTACAAATGAGGAAACTAAGGCAAACAGTTAAGTGACTTGTCCAGGATCACACAGCTAGTAAGTGTCTGAAGGTAGATTTGAACGAAGGAATCGTCTTGACTCTAGGCCCAGCACTCTAGGTACTATGCCAATGATATGCATACATATATACATATACACACACATACACACATACATATACACAGAAATACACAACCTTATATAACCACATATACCTTCCTACATACCTATATGTCATACATATCAACATATATATGCCTATATACCGACACATATACATCAAAGGCAAATGATTTGAAATGTATATAGACATATACGTATACCCACACATACAGGATGACTTATGAATGTTTCATGACTAGAATGACAGTCTCAAAGCTAGAAGAGATTTAATCCAACTCCTTTCCCAGTGTAATGCAGGAGTCTCTGCATATAGAGGCATATAGCCTCTCTGATAGGGAGATGAACATCTCCTATGATAGAGTGTTTAATCCCTATTTATTTTTTAAAAGATATTTTATTCTTTCCAATTACATGTACCTTGAGGGGCAGAGTTGGTGAGGGCTTGAGAGAGGAATGGTCTTTGGTCTCCTGGCATCTGGCCTTAAGAGATAGAACGTGCGGTATTCTGAGAAGAATCAAGGTGCACCTCCTCTACGTTCTTTATCATTAATAGTCTGGAATTATGGTTGGTCTCTCAAAGTGTTTGTCTTTATAATGTTATGATTGATGTGAAAATTGTTCTTCTGGTTCTACTCACTTTAGTCTGTATCAGTTCATACAATCTTCCCAACTTCCTCTGAAAACATACCTTCGTCATTTCTTAGGGGACAATAATATTCCATCACATTCATATATTGTCATATTTTCAGCCATTGTCCAGTTGATGGGCACTCCTTTTATTTCTGGTTCATTGGTAAAATAAATATAAATAATTTTTGTACCTCTGAAATCTTTGGGATATAGACCAAGTTTTTGAGTTCCAAACCATTTAAACTAATATGCCATTTTCACTGTATTCTTGTTCAAGGAAAATTTTTAATTTCATTGTTTGTGATTCACTGTTGAGTCAATGCCTATATTTTTAAAAAAATTAACTTAATTGATTCCTAACTCAGTAATGTTCTTTTAAAATTCACTTCTGTGTTTTTTCATGTCTTTACCTTAACTGTTCTCAGTACTGGGATGGGTTCCATCCACTATATTGCTAATGATGAGCCCCTCTATTTGTATAGTGCTATGCAGATTACAAGGTCTTTCATTTCTATTATGTTATTGGATGGTCACAACAGCTTTTGGAAGAAGGTAGGGGAGGAGAAAAGGATGAAAGAGAGGAATGATTCTGCCCATTTTACAGAGGGTAAGTGATTTGTCCAGTCAGGAAATAAAGGTAGAATTAGAGCCAGAAAGGTGGTCTTCAGACTTTCACACCAGGTCTCTCTTTGATCAGTTTACCTCAAAAAGTAGAACAAGGGAGGAAAGAGTAAAAAACATTGTGCTAGTGGTGGTGGTAATATATAGTAGGTTTTGGTGGTAAATGTTTCACAACCAACTCTCTGAGGAAAAATTTATACAGGGTACACTTTAAAGCTTAAACTGCATTATTCTTTTTAAAAAATTATTTGTTTTTAAAAATTGATTTGTTTATTTACTTTAAGTTTACAAGATTCAGTTCCACAATCCCTTGAGTTTCAAATTTTCTTCCCTCCTCTGCCCCCCATCCCCACCTCATGGCAGCGTACAATCAAGTATAGGATCTGCAAATACTTTCACATTCAACATTAGTTTGGTTGTATAGAAGGGTTGTAACCAATGGAGTGAACAATGGGAAAAAAGAAAGAAAACCAAACATGAAAAAGAATGATGGCATGTAGATTGCTTCAGTCTCCATTAAACTGCATGATTAAAATTTTTTTCCATCAGTTTACTAAGCCTAGATGATCCCCCACACAATAAAGAAAGCCCTAATTTGGCAGCTTTGCTGATTTGCAAGGTATAACTGCTTACACCAAAAAAGTAACAATTGACTTTATTTTTTTCCCCTGCTTTTTGAGGGTGGAAGATAATGTCATTGGGGTTAAGTGACTTACCCAAGGTCACATGGCTAGCTTTTTAAGTGTCTGAGGCCATAATTGAACTCAGGTCCTCCTGACTCCAGGGACAGTGTTTATTCACTGTGCCACCTAGCCACCCCAACAATTGACTTTCACTAACTAATTTCAATAGACTCTGGCAAATCCATAGGAGTGGGATATGGTGGTGAGTCAAATGGAAAGAACCCTTGAGTAAGAATGAAGAGACCCACATCTAGTCCTGGCTCTGGGAATGACTCTCCATAAGATCTTGGACAAGTCACTTCCCAGAGAATCTAGGAGCTGAAAGGGAACTCACCAGTCCTCTAGTCCAACTCCAAACTGATTAGCAATCTCCTTTGCAACATCCTTGACAAGCAGTCATCCAGCCTTTGTTTAAAGCCATTCTCCACCCCCCATCCCCTACTACACACAGTATGGGGACCCACTACTTCCCAAGGCTTTGACTCACTCTGTTTGAGTTGCTTCAAACAGAACTGTGCAACTTCAACCCATTACTCACATTTCTGTCTTCTGGGACCAAGAAGAATAATTCTGACCCATTTTCTGCATGAAAGCTATAAGCTTATATACTTGAAGAAAGTTATCCTGTCTCCCATTAGGCTAAGACTGCTTCTCCAAGCTAAACATTTCCAGTTCCTTCAGACAATCATCCTATTATGGGGTTGATGGTCCCTTCCCCATTCTGGTCCCTGTTCCCTGAAGATGTTTAGTTTGTCAGTGTACTTGATAAACTGTGACTCAAAACTGAACATGATCTCTTGATTTATTTTCCCTGGACTTCAGTTTCCTCAGCTGTAAAATGGTTGGGAGGGAAATGTTTCATAAGCCTGAAAGTGTTACATAAAAGTGTGTTGTTAATAATGTGTTGGAGGGTTTCAGCCTGGGTTCCATGAATTGGTATTTTTTTTAAAAAATTGATAATATAGAATTGGTTTCTTTTGTAATCCTTTGTGTTTTATTGTATGTATTTGAAAAATATTATTCTAAGAAGGCATCTTAGGGGCTTCTCCAGTCTGCCAAAGATACTCAGGACACACGCAAAAAAGTGAAGAATCCCAGGGCTGGATGCTCTCTAAGGTCTATTCCAGATGTGAATGAATGAATGCAGACCCGAGTGACTCTTACTGGTCAGGCAGGACAGGTTAAGCTAGCCTCTAATCAAGTCTCTAATCAGTCCAGGTAGGTGCCCTGCAACAGGAAGCTCTTGGGAGACGCTACAGTAGTCCACACACTTTAGAAGTCCAGAATGTTATGTTGGAAAGTTAGCAGGCTGGCTGGGAAGGCTGGTCAGGAAGAAGCAAGAGGTAGTGAGCATAGCTGAATGGAACCCCTGGGTGAAGGATTATGAGTCTCAAAAGAAAGGCTTCCGCTTTTTCTGCTGCAAGAGAGAACTATGGTCCCTGCCATCAGGGAACTTCTAGTCTCAGTTAACTTCATAGCTTTGTTCTCTTAGTGATTGCTGAATAAATGTCATTTATTGTAATGTATGTCTGTTTGATTGTCTTGCTGACTTATTGACTAGATAATCCATTCATTGGACAATAAGCTCCTTGAGGGCAGGGCTTATATCTTATTTTAAGTTTGTTTCTACCTCAATTCTTTGGCTAGTTAGGTAGCTCTGGGCCTGGAGTCAGGAAGACACAAGTTCCAATCTAGTCTAAGATACTTACTAGCTGTAAGCCCCTGGGCAATCCACTTGACCTCTGTCTGCCTTAATTTCCTCAACTGTAAAACAGTGATGGTAATAGCACCTACCTGGAAGGGTTATTGTGAGGATCAAATGAGAAAATATTTGTAAAGTGTTTACCATGGTGTTTAACACAGCCGTTCTCAACCTGTGGGTTATGTTCAATTTATAACAATGAAAATACATCCTGCATATCAGATGTTTACATTACGATTCATAACAGTAGCACAATTACAGTTAGGAAGTAGCAATGAAAATAATGTAATGGTTGGGGGTCACCGCAACACGAGGACCTGTATTAAAGGGTCATGGCATTAGGAACGTTGAGAACCACTGGTTTAACACATACTAGATTCATAAGAAATATTTGTTTCCTTCCTACTAAATGCAAGCCTGAGTGCAAAGTTTTGCATATGGTTGGCACCGTATCTCTTTGTTGAACTTCATTCATTCATCCATTTGACAACCATTTCTGTTTTGCCTGCTGGAAGTATAGAAAGGCAGTGAGACAAAATGGATGGAGAACTGGCCTTGGATTCAGGAAAAACTGTCTTCAAGTCCTGTTCCTGACACACTGGCTGTCTGACCACGGCAAGTCACTTAACCAGTCCACTATATAACATATAATAAATGATTAATAAATGCTTGTTCAGCAACTCACTGATTTCACTGTTTAGTGGTCCAATAACTCTCTGAAGAGAGTCTGTATTGGCAGAAAGAGTTTTCTTACTGAGAGTTCTCTATACCAGTGAAATCACAGATCTTGACTGAAAAAGAATCCCAGGATCATAGAAGAGGATGGTCTGAGAAGCATCCAGCCAGCCTTCATTTGAAGACCTCCTTTGCAGGGAAGCTCACTACCCACTCAGGAAGTTCATTTCATTTTTGGATAGCTCTAGTTATTAGGAAGAGTTTTTTCCTACATTAAGCCAAAAACTGACTCTGAAATTTCCCTTAATTGCTTCACTTCTTCTCTCTGGGGCCAAGCAGAATAAATTTAATCTTTCTTCAATGCCAGTTCTTCAGAGATTTTCCCCTAAGTATTTTCTTCTCCTGATTAAACATTCCTAGTTTCTTAAATTGTCTTTTTTCCTGAATATTTCAAGTGCCCTCAACAAACAAATTTCAACAAACATTTATTAAGTACTTACTGTGTGCAAGCAGTAGAGGGAAAGATGGATTTATTTGTTTGTTTGTTTTTGGAGTGAGATACAGATTTAGAAGTGACCTAGTCCATGACTTCACAGAGTTCACAGTCTAGTAGGGACATAGCAATGCAATAATTGAATGGAGAGTAGAATATGAGGGCATGAGAGAGAGAGAGAGAGAGAGAGAGAGAGAGAGAGAGAGAGAGAGAGAGAGAGAGAGAGAGAGAGAGAGAGAGAGAGAGAGAGAGAGAGAGAGAGAGAGAGAGTCATATGTGAGGTCCAACAGGGAAAAGGATTGTTTATGACCAAAAAGATCAGGGAAGATACTTTGCATGAGGCACCATTTGAGCTGAACTTTGAGAGATAGCTGACTTCAAGTATTTGGCTCAATGTCTTTCCCTGGCTCCAGTCTCCAACTTAAAGCCAGTGCCGTCAGGCAGAAACCCAGACTATCTATCCTGCTGACTTCTGTTGCTGAGAATGACAGAGGATAGGGATTTATTTCAGGTGTTAACTCTGTGGGAGACAGAGGCTAGGCTTCCCCAGACTGCCAGGGAGTCCCATGACAGAGAAAAGGTTAACAATCCCTCTAGATTCTAGCAAGTGATTAGCATGATGAAAGAACTGGAAGTAATACCACAGGAGGATAGATCGGGAGACCTGGGGATTCCCCATTTGGGAACGACATAGGGGGCAAGGTGGAGAAGAGGTAAAAAATGCCCAGGACTTAAAGGGAATTTATAGTTTTAAATCCTTGTATGATATTACTACATCAAAAAAGAAAAAAGAGAAGTTAATAGTAATACTGCTAAGATTTGTACAATGCTTTAAGGTTTGCCACGCACTGTATGTAGATCATCTCATTTGACTTTTTTTGTTTTTCCCCAGAAGAACCAGGAAGAATGCAGGGAAGTTATGAAATATCAGATTTGGGCTTGATTCAAGGAAGAATTTCCTCACATTAGAGCTATCTGAAAGTGGAATGAACTGCCCCTGGAGACAGTGGGTTCACTGGAGGTCTCCAAGCAGAGACTGGATACGCATTATCATTGTGTTTGGACTAGGAAGCTTTGGGAATTTTGGAGTCCATTTGGGACTCCTTGGGAGTACTTTCCAACTCTGTGATGTCCAACACTCCTCACTAAGGAACCAGCTGAAGATGTGTGGGTCTCATTAAAACGAGTGGAGTTGTGTTCCTGGGGCTAATAATTTCAGGAGATAAGAGACAGTGGCTGGGGGCTGGTTAGGTCCTTGTATTGTAGGAAAGCAGTCTGATCTAGTGATCCAGCTTGAGGTTTGCATCTCTGTGGTTAGATGCCCTTCTCATGAAGACATCCAAACACCAACTCCAGAGGTGTCTCCATCTTCCTGTCACCAGTAAGGTGTGCCCTCATCAGACAAGGCTCTGTGCTATGTATGAGCAAAGCAGAATTGAAGTAGCTCAAAAGAAACATGAGATGCATGAATTTAGAGAATCCATCCCAAATATACACATAGACTATTTTGTGCCTGACCTATGGTAGAGCATTGTGATCAGCCACAGTTTGACACACTGTAACTTTACTCTAGCACAGTGGTGTCATTTTTGGTCCTCTTTGAGAAGGACGGACAACAGCCAACTGGTTTGGTCTACTCATTGCGGGTCAAACACAGAAAGAGAATTTGTGGTGTCCTTTGTTGATAGGTCTGGATAGATCTTAGATTAGTGGTTAAAGCACAGAATAAGAAAGATTGAAGCCTCAATATATGACCCAGGCCAGGGCACGTTCTGGAACTAGGGTGGCATTTGGGCCTAGAACATGTCATGGGTCAGGGATCTGTCTGGGACCAAGGCCAAGACTCAGTCTGGGGCTAACATCCATTTAGTCCTTTTAGATTGAGGATTTAGAATTTATTTGGGGCCTAGGGTTAGGTCTTACATCCTGTGGACCTGTTCTCTAGTCTCTCCCAGGCCCTGGCTCCTTGTCTTTCTTCAATAAGGCAGCTCTAAGGAATCAAAAACAAAGCCTTGTAATTACTGGACTTCCTTGTAGAAGGTCAAAGAGTGAAGTTTACTAACCATGGGATTGCTGATAACAGTGACTCCCCATCTTCAGCTCACTCTTATGTGGTTCTGAATCCGCATCTTGCACTGGAGATCGCAGATATAGTTCTCATAATCCATTTCCTTTACTCACCTTTCTGTAGGAAATTATTTCTGTGTTGTAGGAGGCAGTAGAGATGAATTCCCTCCGCCCACCCCAGCTTTTACACAAAGCAGCTTTGGGAGACAGGGTTCCCAGGACTTTGTGTTGTGGACTTTTTTCTTTTTTTAAAAAAATTAAATTTTATTTAAACTTTAATACAAAAACATATACACATTAAGAAAAGAAAAATAAACATATTCTAAATTTAAATATTAAAACCAAAATACAAAATAAGAAAATTTAAAAAGCATTGCTATGAGCATAGCAGAACTGGAGAGGATTCAAAAAGTATAGCAATAAATTTCCTTTTCAAGAGAAACTATATCATAAACACTTTGTGTTGTGTTCAGAGCTGCCCATCTTCGCTTCCTTGTAAGTTTTCTTGTGTTTTCTGCTGTGCAATTTTTACCTTGCCCCCCCCTTTTTTGTGGACCTTTTTGAAGTCTGAATGAGGATTGAAGTGAGGTCATTAGAATCATAGTCTCAGGTTAATAGGTTTACCCTGGTCACAGTCTGAACTCTGACCTCGACCCCAATCTGAGACCTGACCCTAGGCAACTGGGACCAAGCCAGAATTAATGAATAGCTCAGTGCAAACCCATTTCCATTATTGGAAAATTCAATTAGTATCTACCAAAAGTTCGGCCATGTGCTCCCTATCTTAGGGCACTATCACTGCAATGAGTACTCACATCAGTGTGAAGATATCAGTCTGATATCTTCACACGTATGAGATTGGGTTACATTATTTCTGAAAGGCCTTGCAGCTCCGAAATTCTGTGTTCCTGTGATTTCCCATATTATCGTTACTTGGGAATAGATAGGAATAGAATACAGGGAAACCAAACTGCCTGTGACAAAAATATCTCTCTGGGTCCCAGTCTCCCCTCAGTGAAATGAAACAGTTGAACTAGATCACTTCTGAGGCCCCTCCCAGTTCTGATATTCTATGTTCTAAGGTCCCTCCCAGTTCTGATATTCTCTGTTCTAAGGTCCCTCCTACCTCTGATATTCTATATTCCAAAGTCTCTTCCTTAGAGATCTTAGAAAGGTAGCATGGCATAGTACATGGAGTGTTAACTTTGGAGGTGGGAAGACCTGAGTTCTGTCTCTGATTTCATACTGGTTGTGTGACCTTGAGCAAGTCACTTATACTCTCGGTCCTCTAGATAACTCTCTAAGAATATAAGTTGAAGAGGAGTTCACCTTCTCTAAGTTGCTTCAACACATGATGTTTCTCATGCCAATGAAATCTCTGCTCTAGTCGCTACCCTAGATATCCCTTCCAACCCTGATACTCCATGTTCTCAAATCCCTGCCAGCTCTGACATTTTGTTCTGAGATCTCTTCCAGCATTGACATTCTATTTGTCCCAGAGACCTTCTGGTCCTCACATTCTGTTTGCTGTGCCTGGGATCCCTTTCCAATCCCTTGCATTCCTCACAGGAAATTTCTCCTTTTCCTCCCCTTGTTGAGGGGAAATCACTGTAGGTCCCACTCTTGGATCAAGGCCCCTTCATTCTCCCCTTGGGGGAGTCAGAATCATGCCAGTGATTTGTTGGTCCAGGTGCTCGGATGTGAAGGACCCAACACTGCTTATATAGGAAAATTAATATTGTCAGTCACTCTTCCCAGACAAAGGGAAAGGTCATGTGTATAAATTTCAATTTTAAGCGCATCAGCCACCCTAACATTAATAAAAAAATGAATGAAAGCTAAAAAGTCCCTTATAGAAGGCAGAAGACATTTGTAACTCCCTTGTTAGTTTTAAACTTTACAAATTGTTGTCCTTATCCCAGTCCCATGAGGTAAGTAGGGCATTATTATCATTCTCATTTACTTGAAGAGACTGAATTACAGAATGAGGAAGAGACTTGTCTAAGGCCACATAGCTAGTTCATGTCAGAGAAAGGATCTGAACCCAGGTCTCCAGGTTCAAAGCACTGTGTTCTTTCCACTAAACCATGCTCCTGAAAGTACACAGAACATACAATGTGGGAGATGAGGGGGATTTGAGGGACCATTTAGTCTGATCCTCTCATTTTGTTATAAGAGATTTAAAGAGTGAAAAATGACTAAACTCTTCAGTATTTCTTGGTTTCTTCTTCCATCTTCCCTTCTGGACCCAACAACAACCTTTTATAATGTTTTCTTTTCCCATTAGAATGGAAACTTCCTCAAAACAGACACAGAAACTATATAAACATAAACAAAAACACTTTTTATATAAATAAAGTCATATCTAAATAATTGGAGTGATATTTGTTATTCATGGATAGGTAAAGCCAATATAATAAAAAATGACAATTTTACCTAACTACTCTATTTATTCAATGCCATCCCAATTAAATTACTAAAAAATTATCTTACTGAGTTAGAAAAAAATAACAAAGTTCATTTGGAAGAACAAAAGGTCAGGAACTTCAAAGAAACCAGAGGGGGAAAAAAATGTAAAGGAAGGAGATTAAGTAGCATCAGGCTTTAAATTATATTATAAGGTCAAAGCATTGTTGAAGTGTAAAATGGATGATTTCAATTATTTTAAATTAAAATTTTCTTGCATAAATAAAACCAATGTAGCTAAGAATAGGAAGAATGAAGAAAATTGGGGAAAAAATTTCATTGACAATCTCTCAGATTGGATGTGATTATGTTAAAATACTGCTGTTGTAGGAAATGATGAACTGGTTGATTTAGAAAAACATAGAAAGACTTGGTTCTATGAAGGAAGATGCTATCCATCTCCATTGAAATGGATGTCAAGCCAACATATGCATAGTATGGTCTTATATATACATGTATGAACATATATGTTTGTATGTGGATATATATACACATATGTATGCATATATATGAATTTAATTGTAGCCTTCTTTGGGAGGGTAAAGGAAGGAGGGGAAAAACAAAGGAAAAAGTGCACAGCAGAGAACAAAAGAAAACCTATCAGGAAGCAAAGAAAGGCTGGGTAGCTTTGAAAACAATGTGCAGTATTTATCATTTAAGTTTTCTTGAAATGGATATTTATTGTTACATATTGAATCCTCTCTTATGTTCTGCTGGGTACATGGCAATGTTCTTTTCCTTTTCTTGTTTTGTATTTAAGTTTAAAACAAATAAAAATTTACAACAACAACAAAAAGAATGTAAACTTCCTGAAGGCAGGTACTGTCTTTCTTCTTGCTCCTACATGTATTCCTCAGCAATTAACACAGTGCCTGGCACATAAGAACAGTTAGTGATTGCTTGTTGACTGACAATTGCCAATACAAACAGATGAATAATTCTGGAGAAGAAGAGTGTCCCCCCCAAAGCATCCATAAGCTCATAGGCACAGCAAAGATATCACAGGATGGCTTATCCCTCTCCTTCCAATGCAAGTTCAAGACTTGCCTCTTCCATAAAGCCTTCTTCTAGCTCTGAGGAGGTCAGACTGAATGGCCTCTGAAGTTTCTAAGATCTGTGATTTTTTAATGTTATGAATTCTTTTTCCAAGAGCAAAACAGATTTTTAAAAAATCAGATCAGCAATGAAAGAGCAAGGGGCTAGGTTGAGAGAGCTCACGAGGGAGGAATGTTGGCACATGTAGGCAGGCCCTCACATAAGGTGACAGTCTCTCTAACACCAAGAGATGAGGAAACTGAGGTCTAAATCAGGAGAGGGATTTCCCTTATGTGAAGAGCTGGTGTTAGTGGGGCAAGCAAGGCCAGCTTTCTTCCAGCTCATTATTCTTTCCAGACTGCTAGGCTATGATGCCTTTCTATCACCTCTCTCTGGGTGTATCTTAGTTTCAGTGTGCTGAAAGTTTTCCAGATATGGCTACATTGCAGAGGAGTTCCTAAAGGAAGGGAAATTTGAACTGGGTCTTTATGGTTGGGTTGGGCTCCTAACTTTGTGGATGACCACATGAGAAGAGGAACATTGGGTCAAACCTAGACCTAGGACCAGTAGACCAGATAGCTCTCTGTGCCTCCCACTAGACATCCTAGAAAAGGACTAGGAGGAGTTAGACCTAGAAATTCCAGGCTAAACCTAGACCTAGGCCTAGGGCTGATGGGTGAGGAAGGACCACTGCACCCTGCTCTATCTCCTTTGTTGTCTCATTTCCTTCTATCAGTCACCCTGAGATGAGAAGTTATGTATGTATGTATGTATGTATGTATGTATATATATGTCTCCAGCTATCCAGTCTCACATCACCATTTGCCTTTTGGACATTCAAAATGTATGTCTTGGAGATATTATAAACAAAATGTCCAAAATTGAAAGCATTATTGCACTCAACCCAATCTTTCCCTATTTTAAAGTTTCTTATTTCTGTAGAAGTCACCACTGTCAGGGGCGGCTATGTGGTACAGTGAATAGAGCACTGGCCCTGGAGTCAGGAGGACCTGAGTTCAAAACCAGCATCAGACACTTAACACTTACTAGCCATGTGACCTTGGGCCAGTCACTTAACCCCAACTACCCTGCCTTCCCCCCCAAAAAAGAAAAAAAAGTCACCACTGTCCTTCCAGTGTCCCGGATTTGTGATTTCAGCATTATTCTAGTCCTTGCCCCATATATACAATTAGTTGCCAAATCTCAGCATGCCTACCTTCACAACATCTCTAAACCTCACTCCCCTGACTCCCATTTTAGATGAAGTCCTCATCACTTCTCAACTAAATTATTACAATAGCCTCCTAACTGACCTCGAGTTTCTCCCTATACCAGTTTATCCTACATACAGGTGCCCAAGTAATTTTCTTTAATAGTAGATCTGACCATAATTCCCCCATTAACTTCATATAGGATAAAATGTAAACTCCTCTGTTTGGTTTTTGAAGTGCTATAAAACCTGATTCCAATTTATCTTTTCAGCTTCATTGGGCATTACTTCTTCCACTTTGGGATCCAGCCAAACGGCCTTTTCTCTCTTCATTATATACAACACACCATTCTCCTCTCAATATATTTATACTAGCTGTCCTACATATGTAGCATGTATTCCCTCTTTCTCCCTACTTTGTAGAGTCCCTTTCTTCCTTTAAGATGCAGCTCATTTTCTGCATGAAGCCTTTTATGATTCCCCTGACTGGTAGGTTGTCACAGTGGATAGAGCTCTGGATTTAGAATTAGAAAGACTCATCGGCATGAGTTCAAATCCAGCCTCAGACACTTACCAGCTGTATGACCCTGGGCAAGTCATTTAACCCTGTTTGCCTTCAGTTCCTCATCTATAAAATGAGCTGGAGAAGAAATCTTTGCCTAGAAAACCCCAAATGGGGTCACAAAGAGTCAGACATGACTGAAAATCAACTGAACAACAACAGCTACTAGTGTCATCCCTCCTGAACTACTTACCTTGTATTTAACCTTTTCCTATTTTTTCATTCATTCATTCATTCATTCATTCATTCATTCATTCATTCACCCTGAGGCTCTTTCCCTCCTAGATCCATTTTTTTCTTTTTAAAAAGGCCATTATCTGCTTCATTTCTTAATGAGCCTTAATCACTGAATGGATGTTGCCTCAGCCAAACTGAGACCTGTTAAAGCTTGAAAAGGCCAAGGTCTCCCATTGCATCCTGGGCCATCCCTAATTGTCCTGATCTATATCTGGCCACTGGATCGAGGTGGCTTCTGAGGAGCAAGTGAGGCTGGTGACTTTGCACAGCCCTCCCTCACTTTAATCCAATTCACTTGCCTGTCATTGCTTCACCTCCCTGATGTTGTGGTTCTCTTCAAGAACAAAGGACAAACAGCAGAAGCAGCAGCATTTTATAGATATACTGAATATAATTGTATAAATACTTCCATCTCCAATTAGAATGTAAGCTCCTTGTGGATAGGGATTGTTTTATTTATTTATTTATTTTTGGTATATGCAGATACAGCATATAGAATAGTGCCTGACACACAGTAAGTGCTTAATGAATATTGACTGATTAATTAAGGAGAATTCTGTCTCCTGGCTCCAAGATGCCACAGATCCCAACCATTCCATTCCTCCTGTCTTTTAAATCATGGATCAAAATTCATGTCCTCCAAAGACCCTTCCCTAGTTGGCCTCAACCAGTTAGCATCTATTTGGCCATTGTATCCACAGTGGATTCTGGCTCCCTGAGCAGAGATGAGCCATAATTAAGAGATTACTTCTATTTACAAGCTTGCCAAGACTGAATCATGGGGCAGTAGTGGGTTGAGATTTCAGGGCTCAGGGAAGATGGAGTCTAGGCTGCTCTGGGGGATGTCTCATAGATCAATAAAATGAAATTGCCTTCCTTGATATGAAAGAGAGATTGATGAGCCAAAGGGAAGAGGAGGGGGAAGACTCAGCGTTCCGTAAACACACACATAGAAAAACACATACACACACACAAACCCACAACTCCCATATTTATGTCACTGTGGCTACATCTGAACTCTTCTTACTATTTTCCTGATGTCCTCATCTGAGGGGGAGACATAATATTTGACTTCAAGGAGTCCCATATTTGATAGAAGGAATGCAGTCCTGGCTCTCCGCAAGCCCATGACCTGATGAGAGAAGGCTCTGCTCTCCAAGGGTCCCTGGTCTGAACAGGCAGGCCCAGCCCTCAGAGAACTCTCATTTTGAAGAGGTAAAGACTAGGGGGATGGGGAAGGATAGGGAGGAGAGTGCGTTCCCATGGTAACAGATGTTGCACACTGACCTCAGCAGAGAAGGATGGAACACTGATGAGGCTTAGGGCTGCTAGGCAAGGGAGAAAAAGTACCAGAGCCAAGGTCTGGAAATGACTTTAACTCTTACTGGCCAATTTTTAGCAGCTGGAGTGGGCCTGCTTATATGTGGGTATGGGCGTATATGTGTGAGTGTGGATGTGTGTGTATGGGTGTGCATCAGTGTGCGTACATGGATGTATATTGCAGAGGGATATGTGAAGGCATATGGATATGTGGATATGCCCATATGGATATGCATGGGCTTGCGTGTCTGTGTGTATATATGTATATGTATATGTATATTTGGGGTGTGGGGGTGTGGGGGTGTGAATGTATGGTTGTGTATGGTATGTGGGTAGAGGCTGCCTTGTCTTCTAAGCTTTCACTGATGTATCTGTTGATAACCAATAAACATTTATTAAGTGTCTGCTATGGGCCAGGCACTTGTTTAAGCACTGGAGATAGCAATACCAAACAAATAAGAAAGATAGTTCTTGCCCTCAAGGAGCTTACAGTCAAATGGGGGAAAGATAATGGAATATGACCTTGGATTCAAGTCTTCCCCTTTCATATCCTTAGTTTTTCTATCTCTAAAATGAGGGAATTAAACTTGGTAACTTTTAAGAGCCCTTTGGTACTGATATTGCATGCTCCTGTCATTTCCATGTCCATGTGGTGATTAGAATTATCCAACCTACAATAAGAGAGAATGAGGCAGAGAGCTTTGAGCCAATGGCACTTTACTAAAGGGTCCATGGTTCCCTCTAATGAAGCGGACCTCAGATTTTCCTCATGATCTGAGATAATCCCCCTTTTCAGGGCCCAATATTTATAGGACTAGATATCTGAACATTCTTGAGCGACTGTACCAAATAAAGAATAATTCCATTGGTTGACATATGATGCATAGGCTAAAATAAGCAAACAGCAGGGTCACAGGTTGGACAAAGCGGGAAATATCTCCACTGACTAGGTGGTCACAAGATGGATGGGCTTCTCCTTAGGTCAGGAAGGAACCATACATACACTCCAAGAATATGTCAGGGGAACTTTCCATAGCACACCACCACCCATGCTTGGTTTGGTTATGGAACATGAGCAAAACAGGATAGATATATCTTTGTCAGCATTCTTATGGTTGCACTAGTGCTGGTAAACAAGTAATGAATATTACATTAAAGTATGAGGTCTATTATAGGGCCCTTCTATTGGAAACTATATTCCTATGTGACTTATACAAAGTCTGGATTAATACATTGGTTATTCTTGTCCAAATATGTAAAAGAGGCATGGCAAAATACAGAATCTCATTGGTTGATAGACCTTGCTCTTGAGACCCAAAAATGACATATTAGTGTGTGTGTGTGTGTGTGTGTGTGTGTGTGTGTGTGTGCGTGTGATAGATTGGGTGAAACATGGGGGCAACTCTACTAAGTGGTCATAAGATGGTTATCTGCTCATGTTGGACAAGACATAATGGTCCAGAGGTACAAAAATAAATTGGAGGACTTTCCCAATTTAGTTGAGCCACCTCTATCACACTGGGCTTGGTCACCATGACAAGGGAAAACAAAGGTGGAGGGCCTCTAGTTAACTTCCTGTGATTAAGCAAGAGAACTTACAATCTGCTGTTCACAGCTCTCCAGTTAATATATCCACCTTATAGTCATTGCCCCTATGGAATCATAACAAATTGATTGATACTGATTGGAATACAGTAGAGATCCTCAATGAATCATTAGTCTATATTAGTCTGAAAGCTAGGGTCATTGACTAGAAATCTGGTCCCATTCATTCCTTTCAACGGCTTCCTATTGCCTCTAGGATAAAATACAAACTCAGCTTGGCATTTATAACTCTTCATAATCTCTCCAACTCTCCACAAATATCTCCCAGCCCCCGCCCAACCCCTTCCAGTCTTTTTTTTCCCTATGGTAACTACTCTTAACAAATTCTACATTCCAATGAAATGGATCTACCAGTTATTCCCCAAACATCATACTTTGTCTTTTGCTTCTGTGAATTCCCTATAACATCCCCTATAACTGCAATGCACTTCCTTTTCATTTTCATCTTTAAGGATCTCTAACTTCCTTTGAGGCTTAACTAAGATGAAGCCTCCACTGTTAAGCTTTCTCTCCTTCCCCCAGCTCTCAGTGCTCTTCCCATCCTCTGTCTTATACTATAATTATTTGTGAATATGTCTTATCCTCCTGGGATAACATAAGATCCTTGAACATAGAGGGCTGTTTTGTTTTGGCATCTCCAAGGCCTAGCAGAGTGCCTTACACACAATAGGTGCCTAATATTCAGTGAGATGAATGAACTATAAGGTTTTGTGATTCTAGAATAAAAATTATTAAGTTGATACATTGGAAGAATGCTATAATCATATAGAATTCACTAGATTTTAGTGAAGTATTCTAAAATTTTATGGTAATCTTGTAGATAAGATGGAGATGGGGTTGAATGTTAGTATGACTTTGGAACTTAGTTCAGTGACTGAACCCGAAGAGTCACCATTAACGGACTGATGTCAATTTGGAGGGAAAACCTTAGTGGAGTGTCCCAGGGGTCTAATTTTGGCCACTTCAATACTTTAAATTTATTTTAAAAAGCTGGATAAAAATATAGGTGGTAGGCTTAACAAATCTCCAAGTGACACTAAGATGAGAAATAGCCAATATGTTAGAAGATGGAGCTAGAATCTAAAAAGATTTTAACAGCCTAGAGTGTTGATCTTAGCCTAACAAAGTGAAATTTAACGGGGATAAATGTAAAGTCCTATGCTTGGGTTAAAAAAATAAACGGCATAAATATGGAATGGAAAATGTGAAAAAGATCTGGGGTTTTTAGTGGATTGCACGCTCAATACAAATCAACAATATGAAATGTGAAATGATGACTAAAAAAACTAACTGGATCTTAGCCATTTAGAGTATTTTGTTCATTTCAGGACACCATGTTTTCAGAAAGACACTGGCATCCAGAGAGAATTCAGAGAAGTGTGGATAGTTTGAGAAAGGACTGGAGACCATAGCATAGGTCTTCCTATGCTATGGTTATCTGCTCATGTTGGACAAGACATAATGGTCCAGAGGTACAAAAATAAATTGGGGGACTTTCCATGTAGTTGAGCCACCTCCATCACACTGGGCTTGGTAACCATGACAAGGGAAAACAAAGGTGGAGGGTCTCTAGTTAACTTCCTGTGATTAAGCAAGAGAACTTACAATCTGCTGTTCACAGCTCTCCAGTTAATATATCCACCTTATAATCATTGCCCCTATGGAATCATGGATTGTGAAAAGGTGTATTCTAGAGAAGAAAAGAATTCTTCTTGGTTCCAGGAAAAAAGAAGAAGGGAGCAGACTTGATCTCAGTTTAAGGAAGAAAATTATAACAAGATTCTCCCATTATGAAAATGGCTTCCAAGGTAGGTGGTAAGTTTCCCATCACTGGAGGCAACCAACTCTATTGATTCCCCTCCATTTCTGAGGAGGTTTGGGGATACATAGTTCCAGATATATAAAACTAGCATTGACTGTGACCAATAGGAATTAGAGCAATGATTCTCAACGTTCCTAATGCCATGACCCACATAATCGTATGTGGGCGTATCTGCATGTGGGCAGACCTCCCTGGAGACAGATGTGGTGTCTCGGTTCCTAAGACCATGGGAAATATGTGTTTTCCTATGGTTTTAGGTGATCCCTGTGAAAGGGTTGTTCAACTCCCAAAGGGGTCACGACCCAGAGACTGAGAACTGCTGAATTAGAGTATCCATTCTCCTGTACCCCCTGGAGTCTTTGACTCAAGCTACCTTGGACTTGCATGGTTTTCACCTCTAATCATAGAATCTTAGAACTGGAGGGGAAGTTGGATGGCCTCTATTCCAACCCCTACTTAAGCAAGAGTCTTTTGTTGTTGTTATTGTTTACAAGTTTATTTCACTTTGGGGCAGCAAGCATGAATGAATCACAAAATCATGGCATCTCAGAACTAGAAAGGGTCTTAGAAAACACAGAATCCAGCCCGTACACTGAGCAGCAATCCTCTCCGCCCTGACAGGTGGCTTGTACATCTTCCTCTTCAAGATCTCTAGTGTAAAGAACTCACTGTCTCCTGAGGGAGCCCATTCCACTTGAGCAGAGCAGTAAGTCAACTCTTCATTATCTGTGTTAGTTAGAGAGAGCAGTGCCTCTAATCATTAAAAGGAACCAATCATTGAAATACTGAAGACAACTTAAATTTTTTCTTGCCTGAGACATGAGGTACATGTCTTTGTATTTTCACTCTACTCAGTCAAATGGTTCCAACACCTGCCTATCCATTTGATATTTCCATTGTGTCTCTATGAGGCTTAGTTAAATGTTTTGCCGAAAGGGTGGCTGGGTGGTACAATGAATAGAACCTTGTCCGTGGAGTCAGGAGTTCAAATATGACCTCAGACACTTGGCATATTTACTACCCCTGTGACCTTGGGCAAGTCACTTAACCCCAAATGCCCTGCCTTCCCCCTCTAAAAAGCAAAACAAAATGATTTGCTGAAATGCAGTTAAACACTATCTAAGTGAAGTTGGTTTGGGATGACCTGGTCTTCTTGAATTGACCCTGGGTCTTAGTGATCACTAGTCCCCTTTCAGAATGCTCATAAAATATTCCAGATTTTCTCCAGAAATCAGAATTCGTCTTCTAGGTTTATAGTTTGAAAAACCCATGTTCTTTCCTTATTTTGAAGAGTAAGACATTGGTCCAACTTTAGTCACAACACTACCTTTATTTTATGTCTATGACATTCTCCCGATCAACTTAATTCTGTCCTAGAATCACCCAACCCTATAATTCTAGAATCAAGGGTCATAGTTTCTATCAGAGTAAGGCTGATCTTGAAAGGAGTCTCTTCGACTCTCCTCTTGGCTAATGAATTGATGGGAGAGTAAAGAGGCTGGGGAAGATGGGAAGCAACCAGCCTGGGATTGAATATTAATGGTCTACTCCCTTCTCCCTCACTTGAAATCTCCTCTCTTTCATGGAAAATAGAATATTAGAACTATAGAGGGCCCTTTAGTGGTCCTGACACTTTAGGGTTTAAAAAGGGCTTTTGTGATAAGTGTGAATAGTTAGATGTGAGAAAAATGAGGCTCAATGAGGGGATCACATAGCTAATGAGTGGTGGAGCAGGACTGGAACCCCATGCTCTCTGATTTTTCAAATCTAATGTTCTGCCACACCAGTAGCCAGTCGAGCACGGGCTGTTTTGTTGTTGTTCAGTCATGTTTGATTCTTTGTGACCCCATTTGGAGTTTTCTTGGCAAAGATACTGGAGTGGTTTGCCCTTTCCTTTTCCAGCTCATTTTACAGCTGAGGAAACTGAGGCAAAAAGGGTTAAGTAACTTGCCCAGGGTCACACAGCTAGTAAGTGTCTGAGGCTGGATTTGAATTCATGAAAATGAGGCTTCCTGACTTTGGGCCCAGCTATCCACTAAATGCTTAATGGAATCCTATAACTTGCCTCACTTATTCTGACATCCCACAACTTTTGCTTCTCATAAGGTCTTTCCTTGTATCCGATCTTACTTCATCCTTCGCACTGTAGCACAATCCTAACTTATTGCTCTAAGTCTTTGGGAGAAAGGGTACATAGGGTCCTATTGTATGAGTCCCATCTCTGTGACTTATTTGAATTCTTTCTGTCCCCTCTCTGAGCTTCAATTGCCTCCAAAATAAAGGGTATGGATTCAACAATCTCTAAGGTACCTTCTAATTCTGATATCTTATGATTCCATCCTTGGTCCACTAAATAGCTGTGTGACTTTGGGCAAGTGTTTTCCTTTCTCAGGGTTTCAGTTTTCCTTTTTGTAAAATGAAGATATTCAATTATATCTCTAAGGCCCCTTTATACTTGGTGACTTTTTATTCTCTTTCCAAGCGTGTGTGTGTGTGTGTGTGTGTGTGTGTGTGTGTGTGGCTCACTCCCACACCTGGTCTGTGACCTGTCCACCCCGGGGTTCCTCTAAGATAGGGTGAAGAATGACACAGGCACTTCCAGGGGGAAACTGGAGGGTCCAGAAATTATTGCAAGCTTTATAGAAAATCAACCACTCAGGAGATGGAACAGATAAAGGGGGGCTGGGTCTCAAGGACTGTGGATGGGGCAGCTCCCTCTTCCACAGAGTGGACATAGTCTGTTGTCACAGCCTGACCTATGGAAGGGGGGAAGTCCCAGGGAGAGGGGATTCCAGGATTAGGCAGTACCCCTCCCCACAATGGGTGTGCTTTGAGATCATGCAAGTGGCTGACAGACAGACCCCAGATTTTTAAACAGGTTCATTAGGGCCAGTGAGGAGGGAGCAGGGAAGTTTGTGCCTGAGAAAAGAGGGGAAACTTGTCAGACTGACCAAGGTCCCCTAGAGGAGGGAGGGGTTTGAGGAGGTGAAAATTCTTGGAGGAGGTGAAAAAGAGGAGGTGACTGATCCAAGTTTGTTTAATAGGTAGGAGTGGGGAAGGGGTGGTCAAAGAGGAGATGGATTAGAAGAGGAAGAGGTAGAAAAAGGAGAAAGAGGAGAGAAGCAGATAGAAGGGGAAAGGAGGGTCAAGAAAGGTTTGGCTTAGATAAGATCTAAGATTCTTTCTTGCTTTAACATTTTATTTTCCATGAAAGGGAGGAAAGCGATTTCAAATGAGGGAGAAGTGAGAGGAAAATAGGAAGAGAGGAAGAAAGGAAGAAAGAGGGGGAAGAGAGGCAGAAATGCTGGAAGGAGGTGTATTGGGAATACAGAAGGAAGAGGAATAAGTAGGAGAGGAGAGGGAATAAACATTTATATAGCGCCTACTATGTGGCAGGCACTGTTCTAAGGGCTCTACAAATATCTCAGTTGATAAGAAAAGAGAGAAGTAAGGAGAATTGGGTGGGTAAAGGAGAGGGAAATAGGTGGAATGGGGTGGAGGCACCAGTTTTAGCAGCAATGGGCCCTGAGAGCAGTCCAGCTGTCTGTTCAGGGAGGGCGTTCAAACTCCTTTTTTCTGCAATGCCTTAAGGTAATATTTCTCCTCACCGTTTCCCCCCTCCCAGTTAGTATCCTAATGACTTCTCCCTAATCCAAAACCAAAGGAGGAGAAAGAAGGTGTGGGGGGATCTTGGAAGATGACCTGAATTAAGAAGGGGAGGAGTGAAAAAAGGAAAAGAGAAGATGGAGAAAAAGAAAGGAAAAGGTCTAGGAAGAAGAGGAAGAATACAAAGACAAGGAAGAGGAGGAGGAGAGGAGAGAGCACAGGAAAAGGAGGAAGAGCTTGGTATACTCGAGGTTGCGTCTTGATTTCCCCAGGCCTAGGGGATAGCATATGGGGAGGCTAATAGCGGGCCATAGTAAGCGCCTAAAACTTGAGAGAGGGCCCAAGACTACGGTTTGGAGGAGGAGCTAAGAGTCGAGAAATAGGCGGGGACTAAATAACAGGTTTACTAGGTGGAACCAAGTGCCTAAATGTTGACCGAAGGGGTTAAGAGCCAAGGATTAGTTGAGGCGGGTGGAGAGTTTAGGGACTAAATGCTCAAGATGGGAAAGAATGGAGAGGGGCGAAAAGCCAAAGGTTGGGTGCAGAGAAGGGCTAAGTTCCCCACTTCTTCCTAGAAGGCTAGTCTGTCTGACTGAGAGCGACGCGCTCAGAGGGTGCCGGAGGAGCTGGCGGTGCCAGACCTCCGGGGGTCAGCGTCCTGTTCGTAGCGGTAGTGGTAGCCCTCCATCTGGTCCCGGCACGCCTCGCGCAGGTTGCGCGTCCAGCGTTTGATGCCGCGCCGGTTCAGGTAGAGGACCATAAGGAAGACTACACCGATGAGCGCCAGAACGATGCCGAAGAAGACATAGGACGCTTCCAACTCCTCCCCAGTACCCGGCTGCCCTTTCTCATCCCTTCCCTCTGTTCCCTCCTCCTCATTCCCTTCCGCCCCCTCCCCCTCTTTTCCCCTTCTTTCTCCTTCCTCATCCCCCTCCTCCTTTTCTTGGGGACCCTGGGCGCAGCTTAGCTTTGACTCGTTCAAAGCCAGTAAAGAAACTCCTTGGAGCGCCTGGGGCGCGGCGCAGCGCAGACTGCGCGCGTCAGGCACCTGCCAGGGGGTCTTGTAGAGTAGGGTCAGAAGCGCCCGCGCCCCACAGTCACAGAGCAGTGGGTTTTTTGCTAGGCACACGCGCAGCCCTCTAGGGCCTGGAGCCGTCGGGGTCGTCGGGGTCCCCTGGGTCTCCCCTCCCAACGCGCGCAGTTCAACCGGCGCCAGCCCAGTCAGCTCGTTGCTTTGCGCGTCCAGCAGCTCTAGTTGCGCCAGCTCCAGGGCGGAGGGCGGCAGGTGGGTCAGCTCATTGGCTTGCAGCTCGAGGCGGCGCAGGGTGGCCAGGCCGCGGAGGGCGGCGTCCAGCTGCTCGCCAAGCCCTCTCACCGCGGCATTGAGCCTGAGGACACTCAGGGCGGGCAGCAGACGAAAGGCAGTGGCCCCCAGGGAGGCCAACGGATTGTAGCTGAGGTCCAGGGAGGCCAGGCGGGGCAGGCCCCAGAAGGCGCCGTCCTCCACCACTTGGATGTTGTCTTGATTGAGCTGTAGGGATGTGAGGTTAGCCAGGAGTACTGCCCAGCCCCCGCCACCGCTGCTATTGCCTTCGGAGGTGGGCAGCTCCTCCCCGGCGAAGGCGGCGGCGCGCAAGACCGTCAGGTTGGAACCCACGATGCTGAGGTTGTGCGCGTCGGCGGGCAGGTCGCCGGGCAGTTCCTGTAGGACGACGTGGCTGCAGCGTATAGTCTCCCGGCTCCCAAAACAGTAGCACTGGAAAGGGCACGGAGCGGCCGGCGTGCTCAGCAGAAGGAGAATAAGCAGGAGCAGGAGCAGCGGTGGTGGCGCGAGTAGCAGCGACGGGAGCCCAGGCGGGGGCAGCGGCGAGGGCGGAGGACCCAGGACTCCTGGCAGCCCCGAGCCCCGGGCGGTGGCCGGAGCCCTGGGCGGCGGAGGGAGCAGGACCATAGCTTCTGCCTCCACATTCAGGCCCCCCCAGGAAGGAAGCTTCGATGGCGTGGGGTGGGGGGAGAGTATAAAGGTCGCGGTTCCTCTCAGAAAGTGAGTTGGGTCAAGAAGGGAGGAGCCCAGCTGGGCTGGGCTGGCTTGTTTCTCTGCAGCTGGAAGCCCCAGTTACCTCTTTGGGGAAGTGGGTGGGGAGGGATGGCCAGGCTGCGGACAGCAGATCGGTTCTCGGGAAAGATGTGAAGCACGCCTCAGCTTCCTCTCTACCCCTTACCGCGCCAGGACATCCCCGGTGTGGGAAGGACTTTACTACTGGACCACTCTGCCCTCCCTCTTCTCCCTCCTCCGGGCATCGAAGACACGCCTTCTTCTTTCTGAGGTCCCGGGTGGGCGGGGGAGTCGAGGAGGTTGGCCAGACTCTGGACTCTCTCGAGTTCTCCATTTTCCCGCCCCTCTTCCCCCCTTTTATTCCCTTTACTTTTCTCCCCCCACCCCCAACCCAGCATTGTGGCTCCGTCACATCAGTGGAATTGGTCTCCTTCACCATTCAACCATTCTTTTCTGTTCCTTTAAATCTTCCTGCCCTCTTCCAACTGTGGGGACAGTAGGGAGTCCCCAAGATAGAAGGTTCTTCCAGGGTGAGTTCGAGGTTAGGGATTTGAGTGACTCTCCCTTCCCCCCCCCCCCTTACCTTCAGCCAAGAACTGACCTCCCCGAACTAGGGGCGATTGCAGCAGGGGAGAGGGAGGGCAAATTTGGAAAGTTACCTTTCTGATATCAGCCTTGAGCCTTTTTCTCGAGGTTCTAATTGGGGTAGGGATAAATGAGGGTTCTGACATTCCTTTCATCTGTACTCTTCTGTGTTAACCCTGGCTCAGCTCCCTAACTTATATATAACAAGAGACAAGTAATTTCTCAATACATCCAAAAGATGAAAAGTTTGAACGAGAAGACTCTTTAGAACCCCTTCTAGCTCTTGACAGTCTTCGTTTGTCTCTCAGGTATCTTCCTGTCCCACCCAGATCTCACCTCTGGGAAGCATTTCTTGACCACCTGTCCAGCCCACACTGCTCTCTCCCAGTGCTCACTATCCCTACCTACCTTTTTAAAGTGTTAGTACCTTTTTTCCTCTTCCCCAGCCAGACTAGGCTCCTTGAGGGCTTAGATGGTATGTTTTCCATTCAGTTCCTCCTTTGCTTTGACTTCTTGTCTTGTCATTGGCACAGGCCTTGGCATACAAGAGGAGCTCAAAGAAGGATGGGTGGGCAGTCAGTGACTCAGCTTGCACTCATCTGTCTTTCAAACTTCCTTAATGGGCTTCATGATCTGGGCTTATTATATTGGTAACCCAACTGAACCTGGGAATTTTCCCTGCACTGATCCTGAATTGCCTTTATGCTAATAACTTACCAATACTAGTCACTAATAAGTCTCTATTTTGTGGAGGAAAAAGTCCTAGTCTGTAAGTCTAGGGGTGAAGGGGAGGATGTCATCCCAGCTCTGCTGCTAACTTACTGTGTTATCTTGGGCAAATCACTTATTTCTGGCCCTCAACTTTTTTCTTTTTAATCTATAAAATGAGTATCATTATGCTTCCCCTACCTCCCTCTCAGGAACGTTGAAGATCCAGTAAAATATGTAGGTTCATAGAATGTCAGATCTGGGAAGGTCTTTATTACATAAAACATGGGAAGAGAACTTCTGGTCCAATCTCTGATGTGGAAAATTAGGGAATGAATTTTAAGGAACTCTGTATCTAGACCAGAGGAGATAGATACCTAAGCATATCAAAATTGGAGTGATCACCCCACATTTGGCTGAGTTCCAGAAGATTCCCAAGGGGAGTTCATAGAACTTGAATTCTAGAATGCCAGAATTAGAAGACACCATAGAAATCACTGAGGCTGCTTTTACAGGGAAAAAAAAGGCCCAGAGAAGTGAAATGATTTGTCCAGGGTGACCCAATGAGTTTGTCAGAGCTGAGATTAGAACCTAGGTCTCCCGACTCCCAACTCAGGGCTCTCTCTCTCTTCACTCTATTACAATGTATAACTTATGTACTACGGGCAAGTTTTATATAAATTGTCAAGTACCATAAAAAGGGATGCTCTACTGGGTGCTTTTTTCAATCAAAGCAACTCCAGAAACCATCTACATGTTGTAGAGGGGCTGGAATCTATGTGAGTACAGAAAGGAGAGGACCACAGGGAAGAAGTCACAGACCTTGGGAGGATAGGGGTGGTATTCCTTCTGTTGTGTAGACAGCTCCAGGCACAGACCTTGGGCTTCCCAGCCTCCTGATACCTGGGTGGGGGGAAGGAGAGGCAGGGAGCACTGAGAAGACAAGAATGTTTCTCAAAGGATTCTGTAGTGGGGTAGAGCAGTGGACAGAGGAGCAAACTGAAGTGGCAGTGGACAGGATGGGTGGGTAAGCATCTTTCTTTTGCAGAGCTCAGAGGGGCTCCCCACTATCTTATCCTCCCCAGCAATTGATTTAAGGAGACAGAAAACAGGCCCCTAGGAGCTCTAGGACTTCAGTCTCTCTCTGGCTCAGCTATGAATTATTCAGGCTACAGCAGACATCTGATCCTGATCCAGCATTGGAAACTGGGGCTGGGATGGCAGAGGCTCCCAGCACCTTCTCTCTCTTCTCTCCCCTCCACTTTCCCCATCCGGGGCAGTTCAGGAGTAGAGAATACAGGGTTCTGGCTCTCCTAGGGATGGAGGGGCTTAGTGGCCTTGATTCTTTGTTTGTGGTTATATTTAATGGATCAATAACACTTAAGAAGGAGAGGCTGACCCTGTGGTTGCCCAGGGTCCCCCACCCCCATCCCCCAAATGGCCTGCATTAAGCCCTGATACTGCTGCCTTAGAATCAGGCCAGATGCCTACGCTTTGTTCTGCTCTGCGGGAGAGAGAACCCTTCTAGTCCAGCTCCCTGAGTTACTAGGGGACTGGTTACATCCTTAGGAATTCATGTAGAGGGGAAAGTATCATCCACTCCAGGAGTGTGAATCTAGTGGAAGATGTCGAATTAGAACTCCTTGTTCTAATTCTAAGGGGCAGCTATGCCCCCTTCCTACCTCCTTACCAAACTCCCAACAGTGATTGTCCAACAGGGTCGGTTAGATCGGTGCTAGCTTTCCCCTGGGCCAACTGTTCTCCCAGGCTTACTCCCTTCATATCAGCTACTTTCCACAGCAGTAATGCTCCCTCCTCCTCTCACCTTACCTCCCCATTCTTACTACTTTACCTCTTCTCTTTCCTCCCAACTCATTGGCCATGGGGATGCCAACCACCCTAGGCTTTAGCCCAAGACAGCTCTGAAATTGATTTTTGAAGCACTGCTATGCTCAGTAACATCTGGGAACTTGCCCTTAGGTTAGAAACATAAGGCTGACATAGGAAAACAACAACCTAACCCAACCTGACTTCAAAAGCAGAGTTCTGGGCACATCACTTTGGATAATTCGCCTTTTTTTGAGTCAATTGTCCCTTAGATAAAATGAAGATAATCATATCTATCCCATTACCAAACTGCCTGGAGATGTTTGCTTGTTTTTGTACGTGGAAAGGTTCAGAAAAAGCCCTATCTGTGGAGATAGTAGAGGTATGGCTTGATTCTGTGTCTTTGGACTTCAGTGTCCGATCTCCTGTCATTTGACCAGGCTTGATGGGGGGTGGGAGCAGTTGGAGGTGAGGGGGGTGACCTTTGGGTGGGTGAGGGAATTGGAGGAAAGGTGCTGCAAAGGAGCTGGTGAAATTGGAAAAAGAATGAATGAGGACCAGATTCGAGAGACTTCTGCTCTCTGAACCCTCGCTGGCAGCCTTCAAATATTCATATGCTCTAATGGCTATTTTTGAAAAGAATGATTGGTTGTCATTTTGCAAACCTCGTCTTGCTATAGGGAAATTTATCGAAAGGAAAAGAAAAAAGAACAGTTCAGGCTTCCAGGGACAGCTTTTTAAAGAGATATGGACTATCCAGATTGTATTTCTAGAAGATAATCTTTCTAAGGAGGGAATTAGAATGGTAAGTGAAATGTTTACTATATTCTCACCTACCTTGTAGGGTAGCTGTGAGGGTCAAGTAAGAGAATTAAATATAAAGTGCTCTTAGAGTGCTATATGTTGTTGTTCAGTCATTTGCAGTCATGTCTGGCTCTTCCTGCCACATTTAGGATTTTCTTGGCAGAGATACAGGAGTGGTTTGCTATTTCCTTCTCAAGCTTGTTTTACAGATGAGGAAACTGAGGCAAACAGGGTAAAGTGACTTACTTAGGGTCACCCAGCTATTAAGTGTCTGAGGCTGGATTTGAACTCAGGAAGATGAGTGCTATATATGTGATAGATACTATATGTTATAGGCAACACATTAATCATAGATGTCAAGCATACTGTAGAGCTCATGTGTGGGGTGGAACACTGTGTGCATATATTTTTATAGTAATTTGAGGGGACTTGTTTAATTCCACAAATATTTGAGTGCCCACTCCATTGGTTATTCCATTTTATCCTGCCTATATCTATAAACAGTTGTCTCCCCCATTGGACTCTGAGTTCCTTGAGAGTCAGGATTGCCTTTTGGCCTTTCTTTGTACCCCAGACTTAGCACATAGTAGGCCCTTAATACATGCTTGTTGAGGAACTATAGGGCCCATTACTGGGGCTAGAAGTTTAGAAAGAACCTGATTCTTACTCTCGTGGTTCTCGTAGTCCAAGGGGGATAAAATCCATACATGTACAGACTGTCATAATAGGGCTGTTTCTTTAATGCGTCCAGATCTCTTTAATAAATATTATTTACCAAAGGTCCATATGAGTGATTCATTGGGCTGTGGTTGTGGTGCTTGTGAGGGGAGGAAGAAGGCCTTTATGGACTGAGTGGATCAGGCTATATTTCTTTAGAGTGGCGGTTCTCAACCTGTGGGTCGAGACTCCTTTGGGGGTTGAACGATCCTTTCACAGGGGTCGCCCAAGACCATCAGAAAACACACATTTCTGATGGTCTTAGGAACCAAGGCACTGCTCTATCTGTCTCCAGGTGGGTTGGACCACATGCAGATACACCCACATACAAGTATAAAGGATCACGGCATTAGGAAGATTGAGAACCACTGCTTTAGAGGATTTGAAGTATGTTTTAAGGGGCAAGTATGAATTTAAAAACAAGAAGGGTGTTCCAGGCAAAGTCAAAGAGGTGGGAGAGTATAGTCGGGGAGCAGAGGTGTTAGATTTGACTGCAGTGTAGGGTGCTCCGAGGAGAGTAACATGAGATGAGGCTAGAGTGGTGCCAGATTATGGAGGAACTTGAATGCCATGCAGAGAAGTGTGACCTTTACTTAGGAGGGAATTGGGACCCACTGAATAGCAATGGAATCCTGGATTTAGAGCTGGAAGAGATCTTAGAATCTCCCATCTCCCAATTTCATAGATGAGGAAACCGAGTCCCTCAAAAGTCCAAGGTTATACAAGCAGTTAAGCATCACAGGCAGGATTTGAACCCAGGTCCTCTGACCTCAGAACCACTCTTTCTATTGTAGTATGATGTCTTTATTTTTAAGCAAAGGAGCAGTGTCACTAGCTCTATGTGTTATAATATGTTAATGTATGTTTATACCACTGAAAGTTGGCATAAAAAGTTGTTTTTGAATTGATCACAAAGGTTTGTAGGGTCAGAGATTTAGAACTGGAAGACACCGTAAGGGTCATCTAGTGCAGCTCCTTTATTTTAGAGAGAAGGAAACTGAGACCCACAGAGGGGATATGTCTTTCCTAAAGTTACAAAACTGTTAAGTGTCAGAGTCAGGATTTGAACCCAGATCTCTGATTCTAGGAATTCTTTTTTTTTTTTTTTTGCCTTTTGTTAAAATTTGGAGGGCAATTGGGGTTAAGTGACTTGTCCATGGTCACATGTCAACTCAGGTCCTCCTGAGTCCAGGGCCGGTGCTCTATTCACTGTGCCACCTAGCCGCCCTCAGGAATTCTTTTCATGGCATCTTGGTTTACAGATGATGGGGCTTTGTCCCTGTAGCATGCTGTAAGAGGAATTGGATTAAGGCCAAGTTCTGGGTAAGGAATGAACCTGTTGGGTATAACATTGTTCCTGTGGGAAATTGGGAATTTCTTTATGATGTTATTTCCATGAATGTGTAAGAAAAAAAGGAGAACTGTCCATGGTCATAGATTGTTCTCTGAATCATGGCTATTAGACTTGTGGATGAAGAGTCCTGGGTTCAAAGTTCAGCTCTGCTACTTTCTAGCTGTGTGACCATGGGTAAGTCATCTCCTATGAGGTGAACCTTTCTTCATCTAAAACAATGGAATCATAATAATTGGATTAACTATGTCATAGGCTTATTATGAAGAAATTGCCGAGTAGACCTCAAAGCATTAGACAAATATAAGCTGAAAATGTTTTTAAGGGCTCAATCAATGACTGCTGAATGAATCACCAGAGGTGGTACCTTTTACTAGTCATGTTCCATATATGAGTTCTATAGCTTTGATGCTTGTTCCTTCACCTCTCTGGTCCTTGGTTTACCCATCTGTAAGTAAATGACTTACTTTGCAAGAAAGTGTTTTGCAATCAATCAATAAGCATTTATTGAGTACCTGCTGAGTGTTAAGCATTGTTCTTTGTACTGAGGACACAGATGAAAAAGACATTTTTTGCCTTCAAGGACCTTGCCTTCTATCCAGGGAGACATGTATACATAAAAGTCTATGTGAAACTCAGTGCACTATAGTTATATGAATTACTGTGACTCCTGACTTCTCCTAATTTTTTTGCTTTTTGGAGGGCAATTGGGGTTAAGTGACTTGCCCAAAATCATACAGCTAGTGTGTCAAATGTCTGAGGTTGGATTTGAACTTAGTTCCTCCTGACTCCAGAGCTGGTGCTCTATTCACTGTGCCACCTAGCTGCCCCTTTCTTTTTTCTTTTTTTTTTTTTTAAGACAATCAGGGTTGTGACTTGCCCAGGGTCACACAGCTAGTAAGTGTCTGAGGCTGGATTTGAACACAGGTCTTCCTGACTCCAGGCCCAGTGCTTTGTCCACTTTGCCACCTAGCTGTCCCTTCTTGACTTCTCAAAGAAGGAAAAGGACTCACCTTGTAAGCTTCTTAAAGATAAAACCCATGTGTTTCCTTAGTGAGACCACTGAATGATTGAATATAGAGCAGAATGGGGTTGGAAGTGGTCAGTGATTTACCACTATAAAAACTTTGCTTGACATCTAACCAAAGGTTGAAGGGTAGGGGGTGGAGAAGAGTTTCCACAGTTGATATTACTGAATCTTTATGTCACTAACCACTTGGGATATGGCAGAGTGGCCTTTCTCAAATGGGGTCATGATGAGTCCAGTGAGACTAAACTACAACATAACTCACTCCTTGCTCTGACCTTCCCTCTTTTGGGATGCCCTAATTCTGGTTTACCCACCTAGCTATACTTTACAACTTTGTTTTGATGTTCTTCTTCCCTGACTCCCTAATCCCAGATTGCTCCATAAAATGTAGGTAATAATCCTTGTGCTATCTGCCTCCCAGGGTTATTTTAGGGGGGGACATGCTTTGTAAACATTAAAGCCCTGTAGAAATGAGAGCTATTATTATTATTATTATTAAGGGTCCAGTCTATCTTTGTGGAATGACTAAGTAAATCTCCAAGAGGACTGTGCCATCACTGATGGTGTGCCATAAAGGAGTCCCAAATTTAGAGTCAGAGCTGGAATTCCAACAGATCCTGACAAACAGCAGGGTTTGAATTCCCACTAACACACCTTGGCTGGGTGACCTTGGACAAGTGATATTAGTATAATGCCCAGTGCCATGGGTTGTGAGCCAGAGGTTTTAGGGAATTTCAATTCCTGTACTTTCTTCTGGTGTGCCCGCTCTTTGATGTTGTCCACTCTTTTCAGTTGTGTCTGACTCTTAGAGATCTCATTTAGGATTTTCTTGGCAAAGATACTGGAGCAGTTTGCCATTTCCTTCTCCAGCTCATTTCATAGATGAGGAAACTAAGGCAGACAGGGTGAAGTGACTCACCCAGGGTCACACAACTAGTAAGTATCTGAGGGTGGATTTGAACACAGGAAGATAAGTCTTCCTGGTTCTGAGCCCAGTGCTCTATATTCATTGTGTCACCTCACTGACCTGGATCACTCTACCCTGGATCTCTTGTGTGTGCCTAGTTATTTGCATGTTGTCTCCCCCATTAGAATATTAACTCTTTGAGGGCAGGTACCAGGTTTTTGCCTTTCTCTGTATCCCTAGGTTTTAGGCCAGTGATGGCTCATGCTAAGCATTTAGTAGGTACTTGTTGACTGACTTCTTTGGACTTCTGCTTCCTGATATATAAAAAGAGATGGGGCAGTAGCAACCTACATGAACCTGAGGAAACCTTCAAGCTCTGGATCCCGTGATCCAATAAGTGCTCAATACAAATTTGGTTGAATTGATTCTTTTGTCTGCGGCTGCCTCCAGGGAAATGGGGAGGATGGAGCCATTGTCTCTCAGGGTAGAATGTCCCTTTGGGGACCTTATCATTTGTGTAATGGAAACAGACTGGAGATGTAAATAGTCTTAAATCAGAAGCTGGATGACCATTTATCAGGGAGGTGGAATCAGGGATATAGTAGAAAGAAGGATGATAAAAAAAGGATGAATTAGAAGTCAAAAGAATGGGTTCAAATCCTGGCTTTATGTGCTACTGTGTGACCTCAGGCAAGTCTTCTTATCTCTTTAGGTCTCAGTTTCCTTTCTTTTGAAATGAAGTTGGATGAGATTCCCCATAAGGTCCCCTCCAGCTTCTAATTTATAGTCCCATGATGTTGTGGATGGAATTCTTGATCAGATACAAGTTGAGCTAAGTGAATTCTTTCCAGCTCTGAGATTCTAGGATTATAAATACCTAAACTACAAAGGTAATTGCCCTTTGCCCTGGTTAGAGAGTGGCTGGTGTTTCACATCTACTTCTTCAGCCACACCGATAAATGAGAGCAGAGACAGAAGGGGTGATCAAGATGATTGTGGAGACTGGGGTGGCAAAGGGGCAGGGGACCATATTATATGGAGATCAGTGGAAAAAACTGGGGATGTTTAGCCTGAAGAAGAAAAGACTTGGGTGGGGGAAAGGGTGAGGTGAAGATCAACTTTGCTTAAGTATTTGAAGACCTGTCATGTAGAAGGGGAAGGGAAATTAGACTTGGCCTCAGAGGGCAGAACTGGGCATGCCAAGTTGCCCTTTATCCTTAAGATCACAAACACATCTTCAAACTAGTATTGAAGGAGATGACCCCCAAGGTACATTAGGACAGCCATATTAAAGGCATAGAATCATGTAATTTTAGAGCTAGGAGAGAGAAACTTTAAGAAGACCACCCAGTCTGTTACCTGAGAAGAAATTTATCTACAATAGCAGTTCTAGTAGAGTGATTCTTGGGCCTTGAGGGTTGTGGAGCCAAGCTAGGTGGGCAAACTAGAGTTAGGGCATCCAAAAAGAGGGAGGGTCAAGGCAGGGACTGATTTATACCAGCATGAGCCCAGGGCACACATATACCAGAGGATAGAGCAAGGATGGTAATCAGCAGTCCAGGCAAATAACCAAGGATCAGATCTGCAGTCACCAGAAGAGCAGGGCCTTGTGAGTAACCAATAATCAGGAAGGACTTTGATGACCAGAAAAAACAGCAAGACACCACAGTTTGTAGCACCTTGTACTCAGACCTACTGGAAAGACAAAAATTATTTATTCTTAAAATAAAATTCTATTAATAAGAATTTATATTTTTCTCTTTCTGCCTACCCTTGGTAAAAAGAGAAAAAACCAACACCCTCATAGCAAATATACATAGACAAGAAAAAACAAATTTTCCACACTTACCATGTCTAGAATTGTATGTCTCATGGTTCATCTTGAGTCTGTCTCTGTCAATAGGTGGACAATCTGCTTCATCGTTGGTTCTCTGGAATCATGGTTGGTCATTTGATTGATCAGTGATCTTAGGTCTTTCTAAGCTGTTTGTCTTTATAATGTTGTTATCATGTAAACTGTTCCGCTGGTTCTGTTCACATTACTCTCAATTAGTTCATACAAATCTTCCCAGGTTTCTCTGAAACCATCCTTTTTGTTGTTTTTACACTGTGGTAGTATTCCATTACATTTCTATACCATAATTTGCTTAACCAGTCATCACTTGATGGGCATCCCATTAGTTTCCAGTTCTTTGCCACCATAAAAAACTGTTATAAATATTTTGTCACATATGTCTTTTTTCTCTTTATTCA
>CM053596.1:96867045-96981230 GCA_028646575.1 Pseudocheirus occidentalis
TTTTCCCAGCTGCCAGAGCTATTAGGGGGGTGTTGCAAGTCTCCCCAGCTTTGGCTTGCTGAAAGCACACCCCAGGACCACCACCCAAGACCACAATCTGGATCCAGGCTGCTCAATGCAAGAGCACTTGACCCTGATCAATCGATTCAGCCCTGCTGTGGAGTCTGCAGGCCAGGGGCTATGAAGCAGCCTGGTTGGGGCTGCTGCTGGTTCCAGCAGTTCCCTTCCCCCACTACTTCCTTGTCCCAGGGGCAGGTTGGCCAGAACTGCTTTCTTCCCCCAAATTAATTTTCAAAGTTTCACTTTCACTAACCGTCTCTGAAGATTTTAAGATCTCCTCAGGCAGGTGCTTTAGATGTTCTTTGAAGTAGACTTAAGCTGCGGGCTTGGGAGGCTCAGCTCTTCCTGGCTGCCCTGGGGCCTGGCCTGGCTGAGGCTGCGGTTTTGGCTGCAGCACGGCTTGGCTCAGCTCAGCCTGGCTCCTTCCTACCGCCCTGGGCCTGGCCGCAGTCTTGGTTTCAGGCTGGGCCAGCCTCCGCTCCTGACTGCCGGATGAGCCCCTGCTGCCGAGCTGCCTTCAGTGCGAGATGTGTTTTCTGTATTTTTGTGTGAGTCTGAGAGTCCTAGACTTTCTTAGACTTTGTCTGGGCTCATATTTTATGGGTGTTTAGGGTGGCGGTGTGGGAGCTGCGGGACCTTGTTGCTTCTATGCCGATCTTGGCTCCGCCCCCCTGAAATCTCCTTATTATATTTTAATTTGTTCTCTTTCCACAACAATTTGATGATTAGAAAATAGAATGCTAGAGATGGAAGGACCCTTAGAACAGAGAATGTCAGAGCTGGAAGTGCCCTTAGAACCTAGAATATCAGAGCTAGGAGGGCCCTTAGGTCATATAATGTCACAGCTGGAAGGGATCTTAGAACACAGAATATCCAGATGTCTTCAGGATCTCTCCACCTGGATGACATTCCACTAATTAGAATGAAACATATCCAAAACTGAACTTATCATCTCCCTCCCTAAATCTGTCCCTCTTCCTGACTTCAGGTGGTCCCTCTATCTCTGGCTAAGGTTTGAAAAACCTTAGTGACTTTGCCTCTTCCCTTTCTCTCACATTCCACATCCAATTGATTGCAAAGGTACGTCCATTTGATGTTGCTAAAATTGTTTTAATCCCTCCCTTCCCCTCTTCCTCCCTCTCCCCTCCCCTCCTCTTCTCTCTTCCTCTCTCCTGCTACTATTCACTAATCCATCTCCCCTGTACTACTGTAACAGCTACCCCACTGGCTTCTCTGCTTCCAGCCTCTCTTCTCCAAACCATTCTTCAAATGCTGCCAAAACATTTTTCTTAAGCCAGATATCTGATCATGCCATTCTTCTGCTCAAGAACTTTTCAGGACTCCTTGTTGCCTTTAGGAGGCATTTCAGACCCTCTATGAACTGTTTCCAAACTGCCTTTCTAGCCTTGTTTCACACTCCCCACTCTACAGGTTATGCTGTATCTGTCCATACTGGGTCCCCAGCTGTTCCTTTCTCTCACTTTGCCATCTCCTGCCACCCTGCATTCCTGTAGACCATGCTCTAGACCAGAATATAGCCCTTTGTCATTATTGCCTCTTGGGTGAAGCCTTAAAAGGTAGACTCTGGATGACTTGGAATGCCAGATAAAGAAGTTTGAACTTTCTCTTTTATGTAATGGGGAACCACTGAAGATGTTTGAGCAGAAGATAGTGAGCTCAGAGTTGGGCTTTGGAAAGGTGTCTCTGGCAGTGTATGTGAGCAAAGATTAGAGATAATTTAGGTAGGAAGAAAAATCAGGGGTTCAGTGAGAAGACAAGGATTCTGTGAAGGGGGACATAACATTAGTGTGACAGTGTCAGCTTTACCCCTGCTCTGCAGTCTTCTCCCTCCATATTCTACTGTCTCTTTTCAAGACTGACATACTCTGTCTCTGGGGACAGGGAAACATGTCTCTTCAGTTCCTACATTGTTAGTCTTCCCCTTTCTTTCTGATTAAGGAAAAGAGGCTGAGAATCTCAGGATCTTTGAATTTAGCTTTTTCCCTTGGTGGAACATATCAGGTCCACACACAGACACACTCACAGACACAGACACACAGACACAGATGCAGACACAGACACATAGACGCAGATGCAGACACACCCTTGAATCCTCCAACCACCCCTTTCAATTCTCCTAGCCAATAGCTGATGGATTCTGTTAGGCAGGGAGTGCAAATCCTTTAGGACAAATGTCTGGAACAGAGCCTTAAGCTGGTATGTAATCATTGTGGCCATTGTTTCCAGGTATCTGAAGGCTGTCATGATGATGGAACAAACATTCCTGACTTGTTTATTCTGCCTTGTCCCACAGGATAGAAGAGGCAGATCTCTACTTGATGGGAGGTAAAGCTTTCTAAGCAAGCTCTCTGCCAAGTGGAATGGGATGCCTTGGGAGATGGTGAGTTTCCCATCCCTGGAGGTCTTCAAGAGGAGGCTGAAAGACTCTTCTGGAGTCTGTTTCCTCCCTGAGGTTCCAGGAACCTTGGGTTCAAAACTCTTGCTTTTCATGCAACCGAGAAACAAAACTGATGTAGCCCCAGAGATGGGTGGGAGCTAGGAACCCAGGCTTTAGGCCAGGGAACAGTCAGGGCCACAGCGAGGTCATTATTTATCATTCTGCAACAAAGTTGCCAACCCTTACTAATTTAACTTTTGGTGTGACCTTGGGCAAGTGGCTTACCCCATCTGGGCCTCAGTTTCTTCTTTTGAAAAATATGGAGCATGAACTAGATGGTCTATAAGGACTTTTCCTTCCCTGAAATTCCACATTCTAGGGCCCTTTCACCTCGTCTATTCCAGAATTTGATGGTCTGGTGTTCCACGTTTTAAGTGTCTTCTGTCCTATGCTCTAAGCCCAGACATTTTCTGTCCCATGACTCTGAAACTCCACCCCACCTTTTCTTGTGCATCGTGCTTGCCTGACTTTTGGGTGAAGGGAGATGATTACTATGAAGAATTTTCTTAAAACAATAAAACGTGTTATTTGTAACCTGTAAATGTTTTACAAAGGTGGTGTTGTTTAGTCATTTTATAGTCACATCCAACTCTTTGTGACCTCTTTTGGAGTCTTCTTGGCAAAGATACTGGAGTGATTTACAATTTCCTTCTCCAGTTCATTTTACAGATGAGGAAACTGAGGCAAATAGGGGTCAAGTGACTTGCTCAGGGTCATATAGCCAGCGAGTATCTGAAGGTAGATTTGAACTCAGGTCTTCCTGACTCCAGGTCTGGTATTCTATCCCACTGTGCCTTCTAGGTATTATTATCATTGAAGGATCATAGAACCTGAAAGCAGGAAGAGACCTTAGGGGTCACCAGTTCTTCTCCTCAACTGGCTGGGATTAGAGCTCAGGGTGGGGTTGAATGATGAAGTTTGAGGGCAGGTCAGGGTTCATTCTGGGGCATAGTGCCTAGCACATAGTAGGTGTGCTCAATAAAGGTATATTGACTGACTGAACTGGGGCTAGTGTCAGGGTTCAGGGCAGAATCAGGTGCTCAGTCTATGATCAGGAACAAGGGTCAGTGTCAAGGCTTGATCTGGGGCTAGCATCGGGTTTCTCTCTGAGACAGGGTCAGGGCTCAGTCTGGGTCCAGAAGTTAAGGCTACTTGACCTTGTCTGAAATGGAAACTTATCCTCATTAGGAATGTACTCTAATGACTGAGCTCACCAGCTCAGCAGTGGCCTCTTAGTGGAAGGACATCAGATGAATCAATGACTTGGAATTTCTCCAGTATTGACCTCAAGGAAACCAGTATTCCTTTGGGAAAATGAGTTATTCAGCCGCTTTTTCTGTACTATGAACAAAGTTCTATATAGAGAAGATATGGTCCTGACCTTAAGAGGTCCCTGGAATGAAAGGGTTGGTATGGCCTTCTGCTGTGGTCTGAGACAGATCCACTAATGTGGACACTCAGAGCATGCACAAGAAGTAGAATAAAAGCATTGGTCAAATAAATATTCACACGGCTGCTGTCCTTTGTTTTATCCATATGACAAGGGAAAGCCCAATTTATGAGATCAGCGTAGTGGGGAGCCTGTCAAACCTCACAGCCAAGGAAGCTTCTAGGGAGAGAAGATCTTTCATGAATGCTGATGAATATTCTGAACAGAAAACCATGAAGAAATGGGACCCTCCACTTTGGTCTCGGAGCAAGGGGCAGTCTTTGGTAAGGAGATAATAATAGTGATGATGATGATGATGGTGACTAGCATTTATATAGAACCTTCTATGTGCCAGACATTGTGATAGGTGCTGACATTAGCTGTGTGATGCTGGACAAGTCATTTAACCCTATTTACCTCAGTTTCCTCATCTGTAAAATGAGCTGGAGAAGGAAATTGCAAAGTGATCCAGTAGCTGTATGACCCTGGGCAAGTCACTGAACCCTATTTGCTTCAGTTTCCTTGTCTGTAAAATGAACTGGAGGAGGAAATGGCAAACCATTCCAGTATTTTTGCCAAGAAACCTTCAAATGGGGTCATGAAAAGTTGCAGACAACAAAAAAATGACTGAACAACAACAGGAAATTCCCTGGCTCTGGTAGGTGAGCTCTTATTTTCTCTTACCAGGACTCCAGCCTCCACACCCTTTCCTAGCTATTTCCACATCACCCCATGATGCTAAGGGTGAATGCTGCCCCCTTTTCAGCATCCCTTTATGTGTCCTCTTGCCCAGTAGAAAGTAAGTTCCCTACAAGCAGGAGCAGCTTTGGTCCTTTGCATTTCTATCCCTGGCACTTTATGTTGTGTCTCTAACTGAGTAAGAGCTTAATAAAAGCCCCTCTTTCTGTCTCTGTCTCTCTCCCTCTCTCTCTGTCTTTGTCTCTCTCCCTGTCTCTCTTTGTCTCTCTCCCTGTCTCTCTCTCTGTCTCTCTCCCTGTCTCTCTCTCTCTGTCTCTCTGCCTGTCTCTCTGTCTCTGTCTCTGTCTCTCTCTCTCTCTCTGGGTTCCTCTGTCTGTCTCTCTCCCTTTCACTCTCCCTTCCTCCTACTCCCCTCTCTCCTTTTCTTTCCCTTTATTTCCCCCTCTCTTTCTCTCTTTCTCCCTGTCCCTTCTTCCTCTCTTTCTAATTTTCTTTTCTCCTCTCTATCAATTATCTCCCTGTCAACAAAAGAGGGCTGTGACATTCTCTGATCCAGGAGAAGGCTATATATACCCTGATGTGAGGTTTTGCTTTGGGGCTCACTTTGGAAAGAGTTGTGTGATTTGGCCAGATGAGACTCGAGACTTGGGGCAGCCATTGAGCCCCCCAGCTTTGAAAACCCAGATGTTGATGTTTCCCTCTTGGTTAACTGACTAGGTATGGACGTAATGGTCAGACGGTTGGAAACCCTGTCTGCTGATCTGTTTCTCTGTCTGCTTGTATTCTGTTTGTATTCTCTGAAGTTCAGGGTGCTGACTTTTTCCCTGAACTAAGTAAATGATATATGTTTGATTGATTAAAGTAAGATTGTTAACCCATTTTGAGTTGCTTTCCTTTAGAAAAACAGACCTAAGAACCTGTGCTAGCAGCCATCCTGGGTATGCTAGGGTGCTTGCTGTTATACAAATGAGGAAACTGAGGCTCAGAATGGGGAGGTGGTATGTCTCAGGTTACATAGTCCATATCTGAACCCTGGTGTCTCTGATCCTGGTGTTGCAGTCTTTTCGCCATGGCCTGTAGCTTCCCTATATAAATAATAAAGTTATATATGTATATTCAAGGGGTCCTAAAGTCCTCATGTCTTAATAACTTAAAGCCTCACTAAGACTTGTGGGACAATTTAAAAAATTTAAATTCAAAATTTAAAATTTAAATTATTTTTATATTATAAACTTCACAAACATTGGCAAACACAAGCATTTCAATTTGCACAGAAGAACAGAAATGATGATGATATATGGCATTTTGACATCCTATGACCTAGTTTGTCTTCTTAAAGTATATATTAAATTTCACATGATAGTAACAAAGTTGTCCTGCTTGCTGGCGTCCCTTTCCGAAACTTCCTTAAGATCTCCTCTGTATGGCTTTTAATGCTTCATTAAAGCTCTTTTCTTCCTTATTTTAATCACTCTGTCCCCCAGCTCCCTCTCAGCAGCTGCCCAGAGCAGAACTTCCTTGTAATAGACAGTATGTATGGTCTAATGTGAATTTATCAAGCATATTCATATCTATTAGTCTGTGAACTCCATGAAAATGTCTAGACTTTAGCTGTCCCCAGCACTGAGCATTGTGCTATGTACCTTTAAGCAAATGCTTAATAAATGTTTGTTAAATTGTTATTGTCAATAATAATTATAACAATTCATATTTACTTAGCCCTTTGAATATCTACAAAAAGCTTTCCCTACAACTCTGTAAGGAAGACAGGGCAAGGATTATTATTCCCATTTTATTTATTTAATTTTGGGGGGGTTGCTTTTTGGGAGGGAGGAATGCAGGGCATTTGGGGTTAAGAAACTTGCCCAAAGTCACACAGCTAGTAAGTATTAAGTGTCTGAAGCTAAATTTGAACTCAGGTCCTCCTGACTCCAGGGCTGGTACTCTATTCACTGTGCCACCTAGTTGCCCCTATTATTCCCATTTAAAGAGGAGGAAACTGAGGCATGGAGAAGGGGGGAGTGATTTGTCTAAAGTCAAGAAAGTATTAGAAATGGGACTTAGAGCTAGATCCCAAATCTAGGGTCATCAGTCTTCATGGTCCTGTTTGGGGGAGGGGTCAGGCAGGTGATGGCAGAGGTTATGGATGCACATCTCCCTTCTACTTCCTCCTCAAGTCCCAGCTTCAGCTCCAGTTACCCAATCCTGCTTTTCTCCCCTCCCTTTCCCAGGACTTCTTAGTCCAGCCCCCAGATGGCTAAGCTGTAAATTACACAAAGGTCTTTAGCGTCCTCTGGAAAGATGCCACGAAGCTGCTCCAGCCAGGGACAGATCAAGGGCAGGCCCAGCTGCCTTCTTGTCCATCAACCCATCTGTCAGGCAGGGGGGAACCCACACCCATCTGGGTCCCAGTTGGGGAGGAGTCATTATTGATGAGAAAAGTTGGGGGGGAGGCTGAGATGAAGGTGATGGGACCTTAGGGGGTGGAGAAAGGATTATTCTCAGAAACAGGTCCATGTCTGTGGCTTGGAAATGCCTAGGTCAAACTGGCCCTTTGAGGAGGTGAGTGAACCCTTTCCTTGTCTCCACAACCAGATGTGGTCATGCCCGCCTCCAATTTGCTTGGTTCCATGGAGTTATGTTAGGAGAAGACTCACTACAAAGGAAAGAATACTGGATTCCAGACACTAGATCATAGAGCCAGACCTTGGTGGTGCAGTGAATAGAGCACCTACTCTGGAGTCAGAAGGACCTGACACTTAACGGCCTCAGACACTTAACATGAAACTAACAGTGTGACCTTGGGCACGTCACTTAACCCCAATTGCCTTGCCACCACCCCCCAAACACCAACTAGACATTGAGGAGATCTCAAAGTCCATATAATCTAACTCTCTTGCAGATGAGAAACCTGACCTGGACAAGTCAAGTGATTTGCTCAAAGTTGCACAGGTAGCTAGTTACACAAGTGGGGTTTTAGGCAAAAATTGAGATCTAATGGGGCATTATTTATAAGGTAGTTAGCAAACCTTTAAGCATCATCTGAAAGTTAGTGATTATTATTATTTTCATTAAATAGAAGTGATATCATAGATTTCGAGCTATTAGGGACCTCAGAGAGCATCTAGTCCAGCTCTTTCATTTTACAAATGAGATAACTGAGGCCCAGCTAGGTTAAGTGACTTGTTTAAGGTCACACAGCTAAATAAGCATTGGAGGTAAAATCTGAACCCAGCTCATCTGGTTTCAGTTAATATTCTTTTCACTCTATCACTGTGCCTGTGATGAGTTCATATACTAGCTCTATCCTTTCCCGGGTGGGTGGCCATGACCGAGTCATTCAGTTTCTATAATTTTCAGTTTCTTCATCTGTATAAGAATAATGCTCTCATAAGGGTATTTATTATGAGAAGTACATTAAATAAAAGAGGCTATTGGCAAATTAAGAAGTAGTAATGTGGGCAGCTAGGTGGTGCAGTGAAGAGAGCACTGGTCCTGGAGTCAGGAGAACCTGAGTTCAAATCTGACCTCAGACACATAATACTAAAACTAGCTGTGTGACCTTGGGCAAGTCACTTAACCCTAATTGCCCTCCAAAAAGATAAAAAATTAAAAAAGAAGTAATAATGTTAATCAATAAGTATAATGAATACTTTAAGGTTTTTCATAGGTTAACTCCCTTGATCCTCATAACAACCCTGGGACATAGGACCTATCTATGATTTATCTTCTTTTACAGGTGAGGAAACTGATACCCAAAGAAAGTCTCACTCAGGATCTTGCTCAAGATCACACAGCTAGTGTGTGATGCAGGTTTTGCACACAGGTCCTGCTGACTCCAAGATAGCCCCTCATCCATTGCTCCATCTAATGGCCATGCCATCAATGCATGCACATAAATGAACGGACTTCATGCCTTTGAATTTACACCTATGTTTATACTCTAATAAACACTGAGATGAGCATTACCTTCAGCAAGGCAGACCTCAATTCATGAATACCTTCTCATCCATGTTCTCGCATGGGTTTTCTGAAGCAAGGTCCACACAATGGGGCAGCAGAGCTCTTCCTGATCTCTAGACATTTTGAGGATGTTAGTGGACATGGATGAGTGGATCCTTCAATTAACAAACATTCATTTTCTCTTCTCACCTCTTTTGCACTGGAGAAAAAGAAAAGACAACAAAGTTTATGTAAGAAATCTGCACAGTTGAGCAAAACAAATTATCATCTTGGTCACGTCTAAAAGCATGGGTCTTGTTCTGCATCTTTAGTCCGTGATTATCTCAGAAGGTTATTCTTCTCTCTCAAGGGTTTCAGTACCTGGCTCACACTTACCCTCTCCATTTAAATCTCTGCCATAAGTTTGTTGTCCAATCATTTTCACTCATGTCTGGCTCTTCATGACCCCATTTCAGATTTTCTTGGCAAACATACTGGAGCAGTTTGCCACTTCCTTCTTTAGTTAATTTTCCAGATGAGGAAATTGAGACAGAGTTAAATGACTTGTCCAGGGTCACACAGTTACTAAGTGTCTAAGGCCAGATTTAAACTCAGGAAGTTAAGATTTTCTGACTCCACATGTGCCACTCTATGCACTGCCCCACCATAATATTTAGGGATTTCAACTCACATATTGATGTTCCTCCCCTCCATTATCCTGGCTTTCTAGATCATCCTTCTCTTCAACTCCCACGATCCACACCACCTCAGCCCCATCACTACTTACAAGTGTTCCACCTCTGCAATCCATAACCTGGAAATTTCTCTCTCTGACTATAGCTTTCTGTTCTCCCATCTCTCCTCATCCCTTACCCATACCAAGCCTAATTTTCTGCCTCACTGCTACCTCTTCACATTTCACCCTCTCTACTTTCTCAGGTTATTGCTTGCATTCTGACCACTTTCTTCCCTTCAACATTTCAACCTCACACTGTCCTGCACCCTTGGATTCCTTGTCTCATTGTCCTATTGCTGTTCATCCCTTTCAAACCTTGGCCCTGTCTTCTCTGCTCCTGCAGAAAGTTGTACCACCATGTTGACAATGCACATTCCTGTGATCCAATCATAGCGGGATCCTCACTGTTTTACACTAATTCTATTACTCTTTCTTCATTGATTCTCTCCCTCCCTCCCTCCCTCCCTCCCTCTCTCTCTCTCTCTCTCTCTCTCTCTCTCTCTCTCTCTCTCTTTCTCTCTCTCTCTCTCTCTTCTAGATGCTTTGTGTTACATTACAAACATTTCTTGATTATCCACACCCAGGAGAGCTCTCTTGTGACAAGGACAATTAAGCAAAACTAACATTACAATGCCTCATCTGAAAGCAACATTCCATACCTGTAGTATCTCTCAACCTCTCTTTTTAGTGTTTAAAAAATGAGTAGAAATCCATTTTCTTTCCCTGCTAGCCTCTATCCCCTTGAAAAAAAATGAGAAAAGGAAAATAGATTTCTTGACCATATGCATACCCAAGCAGAACAAATTCCCTCATTAGCTGTATACAAAATGGCTATTATATTTCCCACAGGAACTATTCCTGACCCTCTACCCCCCTCTTTTCATGCTACCTCCATCCCTTCTTCCATCTTCAGCTCAGGATAGGACCTTAACTCACACCCTACTGAAAAAAGAAATACTGGAAGCCTTCTGCTGGGGATTCACTCTCCTTCTCAAATGTATACTTCAAACTGCCTCAGCATCATTATTCATTCTTTCTTCCATTGATCCAGTCTTAGGGAATTAAGTCGCTCTTCTGCTTGAGTTCTCTGCTAATGGCAACCCCATACTTGTACCCTTATTCTCTAGCCCCTTCTATTCCCTCAGGCAGCTCATCCCTTTGGTCACCACCCCCTTCTTAATGATTACTTCCTTTCCTACTGCCTTCCCAAATTTTCCTCATCCTTAAAAAAAATATCATTTAAACCTATTATCCCCTCAGGTTTTCATCTTATATTTTCCCTCACTTTCACAGTCAAACCCTACTTTTCTCCACTTGTTTCCACATTCTCACCTCCTACTTAGCTCCTTATAATTGGCCATCTATCCCCAGTGGTTGGGTGTCCATCCCAAGCAGAATTTTAAGATAAGTTTTTAAAGGTATGGTTTTGTTAGCTCTTGGAAATCAGTCCTTGTGATTACTAGGAATGAGGATGAATTTCATAAAAAAACCAGGTCATTCCAAACTAACCTAATTTCTTTTTTTGACAAGATTACTGGAATCCTATGGGGGTTCCACAGACAGTATACTTGGATTTCTGGAAGGCATTTGACAAAGATTTTTGTGATAAAGTTGTGAATAAGATGGAGAGAGAAGGGCTAGATGGTATTAGAATTAGGTAGATTTGAAATGGTTGAAAGATTAGAGCCAATGAACAGCAGGTCAGTAAGGACACTAGTCCTGGGGATACGAAGAAAGACAAAAATCATTCCCTACTCTCAAACTTTTATAAGCTATTGGGGGAAGAAAAACAATGACTTGCATGAAGGATAGAAAGCATTCTTATTAAATTTATGGATAATACAAAGTTGAGAGAGAGAGAGAGAAGGAGGAAGGGAGAAAAGACGGTGGGAGGGAGGGGGAGAGAGAAAGAGATGGAGAGAGAGACAGAGAAAGAGAGAAAGAGAGGGGTGGTGGTGGAGGGAGAGGATCCAAAAAGCTCTAATAGGCTAGTACAATGATCCAGATCTAATAAAATGAAATGGAAATAGGGATAAAGTTAAAACCTTGTACTGTATAAGTACAGGATGGGGCAAATCTACTTAATAACAATTCACGTGAATAAGATCTTAGGATTTAGAGAACTAAAAACTCTATGTGAGGCAACTAGATGGCACAGAGGATAGAGTGCAGGGCCTGAAAAGGGAGGCCTTAATTAAAATCTAGCCTCAGATATTTACTAGCTGTGTGACCCTGGGCAAATCACTTAACCTTGTTTGCGTCAGTTTCCTCATCTGTAAAATGATCTGGAGAAGAAATGGCAAACCACCAGTCCAGTGTCTTTGTCAAGAAAATCCCAAATGGGCTCATGAAGAGTTGAACATGATTGAACAACAACAAACTCTATGTGAGTCAACACTTTAATATCAAAGACAATAAAGCAAACATGATCTTGGGCTGCAGGAACAGAAGCACAATGTCTACAGACCAAGGGAGGCATCAGTCCTGTGCTTCTCTGCCCTGGTTAGGTCACACCAAGAATGCTATAATCAGTGCTGCCCATCACATTTAAGTAGGGATATTTGGAAACAGGAGGACGTCCAAAGGAGGGCCACAAGGATGTGAAAGGGTTAGAAACCATGTAATTCAGGTATTGGCTAGAGAAACTAGGAATATTTGTCCTGCAGAAGAAAAAACTTGTTTGGGGGGGGAATGCATAATCATTGTCTTGAAATATCTGAATGGCTATCCTGGGGAAGAGGAAGCAGACTTGTCTGTGACCCTGGAGGCAGAAATAGGGGCTGTGGGGTTGAAGGATGCAGAAAGTTACAGGAAAGTACATCTCAGCTTAGTATAAGAAACAAAATTCTAATAGTAAGAAGTTTTTTGTCTTGCAATGGAATGGGAGATCTGGGAAAGGAGGGAGTTCTCTATCTCTGGAGGTGTCCAAGCAGAGGCTGGAGGATGCCTTGTCATGGAGTCTTGCAATGGATGGGAAATTGGGCTAGTTCTCTAAGGTTCCTTCTAGTTCTGAGTATGACTTTGGGAAAGTCAGATATTTTCCTTTTTTCCTAATTAATTTTAATTCTGAATTTAAACACTAAACAGAACGGGCATTCGTATATATGTAGTAGAACAGAAAGAATGAATTTTATACGAAACTTCAGGTCTCTCAGCTTAAAGTCAGTCTTGCCTTCTCAATGTAGGTATCATCTTTATCTTTCCTCCTTCCCTCCTCTTCTCATCTTGCCTCATGCCTGGCCCTGACTCTTGTCACTTCCCTCCCTTCTCTCTATCCATTGTTCCCTCCTTCCTCCTTTCCTAATCCCTCCTTTATCTCTCCCTCTTCCTCATTTCCTCCTCCTCCTCCTCCTTCTCCTCCTCCTCCTCTTTTTCCTCCTCCTCTTTCTCCTTTTCCTCCTCCTTCTCCTCCTCCTCCTCCTCCTCCTCCTTATCCTCCTACTTCTCCTCCTCCTTCCTTCTTCTCCTCCTTCTCCTTCTTCTTCCTCCTCCTCCTCTTCTTCTGCTCCTTCTTCTTCTTTTCTTTCTCATACCCTTCAACCTTTTGCCCAAATTCCCTTCCTTCCTAGCCCCAGCCCCAAATCCCACCCTCCTCTTTCCTTTCCCCTTCCCTTCTTTCTTCTCTTCTCAGATGTTTCTCCTTACTTCTGATCTCAGTCCCTGCAAGCCAAGTAGACCTCTGACTTAGGATCTTTAAGGCAGCTGGAGATATGATGACTTAGGCCAAATCAGGGAAGGTGGGGGAGGAGCGGGAAGGCAGGAGGAGGAGGGAAGTAACTAGGCTAAAACAGAAGGTGAAGTGGTTCTTCCAGCAAGGTCAACGGAGCTCTAAGTTCTAACCAAACAGCCTTAGCCAATCCCCACATCAAGCAATCCTCCACGTGGGTGGCAGGGCTTGACTTGGCTAGACTCTGGACAGTGGCTCAGGAGGAGCCATGTCAGCATCTGCCCAGAGAATGGAGGGAGGGTAAGGGAGATCTTTCTGCTGAGGTCAGTACTGCCTCCACCCACAGAGCTGCACCTCACTAGAGGTGTAATACACTGTATGTTCAACCCCAACAGGCTGGAGACCTGGTTCTGGTGAATAAAAGCGTCCCTCACCTCATACCTCATTGCCAAAGTCCCCACTTTTTCCTGTTCTTGCGGACTCTGACTGGGGACTCCTTGAATGTAGGGGCTATTTCCTTGCATTCTAGGGGCTTCTTGAATGTAAGGGCCAGCCTTGGGGCTCCCTGAGAGCAGGAGATTCTTGGCTGTCCTTAAAGTAACTTCCCTCCCCAACCTCAGCCTGGAAGTGCATCCTGACCAATGAAATGAGGCCAGAGTTTGAATGTGGGGAGCCTTTACTAGTAGTCATACAATGGAAGGAGTACTAGCTTTGAAGCTACAGGACCCACATCTCTTCCCTCTGTCACTGACACATATGACCCTGGGTAAGTCACTTAAAGTCTCAGATTCCACATGTATAGGATGAAGGGGTTTGACCTAGATGGCCTCTGCGATCCCCTCCACTACTATGAGCCTAAAGCAAAGATGTAGTTTGGCCTGGCAAAGACAGATCATTGTCAAATGTAAACTATATCCATTCACAGTGAAGTTGGGAACATTTTAGACCTGGGAAACTAGAGGTAATATAATGAGGGCATAAAGGTCTAGAAATACCTGCCTTGACAAGCCCAGGAACATGGGAATATGAGCAGGAAGGATAGAGGTCACAATGTTCAGATAAACTGAATAATAGGTGGAGTGTTACAAGGGATGGAATGTTGGGCTTTGTTCCCAGTCAAGGACTCAGAATGATTGGCCCAGGGGCTTATGTGACCACAGTGACCTTTAACTAGGAGAACATTCTCCTTTGCCATAATTAAAGGGGCCAATGCACACAATGGAGGCTTCTCTAGGCAAGAAGATGCTCTGTGAGTGAGCCATTAAAATAAAGGCAGAATGAACCAGGACCTGGGAGTGGAAAAACCCAAATTCTAGTCCTAGCTTCACCAGGGCCAGGCCCTTTATGTCATTGGTTAGCTCATTTTTCTTTTGGGGTCCTTAGTTTACTCCCATACTTACTTTACTACTGCAGGAACTTGTGATTATGTTACTGTGGGTGCTCCCTTTTTATAAATAACTAAATAAATAAACATAGATATACACACGTATATATATATCCATAAATATGTAATTATACATGAATTTATAAAGTAACAGGTTTCTGAAATTGTCTATGACTGAAAAAGTCACTCTGTGGTTAATGTGGTGATGTGAATCCTTGGTGCTATAGACTGAGGCATGATTGTTGCTGGAAGAAAATTCCTCCTCTACAATGAGAAAAATAAATTCTATACTAACTCTTTCCCAGGAATGGAAACTGTGGATTTGAAAGGACTAGGGATGGGGGTGGTAATGATGCTATAGAATGAGTAGGCTCTTTAAGCTCTAATGAGCCACCAAGTCAAACTCCCTGTTTCTATGACATTGTTACTTGCAACCTGTGCAACCCTAGGTAGGTGAATTCCTTTCCTGGATCCTTAGTTTCCTAGCCCTAAATAGTGTGAGGAAAATATCAGATGAATGTCTAAGCCATTCAGAAGAGAGTAATTCTGACTGTTACCTAGTCCTGGGTCTGGTCCTTTTTATTGGAGTCAGCAAGACTCACCTTCATGAGTTCAGATCTAGAACTTACTAGCTGTGTGACCCTGAGCAAATCACTTAGCCCGGTTTGCCTCAGTTTTCTTACCTGTAAAATGAGCTGGAGAAGGAAATGGTAAACCAGTATCTTTGCCAAGAAAACCTCAAATAAGGTCACAATGAATTGGATATAACTGAAACAGCTGAACAGTAATAACAAGAAAATTGATCATAAAAATGTGATCCTAGGATCATAGTATTATAACAATAATGCCACCACTTTCATAGGGTTATTGTGAGGCAGTCTCTTTGTAAGTGTTCAGGTGCTGTCGAAATGAAAGCTATATATCAACAGACAATGGCGCCAAAATGCTCCATAATTTCTAGGAGGGCCACGGAAAAAGCAGTTTCTGTGAGTGACATAATGTTCTTATTTTAACACACATTTAATGTACCATCCACTGTCTAGCTCCTGAATTACCCTGGATCAACCCCCACCACCATCATCACCACCATACTCCCCACCTTTATCCATCCCCAGTTATTGTCAAAAGCTCTCCCATCAATCCCCTAAAGACTTCCTGTGGTGGGATGGGATCTCAGCAGGTGAAAATTAAATGAAATAATTCAAAGACTGGTTACCATGCTCCCCAAAGAACAAGGAGAACATGACTTCTCAAGGGAGACCAAATCTACTCAGAGGACTTGGTGTTACCCACAGATCCAGGCACTGAAGGCTTCTAAATAGGTTGCTTCCTCCTACTTGGCCTGTTTCTTCTAATGCAGTAGAAAGACCAATGGATTTATGATGGGGAATTTGACTTAACATTCCAGCACTGATACATATTTGTTCTGTGATCCTGGGTAAGTCATTTACTTTTCTGTATCTCATTTACTTAATCTTTAAAATGGGGATATTGTCCTTGCATTTCCTACTTCGTAAGCTATTGTGGGGTCAATGACTTGTAAAGAATTCTCAATATTATTTTTGGTAAGACATAGTAAATTTAAAAATTTAAAGTTGTACTGAGAGGAATATGAGACTTTGTATATGAGTTACCTTGGCTATAAATAGCTTGATCTCTAGATTCCATCACACTGGAATAGAGGGAAGTTGTGTCTCTAAACCAAGGTTTCTTAACTTTTTGTGTGTAATAGACCCCTCTGGCAATTTGGTGAAGCCTATGGGCCCCTTCTCAGGGCAATAACTTTAAAAAATCTTGATTAAAGGAAATACTAAGTTTCAGTTACTGGTTTGTGAAAATAAATATTTAATTTTTCCCATCCAGTTCCTTGGGCCCTATAATAGTAATGAAAGTTGAAGATCCCTTTGTATTGCTAAGCTGACAGGTAATTAGCACCTAGTTTCAAATTAAGCCTCTGTTAAAGAAACAGAAGGTATGAACCCCTGTTGCTGATGTAACAGGAAGGGATGAACAGGGAGAAGCAATACTGTATATAAGGAAAAACCTCAGCTGAGAAAGTCAGATCTTCTTGGGATGAGCATCTGAAGGCTGGGCTGCTGCTGCTGGACTGGAACTTCCGTGGAGAAAGTGATTTTGATTTTGAGACTTGGAGTAAGTGATTTTGATTTTGAGAACAGAACTTATGGTGCTGAAGACTTCTGAAGGCCATCCAGAACTGCTGAGGCTGCAGAGGATTTCTAAGGACCAGCCAGAGCTTCCAGAGAAAGCATGACTGTGGTGTCCATACTTTGTCTGTGGCTCTGTTAAGTTTTCTCTTCCCAGGAACAGAAGCTGTGAAGGACTTGAGTTGGACTGAACACTGTGAGCTCCAATGTGGAGCAGGAATTGCATAGAGAGCTGGACAAGGAACTGGGAGCTGTCTGCCTTTGAACTCAGGTGGCAGTTGGTTAGATTTGAGTGGGAGCTGGAACCATGGAAGAGGAGCTATGGAAGCTAAAAGCCTGCCCCACATCAAGATGAAAAGATCTCTACAAGAGTACTGAGTAGTGACTGAAATTGTAATTTACTAGTGACCTAGGGGTAGATGGCTTGTGCATTTCCCAATACCCCTTAAGAGGGTACTGAGTGGTGACTGGTGACTGAGTACTAACTAATGATTGAATAGTGACTGATGACTAAATAGTGACTGATTTATAACTTAGTGTGCCCTATGGGTGGAGGACTTTGATCTTTTGTACTTTATGATTGAATGATTGAATTATTAAGTGATTGATTGACTAAATGATTATACTTTGTTCAAAACTATGCAACCACTTTGGTGACAACTATGTGGCCATTTTAGTGATAAGTTGTTGTAAATGCAGTATTTTGATTTTATGTGATAAGTTGTAACATTGGGAATGCTGTAACTTGATTTTCTGTGAAGGTTTTTTCCCTGATTTGTTACTGAATAAATAGAGAGTTCACTATATTCTGTAATCAGAACATTGAAAAGCTGCCCACAGCAGACATCCTCTGGAAAGCTGCTCATGCATGGCTTTACAGGCCCCCTAGAATCTAGACCCTAGGTTAAGATGCCACATGTGTATGTTAGTTAACAATGGTTTTGATGGGGGAGAATGAAAGAGAGAATTGGGGGAAAATCCATAAAAGGATACACATGATATAATGGAGGTTCAGAGGAGGAAGAGATGGGGTAGCATTCTGGAATGAAGTCTTGGAGTCATAAAATCATAAGGCTGTTAGAGACATTAGAGGTCATTTAATCTAACCCTCTAACTTTACAGATGAGCAAACTGAGACTCAGAGATTCTGAAGACCATAGAGTGCCCCCCCCCACACTCACACACATATGTATATGACATCAGCAGCAGCAGTAGCAGCAACAGCATCACCATCCTCTTCCTCATTTATCTCCTAAAATCTACCTCCAATGTGCAGAAGTGATCCTATTTTTTTCAAAGGCCGCTGCAGTGAAATGCAAGCTCTAACAGGTGTTCCAAAACTGTTAGGACTTTGAGGATAGACTTAGTAAGAGACTGTGTGAATATGCTTCAAGGGCCAGTGTAGCTAAGACCAGAAAGGGCTAGCCACTGGGGGATGATTTTTTCTGTCCACTACAATCCATTAAGTAATCTACCAAGATAGAATCAGTGTCAGTGTAGAGAGGATTCTCCTTGATGAAATCTTAGATCGTTAAATTATTGAAGAAATACTATTGTTGCAAATAATAGCTCTAGCTCTAAATGCTATGACTATAAATTCTTCATCTGATTAGTTGTTTGACCATGGACAAGTCACAGCTGCTCTGAGTTCGGTTTCATCATCAACATACTGGGGATAATAATTAGGTTATTAAAAGGATTGATAAGGTTAATAAAAGGATATCTTTTCCTACCAATACAGATTGGCAACAATTTTATAATTTATAGTCTTAAAGAGTAGCCTGGGGGGGGCACTGAGAAGTCAAATAATCCACTTAACCAGCATGTGTTGGAACTTGGTCTTCCAAGTTCTGAAGCCAGTTGTCCATATATTTCTCTCAGATATTGTCATCACTAATAATGAAATGGGAGATCGTGGTTTAAATGTTTTCTAAGATCCTTTCCAGCTCTGATATACTATTATTTTATGAATCTATGCTTAAGGACATTACAGAAGCTAGTCTATCAAACTTGATCATGGTTCTTTAAGACTGAATAGTACGTATCTCACTGAGATAGAGCTGGCCTGGTATACCAGGACTTTTAAAATTTGTTTCAAAAGTCTGTTCCTAAGGTCTGTCCATGGTATTTACCTCCACCACCACCCCCCCCCATTCCAATCTTCCCTGAAAACTACTCAGACCCTTTCTTCCTTGAGAACTCACTTTAGTTCTATCTTAATTCTTGGCTTCTGTAGGAACTTTCCATGGCACTGGCCTTTGTCCCTTTCTTTCATTGGGAGCTCTCCATCATTCTGGTTCAACTCATGTCTTCCTTGGGAGTTCTTTATAGCTCTGATCTCAGACCCAAGTCTCTCTGGAAGCTCTCCATGTGCTGATCACAAACCTGCCTCCCCGGAGCTCTCCGTGGTGATGATCTCAGACATTGGCTTCACCCAGAACTCTGATGCTGCTGCATTTAGATCTAGAAAAAAGAACACTTCCTTACCCTTATTAAAATCAAATCACATAACCCCTCAAACACTAAATCTTTGGAAATAGAAAAGACTGGGAAATGTGATCCTTAAGTCATTATCAATAATATTGACATGACTTTGGAGACTGGGAGAGGTGCTACAAAATTGGAGAAGGGCAAATGCACCAATTTATATGTAAAAAAGGGGAAATATAGTAAAATATAGACCAGTGGGTATGACCTTCCTAAGAGAATTTTAGAATATATCTTTAAGGAAATGGTTGGTGAATTCCTAGAAAGGGAAGTGATGATTATAAAGAGTTAACATGGCTTCATCAAGAACAAATACTGTCACACTAACCTTATTTCCTTTTCTGATAGGGTTACTAAAATGGTTATACAGCATAGTTAGATAGGAACTTGTAAAAAAAAAGAGGTTTTAGGTCCCTCCTCCAGGTTTTAATTAGAGGCTTGATAAATACTTGTCAGTTACCTATAGTGTGGATTCCTTTCATATGTAGGTTGGACCAGATGACTATTAAGGTTCCTTCCAACTCTCAAATTTTGTGACTCTGGCAGATAAAAGGTATAGTATAGATATTGTTTACCTAGAATTCTGGAAATCTTTTGATAAAGTATCTTATGCTCTTCTTGTGGAGAGGACAGGGAGATATACATTTGATAATAAAGCACTTAAATTGCTTCAAAACTAGTTGGACGGCTAGACTCAAAGAGTAGTCATTATGTTTCAATGTCAAAATGATGAGGTGGAGTGTATATTTTACAGACTCTATTATTTTCCCTTTTTATATATAAATTGGTACATTTGCCCTTCTCCAATTTTGTAGCACTTCTCCTATTCTCCAAAGTCATGCCAATATTATTGATAATGTCTCAGTTCTACTGGAGTGCCTCAGGGCTCTGTGCTTGACGTGTGATTTCAAACAATTTTGTCAGTGACTTGGATGGAGACATGGATGGCATGTTCATAAGATTTGTAGGTAACATCAGATTGTCAATGGATAAGAAATGACCAAAAGAGATCTTGACAACCTAGAAATTGAATTGAATCTAATAAGTTGAAATTCAACAGGGACAAATGTAAAGTCTTGAATTTGTGTGCAAAAATGCCAATTTTGCACACACATATGGGGAAGGCATGGTTAGGTAGCACTTTGAAAAAGATTAAGGATTTTTAGTGGAGTGTGAGATCAACATGAATCAGAAGTGTGATATGGCAGCCAAAAATTTTAATATAATCTTGAGGTGCATTAGGGGAGGTATAGCTTCCAGAAGTTAAGAAGAGCTGTCCCTTTCTACTCTTTCCTCATTAGACCTATTTTGGTGTATTAAGTTTGGACCTGAGTACCACAGTTTATGAAGAAAATTGATTGGTTGAATAGTATCCAGAGGAGGGAAACTGGAATAGCAACGAATCTTGAGTTAAGGCCTGTAATATTAATGTAATTTAAGATCTTCCCTGACCACTAATAAGCCTCCCTCATTAAGGGAAGCTTGCTTAGGGGAGTCTTGCTTGTAGGAAGGCTTTCACACCTTTTGCTAATTTCTAATTAGGTACTGAGTCATGAGGGTTGTGATGCCTTCTGGCTCTGAGAAGTATATACATACATACATACATACATACATACATACATACATACATATATACATATACACACACACAGAGTTGGTATTTTGCTTCAGGGGGCTTGCTTATAAGAAGCATCTTGGGATTCCCTGGTCAAGATTCTGAGTGACCATATGTTCAGAGATCCCTGACTGCTCAGAAGGAAAGGCTCTCTCCATCCAGGGATGTATGTAAAGTGTATAGCAATATTGTTTTGATTCAGGCAGTCAGAGCCCTGTCTGCTTGTCTTTATTTCTCTGCCTGTATTTTCTTTGTATTTTCTCTGAAGTTCAGTGTACTGACTTTTCCACTGAACTAGTGAATGTAATTTAAAAAGATTATTGATCCCTTAACTAGCTATCTTTCCTAGTAAAGCAGATTTAAGAACCTGTGGTAGCAGCTGTGATGGTCATTCAACTCAGTAGCCTAAGGGCCAGCCTTAGGCTGTATTCTCAGGAGGGACTGAAGAGACCAGAGGGGAAAGAAGTGAACAGCAGCTGTCCTTTACTGCATTGTAGAGTCCTCCTTTTATACTCTATGGGCAACATGATTAGAGTATGATCCCCTCATGCACTGGGGGTATGGACCAATGGAGAAGAGTCGAACCAGTCATCTCAGCTGCTGCTCATCAGGTGAGTGGTCTCGTGAGAGACTTCCTTGTGAGCTTAGCAACTGGGCTGGGACCCTCAGCACCACAGATGCTTTTGGACTTGCATTGATCACTCCAAGCAGTCATCCTGGGTATGCCAGTGTGGTTGCTGCTACAATGCCTTATAAGGACAAGTTGAAATAACTTAGGATATTTAGCCTGTATGAGAGAAGACTAAGGTAGGAAATGAGAATTTTATTCCAGTATTTGAAAGACTGTCATGTGAAAGAGAAATTAGACTTGTTTTGCCTAGTCCCAGAGGGAAGAACCAGAAGCAATAATTGGAAGTTCTAAAGAGAAAAATTTAGACTTGATATCAGGAGAAACTTCCTAACAATTAGAGCCATCTTAGAGTGGAATGGGTTTTTCAAGAGGTGGTAAAATTGGAGGCTGGATGACCACTTGTCTAGTATGTGATGGTGGGGATTCCTTTCATACATAGGTTGGACAAGATAGCTGTTGAGATTCTCTTCTATCATTCATATTATGTGGTTCTATCATGGTCTGCTGAGGTTTCCTGACCTTATCTAGCTCATAATCCAGCTTCTTTTATTCTGAAAGAGTCTTGCCTGTTAATCCCCATCAGTGTCAACAATACCTACATAGTGTGTTATTGCTCTGTTTATACAGAACTTTAAAGTTTACCAGCTCTTTCCTCACAGCACTCTTATGAAGTTAAAGCAACATTATACGTAATTTATGTGTGAGTAAACTTGAGCTTTCCATAGGATGAGTGACTTTCCAGGGTCATTCAGATCAGGGTCATCCACAAAGCCTATGGCTTTTGTCTTTTCAGTACTACTGTCTGTTTCCGCCCTCTGTCTGTCTACTCATATATTTTTTTTTGTGTTTTTTTATTGACTTGTTTGTTTACTTTTAGTTTACAATATTCAGTTCCAGAATCACTTGAGTTTCAGATTTTCTCCCCACCCCCAACCCACCATGGTGGCATACAATCATGTATAGGATCTGCAAACTCTATCACATTATATAATAGTCTGGTTGAATAGGTGTTATAGTCAATGGAGTGAACAATGAGAAAAAAGAAATAAAAACCAAACATTGAAAAGAGTGATAGCATGCATTGCTTCAGTCTCCATTTAACCTCTGGTCCTTCTGGATCTTTCTCTGAATGTAGAAATCTCCTTCCGTCTTGAGACTTGTAGAGTTGTCTTTTAATTATACATTGCTGTGAGGAGTCCAGTTTTTCAAAGTTGGTCATCACACATATGATGTATCTGTGACTGTGTACAAATTTTTCCTGGTTCTGCTCCTCTCACTTAGCATCAATTTGTATAAGCCTCTCCAGGTAATTAGGAGGTCCATCTCCTTTCCATTTCTTGTTGCACAATAATATTCCATCACATTCATATACCATAACTTGTTCAGCCATTCCCCAATTGATGGGAATCCCTTAAATTTCCAGTTTTTTGCCATGTCTACTCATATTTTTACCTAGGACACTACCTGGTCTTTAGCTCACCTAATTTAGATTCTGTCTGAGCTGTCTTCACCTGGACATGTTGCCATTCTGAGGGAGATTTTCTGGTGCCCCTAAATTGGATATTTCCAGCTTTCCTATGTGAAGGGATAACTCAACTTCCTTTGAAATCTTGGTGTTGATGATGGGGCATTTGCTATCTGTCACAAGAGAGCAAGCCTTCCAACTGAAATTTCTATCTGTAATGATAATGGGAATTTGAAGATCTTCCTTGACCCTTAATAAGAGTAAAGGGATTTGAATGCCTTCCCTGCTTTGAAAATAAACTCTGCCCCCCCCAATAGATTGGATGTAATCACAGGGAACCTGTGGTGGAGGGAGTTTGCTTAAGGGTGGATCAGAGTCCACAGGAAGCTGGGAGTCAGAGCAAGCTAGATGGTTGGGAGGAAAGGATGCTTCCAAGGGAGACAGATAGGCTTGTGAGTAAATTTTGGTTTGTGTTGGTTTGTGGGAAGGCTAAAGGATGCTGTGGTTCTCTGTGCTATTGTGGCTTATTAACTTCTTTGCTACTATGATGGAATCAGCTTACTGGTCTGGGGATTTGGTTTTCTGGTGTCTGAAGAAATGTTTTGCTTCTGTCATATATGTATGAGAGAGAGAGAGAGAGTCTGTTATATTTTGGAATTGAACACTATGCATGTATATTCATCATGATTACTCATGATGTGAATATTGCATTGGGTCTACACTATCCCACTGAAGACATTGGTATTTTAAGATGTGATGAAGTTGGTAAGAGCTGGGAGCATGGCAAGAAATATTCAGATGTACTAAGTAAGACTTCAAGAGCTGTAGGTAGTATTGTAAATTGGGAAAACATATTTACATTTAGCATTTATGATAAGGATCTGATATACAAGATACGTAGAGGACTAACAAAAATATGTAACACTCAAGAGGCATGACCAAATGGATATAGACTGACAGAAAGCTATGAACCAACAAATCTTAGCAGAAGAACATTATGCTGGTCACAAAATGAAAAATAGCATCAGAGGTATGTTGCAGTCAGCTCATACTCTTTTCCAAGAGCTGATTGCTAAATTTTCAGCACGAGCATTTTTACTTCAGAAATTGGCGCATGCTACAAATCAGGGCTTGCTTTATTGTTTTGTTGATTGCCTAGATTTAAGAAAATGATGGACCAAATGTTATTAAACTTTAAAAGCGTATCGTATATAACTTTTAAAATTGTTTTCCTGAAATCTGGTTGTTCCAGTACACCTTGGATTGCTCCAATTCACTAATGAAAGAAATGCAAATCAGAATAATTTTATGGTCTTATATGATAACCAGCAATTTGGCAAAAATGACAAAAGATGAGAATGGTTAATGTAGGAGTGGTTACAGAAAGAAAGGTACATTAAAACATCATTGGCAGAGCTGTGAATTGGCTTACCAATTTTGAAAATCATTAGGAATCATGCTGAAAAGTTGACTGACTAAATATTCATAATATCTGACCCAGAAACGCCACCACTAGATCTATATTTCAAGGTAGTTGAGGATGGAATGGTCCAATGTATACCAAAATATGTATAGCAACACTTTTTGTGGTAGTTAAGAACTAAAAAATAGAGATGCTCATTGATTGGGTAATGGGCTAAACAAATTGTGATATTTGAATGTAATGGAACATTGATGTCCCATGAGAAATGATGAATATGAAGAATAGAGAGAAACATGGGAAGATTTATATGAACCGATACAGAATGGAGCAGGCAGAAGTAGGAAACCAGTATACAAAATGATCCCCTCCCAAAATGGCAATAAAAAGAACAGCAAAAACAAACTGAAAATCAAAGCTGTGTAAAAGCAAAGACCAAACCTGGCCTCAAAAGATAGATGAGAAAATAGACCTTCTTCTCTGCTTTGCAGAAGAGGGGAAACTATAGGCATGGAACATTGCTTATAATGTTGGAATTTGTTGGTGTACTGGTTAGTTTTGCTGAATTACTTTTTTTGGTTTCTTTTTTTGGGGGGGGGGAAGGCAGGGCAATTGGGGTTAAGTGACTTGCCCAAGGTACCATCACTAGTTTTTTTTTGTTAAGTGTCTGAGGCCAGATTTGAACTCAGGTCTTCCTGACTCCAGGGCTGGTGCTCTATTCACTGTGCCATTTAACTGCCCTTTGTTTCTTTTTTGAAAATTGGTTATAAGGGGGTGGTTCTCTGGGCAGATGAGAGGCAGGGATATATTGATATACTTGGAAATGATAATGACTTAAAGATAAAAGTTATCAATAAAAATAAAATATGTTCTCAAAGTCTATAGATAGATAACAATCTCTTGTTTTAAGACACCTTTCCCTCAATTACTCAATTAAATCAAACCTTAAAGAATAAGCAGGATCTCTCCAGTGACAGGGTTCTCACTACCGCTCAAGCAAGTTATTCCATTGCCAGTAATATCTGATTATTAGGAAGTTTTTTTCCTTATGTCAAACTGAAATTTGAAATCAAACTGCATCCCTGTAACTTTTTCCTGCTGGTTCTGGTTTTGCCCTGAATAATTGGCAATCAAGGTAATCAAAGTATGGGGACAAGCTTTCTAGTCAGGGGGAATTACAGAATCACAGAATCTCCAAATAGGAAAAAAACCTCAGAAAAGTCACATGCAACCACCATCCAACACATGAATTTCATTTTTAACATTCATAGCAAATGGTCATCTAGTTTCTACCTAGAGAACTCCAGTGATGGGGAACTCACTCCATCTTGAGGCAGCCCAATCCATGACTGTATATACCAGAACACTAGAAGGCTTTTCCTTTTATTTTATTGTAAAATCTGCTCCCATGTAACTTTTCCCTGTTGATTTTAATTTTGCCCTCTGGGACTAAACAGAACAATCCTAATACCTTTTCTTCAAGGCAAGCCTTCAGAAATTAGAAAAGAGTGATTATTTCCTCTCCCCTCCCCATCTCACCAAGCCTTTCCTTTTAGGGGTTAAATAACACCAGCTCTTTCAGCCAAATCCTCGGATGACATAGTTTTGGGCTCCCTCAGTCTTGTGACTGCTTTTAACTTGTCCTTTCAGATTGTGGGCTGAGAACTGCATATAATACTTCAGATATTGTTCCTTCAGGGAAGAGTTTAGAGGGACTATCATGACCCTCACTCTGGACACCAGACTCCTACCAATCTCAGATATTATTATTATTATATTTGCATATTATTAATTATTAGATTAAATGTTTATTATTAATTATAACGCATTATAATAATTACCATTAATACAATATTTGCAAAGGGGTTCAAGTGGAAATTTTTCAGACACAATCACAAGTCTGAGACCAACCTGGATTGTATTTGAAGAAACAGTGTGAGGATGATGGAGATATTGGCAGAAAATAGGCCACAGAAGGACTTGAATACCAGGTTGAAAGGTTTAGATTTTGTTTTGTGGGCCATATGAAGCCACAGCAAAGAGGAGAAATGTGGTCATGTTTGGACTTTAGGAATAACAATGAATATTGACATTTATAAAGCACTTTGGGTATGTTGTCATGTTTGGTCGTTATTACATCCCCAGTGAAGTAAGTTTGATTATTATCACTACTTTACAGAAAAAGAAACAGGCTTCTAGAGGTTAAGTGACTTGCCTGTGACCATATAATTAGTAATTGAAGAAGGTGGAGAGATGATATTTGAATCCAGTCCAGTGCTCTGTTCAATACACTCTGCTGCATTTCACTAAGACTTTTGGGACACCCTGGACAAGAAGAAGAACCTTATTTGTTTGGAAAAACTGGAAAACAGTCTGGCAAAAATTAAGTTTAGAGCCATATCTTATGCCATATATTATAATCAACTTCAAATAAATAGATCACTTAATAAAAAATATCGTGTCATTTAAAAAATTAAAGGAAAAATGAAGTGCCTTTCACAGAGATGAATTGGGGGAAGAATATCTGCCTAATTGAAAAGAGTTTGTACCCACAAAAAATCAGTTATAATCAGAAGAGCAATGATGTAATGGGAGTGGAATCATTACTGCAAGTTTCTCTAATAAATGTATGATCCTGAAGATATAAATGAATTGATTTCACACACACACACATATGTGTGTGTGTGATTCCCCAATATGTTAGTGGCTAAGGCATATTAGCAGGCAATTTTTGATAAAGAAGTTCAGGCTATCAATAACCATGTGGGAAAATGCTCCCGATCTCTAATAATAACAAGCCACTAAAACATCTGTGAGCTTCTACTTCGTACTCATCAGTATGGCAAAGATTAGAAGATGAGAAAAATAGGAATGATCTGGAAGGTCGTAGAAAAACAGGCTGCACCACTGGTGGAGCTGTGAATTAGTTCAACCATTCTGGAGAAAAATCTGGAACTCTACCCCCAAAGTTACTAACGTGAATATACCCTTTGAGCCAACAATATGACTATTAGTCATACCCCAAGGAACTCAAGGACAGAGGGAAAGGATCTATATTTATAACGGAAGTTTTTTATTGTAGTAAAGAATGAGAAGCAAAACAGGTGAACATCAACTAGGGAATATCTGAACAAATTATCTTATATGTGTGTAATGGAATTTTATTGCACCTTAAGAAATGATAGATATGGAAGAGTCAGAGAAATATGGAAGGACTTAAAGAAACTGATGCAGAGTGAAAAGAGCAGAACCAAGAGAATAATTTGTATAAGGACCACAATAATTATAGGCAGAGAAATGACTTTGAAAGACCTCAGAACTCTGATTAAAACAGCAACCCATCAAGACTTCAGAAGTCTTGACAGCAAAACACACCTTTTGTCTTCTGGCAGAGGGGTGATAGACTAGAGGAACAGAATGAAATGTGCCTTCACAGGCATGCCCAATGTGTTGATTTGTTTCCCTTGACTATACATATTTGTTGCAAGGGAGGACTTTCTCCCAGAAATGGGGTGGGGGTGAGGGAAAGGTGGGTTAGTGGATAGTGATAAATATGAAAAAAGAGCATCAGTAAGACATTTTAAAAATGAATAGAAATAAAACAAAAAGGGGAGGAAACAGTAATTTTATTACCACTTCAGTTAGCTGTCTCTGTCTTTCTCTTTCCATGTCTCCATCTTTCTGCCTCTGTCTCTGTCTCTCTCACTCTCCCATTCTCCCTCCCCCCTCCTTTTCTCCCCCTCCCTCTCTTCCCCCTCCTCTTCACTCATTCTCTAATATCTCTCTCTGCTTTAAAAAATCAAATGATATAACTGAAGCTCACAGTTCTTTCCTGTTTCTTTGCATCTCTAAATGATTACATTCGTTGATGATTGCTAAGTTCAAAAGAAAAAAATAAAGTAAAAATGTTACTCTGGCTGAATACTTTGATGAATGGTATGGAAAGAGACTGGAAGCAGGAGGGACTCTTAGTAGGCTGTGGAATTATTTGAGACAAGAGGCAACAAGGTCAGGAATGGGAGGGGGGCCAGGTAGATGGGAGATTGCAGAAGTGGGGATGATTGATGTAGGAGGCCATACTTACATCCTCAGCTACAATAAATCTGACAATAAGAATTGAAGAGCTGGAAGGGCCATTGGGGGCATCTAGCTTACCCCATATTTAAGCAGAAATTATCTCTCACCCCAAACAAATGGTCATACAACCTCTATCAGCATATTTCTAATAATCTGGAATTCACACATACCTCCCACTTCAGACAATTCTAGTTGGGGAGAATTTTTTCCTTATATGAAGCTATTATCTATCTCTTTGCTACATTCATCCATTCATTTTCCTTGGTTTCTCCCTCTAGGACCAAGCAGGACATGTTCATTCCTTCTCCCTTCAGAAGCAGTGTGGGATAGAGGAATGAATATTGGATTTAGAGTCAGAAGTTACAGTTCTTTTACTCACTAGTGGCCTGCATAAGTATACTTTTCTACTTGAGCTTTAGTTTCCATACCTGTGAAATGGGTATAATCTACCTCACAGCACTGTTGGAGGAAAGCATTTTGTTAACCTTAACTCACCAAATAAACATAATTTATTATTATTCTCTATGATAATTATTTAAATATTTGTAGGCAACTATTTTATTCTTCCTTCCCCTACTCCTACTTCTAAAAAGTCTTCTAAATCTCTTCTTCTCCAGATTCGTGTTCCTAATCTCTTTGCCTAATCCTCAAATGACGTGATCTCCAATGTTTACCTCCTCTGAATGCACTACAGTTTACCGGAGTACCTTCTAAAATATGGCCTTAGAACAAAATCCCAAAGTCCAGATGTGCTCTGATTCAGGCAGAGGAGAGAGATTGTCAGCTCCCATGTTCTGGATACAATAACTTCCCTACTTGTGGCCTAGGATAGTAGGAATTTCTTTAACTGTCATGTCTCACTGTTGATTGCTGTCGAATTTACTAAGACACTCAGATCTTTTTTCACTTTTATTACCTGTGCTGATATGCACCGGGGTGACCTAAATCCTAGCCTTAGATTTGGATACTTCTGCAGGACACCTATAACCTTTGGCTCATTGGCCACTTTGTGGGGTCAGAGTGGAATTAGGGAGTAACCACACCCTGAGCCCATTAGCCCACCTTTCTGAGTGTGGATTTAGCCAACTCAGAAGATGGTTTCCGCAGAGGACAGGCTCATGTTTTGATGATGATGTCACCTTGCCCATTCCCCAGCCTGCTGAGCACTTGCAGTGAAGGATACTGTCCCAAGGCTCCCAGGAAGATCTTTGATGTTCCTGACTTTGGGTAGGAGTAGCTTTAGGATTTCTGCTGTCTCTTGGCATGACAGGAAGCATATGGCTCTGTGCTTCTCCCTTGCCCTCAGTTTCTAGGTTACTGATTTGGGTGAGAGCATAGAATGGTATATCCTGAGTCCCAGGAGACAGATCTGACTTGTTCATTTCCTCTTCTCTCCTCTCCCACCCCAGCCCCCTTCTTAAATATTAGACAGATGCCCACAGCTGAAGTTTTGTAATCAGTGACATGCTTGTATAATTGAGGGAAAAATTAGGACTTGGACCAGGGTCATGACCCAGTCTGGGACTAGGGTTAGGGGTTAGTGTAGGAAGAGTTCAAAGCTCAACTTGGAACCAGAATCAGGGTTCAGTGTGCAGGTAAGATTAGACTTTTCAGGAATAGAGTGGCTCCATCTGGAACCAGCATCAAGGCTCAATCTGGGGCTAAGAGTCTCAGTGTGTAGACAGTGTGTAGTCTGGGAATAAAGGTAATGACCTGGGTTGGGGCTCAGTCTGGGGCTAGGACCAAGGTTTAGCTTGGGAACAATATGGAGGCATGGGGAACTGCCAGTGCAAAGTTACAGAGATTGGAGATGGAGTGTCACATCCAAGGAACTTCAAGGAATACTCATGAGGGGTCTGGACATGACATGACAAGAGTTGATCAGTTGGAGGACCAAGGGCAGATGTGAACCCAGGTCACTCTAACTCAAAGTCTGATCAATCAAGCAACATTTATTAAGTACCACCCATATGCCTAGCACTGTGCTAAGTGCTAGAGCTGTTGTTTAATACTCCACTATGCTGTGGCACCTTGAAGGCAGAGACAGTCCTCTTTTGAGGTCATTGTATCCCAAGCATTAAGCACAATGTCTTGCATTCAACAGGGGCTTAATAAATGTGTAACTGAACTCTGTGACACAACAGATTTGTTGGGATTGTTTTTGAATGACCATGTGGTTTGCCTTCTCCCCTCTCTCCAGTCTTTCTCACTCACATGGAGGAATCAGTAACAGGCTCCGAAGGCTGTGCTCCTCTTCCCCCTTCTCCCTAGGAGTTTTCATTGCTTGAGAGGGCCTTGTCTGCCAAGCACAAACCCAATCCCTGGTTACATAAGTGAATTATTCCCTAACTCCTCGCTCTGGTCAGACAGGTCCCCTCCTCTTCCTCTGCTTAATTAATTTAATCTTCTCCTCCTGAGTCAAGTCCAAGCTGGGGAGACAGGGCTGAGCAGGCCTCAGCTCATTGGTGACTTGAGCTCCTCATTCATTACAAGGCATCTAGCTTGTGCCTCTGAGTCCCTGGGGCTGCCCCCTCCTCACCACTTCTTAATGCCTCCTTGTCACTCTTGCTCTTGATAATAAGGGGGCTCTGAGGGCCTTCTTTTTTATTTGACAAGCAGGAGCATCACACTAGGCAGACTTTCATTCTTGGGGTGATGGGAGGCCTCCCTGTTCCAAACCTTTTCCCCTGCTGCACATTAGCAACTCAATTTTAAATTACCCTGGTGAAAAATGACTTTCCTGATTGCAGCTGGGAACTGAATATCTGCATGACTACTGGAAGGGAAAAGACAAGGGGAAGGAGTAAGCATTTCACTAGCATTTACTGTGTGCCAAGCTCTGTGCTAAGGACTTTGACAAATACTATTTAATTTGATGCTCACAACAACCCTGGGAGGTAGGTATTATTATTAATTCCATTTTAACAGATGAGGAAATTAAAGCAAACAGAAGGTAAATGACTTGCCCAAGGTCAAATAGCAAATAAGGGCAGATTTGAATTTAGGACCAACTCTAGGCTGAGCTCTTTCTCTACTTCCTCCCTGATTGGGGAAGAGAAAAGGAACACACATTTATTAAGCACCTAGTATGTGCTAAGTGCTTTACAAATACTATCTCATTTAAGACTCACAACAAACCCAGAAGGTAGGTGCTATTATTATACCCATTTTCCAGATGAGGAAACTGAGGCAGAGGCTAAGTGATTTGCCCAGAGTCACACAGATAGTGTCTAAGACCAGACTTGAACTCAGGTCATCCTGGATCTAGACCCAGAGCTATATTTACTGTGTCACCTAGCTGCCCACATACAAGAGATTTATGAGTTGTACCAAAAAGCCTTGGATTATAGTTTGGACTGTTACTATAGTAGGTTAACGGCATGGAGAATCAGGATCATCAAGAGCACCATCATCGGAGTTAGGAGAACTGGGCTCCATCTTAATCCCAACATTTATTAGCTGTGTGGCCTTAGGCAATTCACTTTCTTTCCCTCTGCCTGGTGCCACGCTTGGAAAATGGGGATCAATAGTTCTTGTACTATGCATCTCAGTAGTGTTATTGTGAGGAAAGTCTTACATCGGGAGCCTCAAAGTGCTGTAGACATGATGTTGCTGCTTTTTTCATCCATCCATCCATCCATTCATTCATTCATTCATTCATTCCTGCACATCACTAAATGAGTGCTGATTATGCACTTGTAACATCCTTCCTGCAGGATCTTAGTCTGATGCCTACCCCCGCCCCAGCCCACACCTAGCCCAGTCTGGATTTTGTCTGCTATGTAAAGTCAGATGCTACGTGGTAAGTTCTAAGATGACTGGAAAGGAGTCTCTTCCTGGTAAAGGGCCGTGTGTCCTTTATCTGAGAACCAGCCTGGCTAAGTATGGAAAGGCTCATCACCAGAGGGCTGCTCGGTTTGATATAGATTCTTTTCAGCTACAGCAGCTTAGGAAGATTAAGGCTGGGATCTATGACTGTCACTAATGAAGCCATCGGTCTCTGGAGTGATGTGAAGCCTGTCTGTGGCCAATCTATGGCAAGGGGGAAGAGACAGCTGGTCAACTGGGGCTGCTTCATTGCTTCTCCTGCAGTGTTAAAAAAAAGGGCAGAGAAGACCACCAGTGTATTAAGTCCATTTCCTCTGGGGGAAGCTATGGAAAGACATGTAGAAGAATTGCCCCATGTGAGCTATGAGAGAGTGCAATTTTTTGTTTTTTTTTGGGGGGGGGAGGCAATTGGGGTTAAGTGACTTGCCCAGGGTCACACAGCTGCCAAGTGCCTGAAGCTGAATTTGAACGCTCTATCCTCTGAGTCACCTTCCTGCCCCTGGGAGAGAGCAGTTTGAACTGTACTGGTGGAGAGAGAGCCCATAGTGATGAGATCATGGATCACAGAGTCTCTTTCTTCCATTATGATGCAGTCCAGGTATCATCTTTGTGAAGCCTTTCCTCACCAGCACTTCCTCCCCTCCCTCAGTGCTGATGTTCTTCCTCCCAAACTACTTCATATTGAACTACTTAGCATATATTTGTAGTTATTTGAAAATAATGCTTATTGTCTCACCCTTAGAAAAGGGGGGTCCTCATCAATGTTGATTTAGGTCCATTCAAGTATTTAGCAAGTTCCTGTCATATGCAAAGTGGTCCTAGATCTGGAGATACAAGGACAAAAGTGAAATCATCTCTGCCACTAGGGAACCAGTATTCTTCTGGTTATAGGGGCCAGATATAACATACACAGGTAAGCAAATGTTCTCCAACTTCTGAAGGGGAAGGCTTTTTGGAGGAGATGGAAACTGAGCTGGGTTTTAAAGAAAGATAAAGATTCTGAGAAGTCAAAATGATAAAGGAGAGAATTACAGACAGGTGGTAGGGGAGGGGGTAGCTTGTAGTAATGCAAAGAGATAGGAGAGAGAATGTTGAGGCTTGGGGAACAGTGAGTATTCTGGGTTGGATGGGATGTACTACATATGGAATATGTAGTATAATAGAATTTATGTGAACTAAAACTAGGAAGATGGATGGAGGCAGACTAGAGCTTCTAAAATACCAGATAAAGGAATTTTTATTTTATTCTAGAGGCAATAGGGTGCCATCAGTAGTAGATGGTTTTAGAGCTGAGAAGATACATGGACTGAACTGCACCATAAGAAGCTATGACGATTGTGTGCATCAGAGAGGGAAGAGACTGAATATGAATAGACCAATTATGAGGTAGTATCAATGAGAGGTGATGAGAACCTGACCTAAAGTGGTGGCCATGTGAGTGGAGAGAAAGATATGACTTTGAGAGATATTATGGAGGTAGAATCAGTAAGATGTGAGGACTGATTGCATATGGGGGAGTGTGAGAGGGAAGAGTCAAAAGTAATTCCTACACTATGATACTGATGGACTAAGAGAATAATGCCTGACCTCAACAGAAATGACAGAGGTTGGGGTTGAAGGAGGGGTTGGTTTAGAGATAGAGTTCTTAACTTGGGGTCCATGAACTTAAAAAAATATTTTGATAATTATTTGTCAATGTAATTGATTTCCTTTATAATCTTATGCATTTTATTTTATGAATTAAAAACCTTGTTCTGAAAAGGAATCTATAGGCTGCCAAAGGGGTCCATCATGCAAGCTAAGAATTACCTAGTTTAATGGAAAGGAATCAGTTCCAATTGATTAGACATTAGACACATTGAGTTTGAGATGTTGACTAGATATCTAGGTGGAAATGTCCAACAGGCAGTTGGTTACTGTGGGACTGGAGCAGGAATGTGATAGACCAGTGCCTTAGGAAGACTGATGTGTCCATTGTATGAAGGATAAAGGGGAAGAGATTGGAAACAGGAAGACCAATTACTATCAAAGTCTATCCATGTCAATGGAGAGAAGAAGGCAGATCCTAGGAATGTTGTAAAGATATAATTGACAAAATCTGGCCATTGAATGGAGTTGGGGGGAGAGGAGAGGAAGAGTTAAGAGTAAAATATGACCTTAATATTATGAACTTGGGTGACTTGAAGGATGGTAACATCCTCAATAGAAATATTGACATTTGGAGTTGGAGCAAGTTTGAGGGAAGATAACACCTTCTGTTATGGACACAATAGAATGTGAAGTTCTATGAGAATCTAGGTGGAGAGGCCCAATAAACAACTGTTGATAGAGGGGTGGAGAAGCCATTTACACCTAGATGCTGAGATCAAGGGAGAGAATGTAGGAAGAAAAGAGGTCAAGGATAGGCCTTGAGGGATGTCCATGTTTAAGGGGACAGAATATAGAGAATAATCTGGCAAAGGAAAGATTCAGTTATACAGGAAGGAAGAGCACTAGGAGAAAACAATATCATGGAGGCTGAGGGTGGAAAGTGTTTACAAGAGGATGGGCTGGTTGATAAGTGTCAAAAGCTGCAAAGGAAAATGAAATCTGAGAAAAGTCCATTGCATTTAGGCCAGAAGATCTGTAGAAACTGGATAATCTTGGAGATCAGACACAAATTGGTGGTATCAGGAAAGGGAACCATATAGAGGTGACCCCTAGTGGCTTTGGGGGATCAAGTGTTAAGATCCTGAAAGGCAAAGAAAAGGGAGAAAACCTTAGGTAGGATTTGAGAGGCACATGTAGTATAGTGGAAAGAACTTGGTTTTGGCATTCAGAAGACCTGTGTTTAGGTCCTAATTTTGACATTTCTTAGTGGTGTGACCTTAGGTAAGTTGCTTTCCTTCCTAGAGTTTTAATCTTTTCATCTGTAAAATGAGTTTAATCCTTAGCCTGTCTCACTTGGTTGGTACAAAGAAAATGCTTTACAAACCATATGGTAGTTATAGAAATATGAGATAAAATTATCATTATTATTGAAATAGCTAAATCTACTTTGGGCTTGGTGTTCCATTTTCTTACAAATTGCCCATTTCTGACATTTCCCTCTTTGTCCAATAGGTCATCCACACTCCACAGCAAATCTGAGATCTCTAGGAATCCCAACACTGCCTTAATCATATTTGATCTGTGGGGTTGCTGTGACTTTTCATCTCCCCTATCATGATTGCAGTGAAATAGAATGGAATTGCAGGTTCTAGAGTATCAGACTATAGTACAAAGAATATTAGAGCTAGGGAACTATTTAAAGCTGGAAGAGACTTTAGAACATAGGACATTAACATTTAGAGCTGGAAGAGACCCAAGATACTAACTGGTCCAGCTCCTTTATTTTTATAGAGGAGAGAACCAAGGCCCATAGAAGAGAAACCACTCACCCAAGGTCACACACTGAGTTAATCCAATAATGAAAACCTTCTCAACAAAAGATGAGGGGAAATAAGAAATCCATTTGTATGACTGCAGCCCAAGGGAACATCTTTCTGAAAAGCTATTACTAAGATAATTGTTATAACAACATCTGCCTGTTTCTCTCAGCCACAGAGGCAGGTGGTGAGGGGGGTAAAGGGAAGTGGGTTGGGAGTCAGGAGCATGAGTTCTAATCTGTGTAACCTTGGGGAAGTCTCTTTATTTCTCTGAGTTTTAATTTTATTTGCAAAACCAAGGATTTGGAATGGATTATTGTTAAGATTCCACCAGGTTCTGATATTCTAAGGACCCCCTCAAGCTATTCTTTGACCTAAGAGTCCATATTCTATGTGGTAAGATTCTTTCTTTCTCATGTGTTTCATGACTTCTTCCTTTTCCCTAACCCATTTATAGCTATGCTATGTTTAGACCATCTTGCCTCTCCCCAATCTTCCTCCAATGACTCATCATAGTTGGAAGGGACCTTGGTTTCTTAAAGGTTATGCCAGGGGGCTCAAGTTCTGGCAGATCTTACCAAGCTGTAATGTCTTTGCCTTTGGGCTCCTCAGTAGACTACACGTCTGTTTTTTGAGGGCCACTCTAGTCCTAAGTACATTGAGGCCTGGGGTGGCCACCAGGAAGTGGAGAGTTTGGTCAGAGAAAACTGGAAGGCCTTCCCTTAAGGCATGGAGGGGTTAAGTCCTCTGCGGTTGGAGGGAGCACCTAACAATAAAAAGGGATCTTTCAAAGTAAGGATGCCTGAAATTAAGCCAGATTGATGGTCTGGTGATGACTTTGTTTTTCTCTACCTGTAGAATGCTGAGTCAGTTCCTTAATGGCCTCTGGGGCTTAAGGTTTCTTTTAAAATGCAGTTGGAAGGTCTATTCAATCCAGGACTCCCACGGGCATTCCCAAGCCTTTAATCTACCTGCACAGTAGACTCAAACCACTCAATTCCCCACTTAACTTTAGAACCATAGGATATTGTAACTGGACGAGACCTTAAAGGTCAGTTACAAACCCTTAAATTTCTACCATAAGCTCAGAGGGGGAAGTTCCAAGGTCACACAGTGAGTTAGTGGCATAATCAAGACTAGAATCTAAGGCTTTTGAGTGTCATTTAAGGTCCCTTGTCACTAAAATCAACTGTCAAATAGTCCAATATTAGCACCCAACTCTACCATTATATTATTGGAGTACTGAGTTCCCAGTCACTGGAGGTGTTTAAGCAGAATCCAGAGGAACACCTGGGATTCTTGCTTCAGGTCAAGGTTTTGGATCTGGTGGCCTGTGACATCTCTTTCCTCTTGTAGTATGGTAGAAAGATACTTGAACTTGGAATTAGAGATGAAGTCAGGAAAACATAGGTTGAAATCCCACCTTTGGCATTCAGTAGCTGTGTGAGTCTGACCAAGCCATCTAACATCGCTATGCCTAGGTTTCTTCATCTGAAAAATGAGAGGGTTTGGATTTGATAACCCCTATGACACCTTCCAGCTCTAAATCTATTATATATAATCCAATGACTTAGGTCCATGCCATGCTTTTATACTTTATGGTGACTGGTTATATCACTTAAACTTTTTCAACCTTATCTCCATCATCTGGGAAATGAGGATAATCTTGCCTGAACAGGGTTGTTGGAAGGCAAGGATCTTGTAAAACTTCAAGTGTCATATGAATATATTTGAACTAATGTTATTATCTTTATGATTCTCCCCTTGCCTTGAAATGTATCACAAGCTCCCTGACCTTTTGATTCCCTCATACCCCCCATGGGTACCACTTTTCCTCTTCTGTTCAACTAGGACAATGCAAGCCTCCTATCCTTCCTTATCCTCCAGTCCTGGAGATTTCTGGAGATGAGGGATTTTAGAGCATTCATAGACCAAGCTGTATAAATTGAATTCCTCAAAAAGGAGGGGAGAAAGTAATATGGATAAGACCTATTTCAGGGCTATAATCAGAAGATTAGAAGGAGATAAGGGGACATTCATAACGTAGGCTAGAGGAGTAAAAAAAAAAAGTTCCCATCTGCATCCTTCTCCCTGGGCTGAAATCAGACTAGTGACTTGATCTCTGTCCAAGAATCTCTGTCCAGCGTCCTGACATCTTGACAAACTGATCATACTCATCATAGATTTTTAGAGCTGGAAGGGATCTTAGTAATGGCCATCTAATCCAATCCCTACTTCCTGATCCCTTTATTCTATAAATAAGTTAACTGAAGAGGCCTGGAGAAGAGAGGTGACTTGGCTATGGTCACATAGGTGATTCATGGTAGAGCTAAGGAATTAACCTAAATCATGCTCTGTCCATCTTCCTGCTTATGCTTCACTCGACTTCAGAGCTGGTACTTCGGCTCCCACACTGGGACTTTTACTTCTTATTAGTGAGAGTTCACCATATCTAGTAGCACCCAAATCCATCTCACTGCAGAATGGTTATCTTCCTGTGTTGCTTCAGTGTGTGCCCTCATTCCTCTCCTCTGCCTCTTGCTCTGGGGATAATAACCAAAGCAACAATGCCATTCCTAGAAAGGATGTATTGATCAATTGCCCATATGACTGCATTCACCATACCTATGACTTTCCAGACCAAGATGCTCACCTTTGATAATCGCTCTAATTTTTATACTAGGCTCCCCTGTTATAATGTAAAATCCTTGAGAGCAGAGGATTTCTTTCTTTTTGTATTTGTGCCTTTAACACTTAGAACAATGCTTGACATATAGTAATCTATAGTAACATAGAGGTCTTCTGGTTTCAACTCCTCATATTACAGGTGAGGAAAGTAAGGTCTAGAAAGGTTCCGTAATTTTTCCAGAGTCATGCATTGGGATTTAAACCAAGGTGTTCTGACTCTAAATTCTATGCTACCCTACTTCCACCCTCCATCTATTCAGTCCAGTCAAGGAAGACTCCCTGGAGAAGATGAAATTTTGTTCAGCGGGGTGAATAAAATGGAGGACTGGGTTACAAGACTCTGAGATTCTTAAGAGCAAGAATCATCTCCTATTTGCCTCTGTACTGTGCACACCATTCTTGGCCACCTGAATCCCAGCTCTGCCACTCACTGGTTATATGATCTTTCTGCCCTGCCCTAGCTCCCACCATTGAACACACAGTAGGTGCTCAGGAATTTTGTTTTGCATGACTAAGTGGATAAATGAATTGGTAGAAAGTGTTCCCTAGGAAGGAACTTGGAGAGGTGTGGGTAGGAAATAGGAGGTAGAAGAAACTGAAGTATGGCGAGAGCCAGAGGCTGTAATGATGGACAAAGACATTAAAAAGGGAGGGGATGGAGAAAAGGTGGAGCATGTGTCCAGAAACTATTGAAGCTCATGATTTGGAGGCAATTCCCTTTTCTCTCTGCTGGAGATACTGAGAGGGACTGCACAGAATGGTTTCAATTGAATCATAGACTCACAGCTGGAATCTGATCTAGAATTGGTCTCAGAGGGCATCTAGTTTTATGATTTACATTGATAGTTAAATTTTTTCTTCCTTTTGTTGACTTAGAACAACCTCCATTTGACTTTCCCTTATGTTATTAGTTCTAGGCTCCAGGAAGAAGCAGAATAAATTAGTGTCACCTATATTTTGATATTTGGAGGTGGGTGGCAAGGTATGGATAGAGTCCTAGGCCTAGAGTCAGGAGGATCTGACTTAAAATCCAGCCCTCAGACATTGACTAGTTATGTGACCCTAGGGAAGTCACACAATCTCTCTCTGCCATGGTTTCCTCAACTATTCTTGGGAAAATAATAACACTTCATTCCTGGGGTGGTTTAGAGTATTCACCAGTACAATATTCGTAAAGTATTTTGCATATCTGAAAGCACTATAAAATGCTATCAATAATAATTGCAGTTATCATAGTTACATTAGCCAAGTAGGTGTGTATATCTTGGAACTGGAGATAGTTCAAAGAATAATAAGAGAAGGCCAAAGTTAAAAGGAATTAAGGAAATAGGACCCAGAATGTGAGGGATGGGAGAGACATCAACTAATCTAATTAAATCAGTTGCAGAGGAAGAACCTAAGGAACAAAGAGGAGAAAAGGAATTACTCAGGGTCACCTAGTGAGCTAGCTAGTGGTAGTCAAAACAGATCCGAAGTCTTCTGCCTTCCAGGTAATGGTTTTTTCCAATACTGCTAATTAGTGTATTATCTGTCAATTCAAAGATGATCTAATGAATACATGAGTTAGTTGCACTGGTTGAAAAGAATTGATTAGTTGGCTTGACAGGTGTTTTGTAAAACTATTTTATTTTTAATTTATGGAATAAAACAAGCATTTCCACATTGTAAAATTTAAAAGATGATTGTACATGAAACTGCAAGTCTACCATGTACAACTTGCTATTCTTTGAAAATATATAATAAAGTAGTCATGTAAATTTCTTTTTTCCCCTTTTTTCTTCCTTCCCCTCTGGCCCACCTTAGAGATGCCTACCAACACACACACATACATATACACACACACACATATATATATATATATATATAAATTTTTCTATACACATATATACACATGCACATATATGTAAAAATTATTCTATACACACATACACACACATATATATGTATATATGCACACACACATAAATTATTCTATACATACTTCTAGTTATCAGTTGCTTCTCTGGATGCAGATAACACCTTTCTTCATATGTCCTTTATTTTTAATTTGTGTTTTTATGATAGATAGGTGGTTTTAGTGTGCGAACCTGTTACTTGCCCAACTGACCAGTTCTGAGCATGTGGGGGAGGTGGGAGGCTGATCTGACTGTTTTCCAAATGCAGGTGATCTTGCTATTCACTCATACTCCTGCCTTGAACCCTGCCTCCTCTCTTACACCACAATTCTGGTAACTGATCTGTGAGTTTGTACGATTGACCTGGTACTTCTGGACCCTCCTTGAGCAAAGTCCTTTCTGTTACATCCTTCTGCTTCCTGGCTGTCAAAATGTCTTCCTGTGCTATGGGGAGTTCCCCAGATCCACCTAATGGCAGGCCCTAGCCTGAGTCTACCTCCAGGTAGCACTATGACACACAGCAACAAAACTATTTAGGTTTATAGAGAATTTTGTCACTTACAAAAGGTAGTCATTGTCTTTAAAGGATTTTGCAGTTTACAAAGAGAATTGTGTTCCTGGAGAGAAGCCTGTTGGCCAGTTTTCATTCCACTTCTGAATTCCTGAACTTTAACACCATGGCTCATCTGGAGTCTCATCCTGGATCTTTCCTCAGCACTTGGGGTCTCCTCCCTCTGGAACATCCATCCTTTCCTGGGGCTTTCTTACCCTAGAGTATCTTTCTGTCATGTTAGTCCTCTTTTTCCATCATTGAGTTCTTCAAGGGGCCTCCATTTTGGGGAGAGGTCCAGGTTGGTCAGCTTTCATTCCCATCTTGGCTCTGCTTCTGACTTCCTAAACTTAAATTCCATGCCTGGGCTTTTGTGACTCTCCCCCTCTGCCTTATCGCATTTTTAGCTCTTTTTTGCGTATTGTTTTCTTTGTATATTGTTGTTTGTTCTTCATTTTTTAAAAAGGACCAATGATGTCGTGGGATGATGTCTTGACTTTCTCATGAATTGAATTTAAGTGACATAGAGCTGTGCAAAGTTGTCAGCCTCACTCTCTCTTCCAGAGTCATTGAAATCCAGTGGTAAGCAAAAGTTAAGATGACTGATGATGGCCCAGGATGCCATGGATGACCTTGGTCATGAGCTCCCTGAGGACAGGTACTGCCTCCCTTTTGGACTGTAGTTATATCCCTAGCACTTAACACAAGGCCTGGCACATAATCAGTACCTACTGTGGTTGTCTTCTGGACATTGAATTAGAAGGACTGGGCTCAAGTCTCACATCTATCATTTACTAGCTGTATAGTCTTGAGCAAGTGAGTTATTTCCCCTCTGATCCTCAGGATTTTTTTTCCTTTCTGAAAAATGGAAGAGTTTTACTAAATGATTTTTAAGATTCCTTCCTAATTTAACATTTTGTGATTTAAGTAAGTGGATTTTATAATTCACAAAAGTGCTTTATAGTTTACAAAGAACTTCCCAGAGTTCAATGTGCTTTAAAGTTTAAAAACGCTTTCTTCTTTATTCTCAACAATATCCCAGGGAGATTGACAGGGCAGGAGTTATTGTCCCCATTTTACAGATGCAGACACAAAGGATCAGAAAAATGAATTCAATTTATTTTGCCTTTTAGGGCAGAGGATTGTCCTTGAGCTGTCACTGACTGTGAACTCTGGTGAAGGAAATACAGCATGTCCAGATGTAATTTCACAGACTGATCCTGTCTCAGAGTACCAGGGTCTTCTTGGTGGCAGACAGAGGGGCTAGGAAAGGAGGGAAAATAAATAAAAATGTAAATCTTATCAGTTAAAGCCTGCCCCAGCCTGAGCTCTGGCTGTGGGGAAAGATAAGACTGTACTGGACAGGAGAGACTCAGATTAGCTGGGGTCGAGATAGAGTAAGGAATGGAGTTGGGGCTCGTAAAGAGGAGGGAGAGGGAGAAAAGACATCCTTTAAACTAAGGAGACATAGAGGGGAGTGGGAAATAATGGAGAAAAGGATGAGAGGGGAAAAATGATCAGGAGCGTTGAGTTCCCTGAAGTTTCTCTAGATCAGGGTCTTTCTCTTCTCATATTAAGGACTCCTTGAAGGAAGGGTCATGTCCTCCCCCCAGAATGGGAACTCTCAGAACACAGAGGCCATTCTCCTCAATTGTACGTGCATGTATACGTGTGTGTGTGTGAGATTCCCTGAGGACAATAGGCTATAGAAAGTTGTAGAATCTCAGAGCTGAGAGGAACTTCAGAAGGCTTCTAGTACTATCTTTATCTGCAGCATCTCCAACAAGTACAAGTATCCTGTCTGAATACCTCTAGTAATGAGGAGCTTAATACCTTATGACACAGCGTCTTTAATTCTTAGCAGCTCATATTTTCATGCTCATACTTCCATTGAGCCAAAATTGGCTCCCTATTGCTCTTGCTGCTGCTAGTTCTGACTTCTGAAGTGGCATAGAAATTTGCTCTCTGCTCTATGACAGCCATTCAGGTACTTGATGGCAGCTACATGTCCTACCACAGTCATCCATAGGCTGGACTGGTCCTAACTGTATGTATTTTGCTGAGAGGTTTTTACCCAACTTCCAAAGGGATCTATGAAAGAAGGAAACAAGCTTGCAGTCCATTAAAACTCTCCATATTTTTAAAAATACAAACCATGCCTTCCTCGTTTTATACTTGTGAGGTAAACTCCTAAAATTCAAGTATACATGTACCCTTACTAAATTTTATCCCACTAGATCTGTCCCATAATTCTCTTAAGAGTTTTTGAGACCCTGGCTCTATTATATAACTTCTTAGCTATCCAATTCAGTTTTGCTTCATTTGCAAATTAAATAGACATGAATCTACATCTGGTTCCACACTACTGATAAACATGTTGAATGGTATAGAGCCAAGGTCAAACCCCTGAAGCACTCCATTAGTGACTATACTCTATATTGACTTCCTGATAATGGATCCATTAATGATTACTCTTTGCGTTCAGTCATGGAAAGATATGTCTAGTCTTCCGCTATCCATCTTGCCTACAAGAATAATATAGCACTTACATGTACCCCCAGCTTGTACGGTAGGTCCAAATAAAGCTACCCTAGCTTCAAGGCACTCTGTGAGTCTATATCTACTAAAAAATAACCCCATACATTGCAAGCCCCCATCAGTGTGTTTATTTTTACTAGTTGGTCAGTGATCACAATGAATTCAAGTGAAAGGCATTTTATTAAAAATAAATAAAAGGAATAAAAATGGCAATGAAATATTTTCCCCATTAACCTGGTGTATACTCTCAGACACATACATAACATCAGTGGGAAAATGAACAGACTTAAGTAATTTTTGTGGAGGGACTCACAAGTTAGCCAATATATGGTTGGCCAATATGTTTGCAAAGGAAACCTCTGGTGCTGCAGGACTGATGATGTCTTCCAGTGAGGTCACTGCACTATTCCCATCAGCCCTGCTCCAAGCTGATTTTGTATGGAATAGTATCACTGCTATGTAGCCTTTGCCAGGTATTGCTCACCAATGCCTTCATTAGCTGCTACTCAGCATTGCTTCACTGGTCCCATGGCCAATGCTGACCATTACCAGCCATGATTCTGTGAGCACAAAGTTATAGAAATTTCTCTTTACTTGTGGATTTGGTAAGAGTGTTATCTCTTTCTCAGAAGGCAGAGTGGTCTCTGGCATCACTTTTTAAACTCAAGGTCCCTTGATTTCATTATGAAGCTTTTGTTTGTTTATTTGTTTGTTTGTTTTTTAGAAAAGTAGGAACTTTACAACCAAGTTATGATAGCAGGGAAAAGACCCTTCCCAGCTTTTTTCCCATAAGGAGGGACTTTCCTGTCTCAGAATTTTGGCTAAAATGGATCTTCCTTTTCAGAAGGAGAGTCCTTGTTCTAGATGTCAAACTTGCTAGAGTCCCAACGGTTCTTAACCTGTGGGTCGTGACCCCTTTGGAGGTCAAACAGGGTCGCCTAAGACCATTGGAACACACATATTTCCAATGGTCTTAGGAACTGAGACACTGCTCCTCTATCCATCTCCAGGTGGGTCCACCCGCATACAGATATGCCCACATATGAGTATTGAAGGGGCGTGGCATTAGGAAGGTTGAGAACCACTGTGCTAGACTCTAGAACAGAATTACTCCTAGCAAGCTGTTGTCCTCAGGCTTAAATTTATTTTATCACCTCTATTTCCTGCTCAGCAAAGGCAGACAACACAAAGCAGGAAAGATTTTAGAAGCACTTTCTCTATGCCAGTCCCTGTGCTAAGCAAAGATGGTCCATACCCTCAAGGAACTCATATTGGAACTGTGGAAGACAACACACAGAAGGGAGCTCAAGAAAGGGTAGGGGAAGGAGAAATGTAGGTGCCTGTGCAGAGCAATGGTTTTGAAGTCTAAAAAGTCAAAAGGACAGTCAGAAAAGGAATGAAGGTTGGTCATTCAGGGCCATTTCCCAAAATGGGAGGTCCTTAAAAAATTTACCAACGAGAAGGGGCTGGAAGGGGCATAGAGGTGTTTCTTTCTGATTTAGAGTCCAAAAGTTCATGTTATTCCCTGTTTAATTTGTGATGACTAAACTATATTTAACATCCATAGTAGATGCTGCCCTCTTTTCCAAAATAGTTAAGGGCTCTCAAGATTTGGGATCTTCAGTTTCTCAACCTCCAAATTCTTTTCTTGTCTCATAAAAACAAGTGGAAGAGGAAAAGACACAACAAATTAAGCCCAAGAGACAAGGTTATCATTTTCCTCCTACTTAACTGCAAAAATATGAAAAGTTACTTCCCCCAAATTCCTTCTTGAAAAGAAGATGTAAGAAATGTAGATTATTTAGAAGGAATTAACATTTTAAGTAGGGCCTGAACCAGGTAATCTCTGAACTCCCTTACAATTGTGAGATTCTGCCATTAAGTTGAAGAAGGTGAGATGAAAGAAGTTTCTTTTTCTTGTTCTTCTTTTGAATTATCCCTTTTTTTCTGGGTGATGGGAAACACACCAATGGTATGTGATTGTTGTTATTCAGCATGTGCAACACTTTGTGACCCCATATAGGGCTTTCTTGGCAAGGTTACTGGAGTGGTTTACCATTTTCTTCTCCAGTGGATTAGACAGAGGTTAAGTAAATCACACAGGATCACACAGCTAGTGAGTCTTTGTGGCTGGATTTAAACTCAGGTCTTCCTGATTCCAGGCCTAGTGCTCTAACCATTGAGATATATAGCTGCCTCAATGGTATGTGATAGATGTCTTTATTCCTGTCTTCCCTTGAGACAGTGAGAAGAGAGACCACTAATTAGCTCAGGAAAAGATAGAGTTTGTGTATTCATTTATCTTTATCAAGAAAACTCCAGCTGGGGTCATGAAGAGTTGAATACAACTGAAAAACAATTGAACAACGACAAGAAAACCTCATACCTTAGGGTAATAATAGGTCCCAGGCTTTAGGAAAAGAGTGAAAAGTATTTAGAATTCTTGCACAGGAGTTGTATTCTCATAGGCTGAGGAAACTTGGTTGGGGGTAAGGGTAATCTCTAAATATCAAACCATTTGAGAATGAAGCTATTCTAGAAGTTGGAACAAGTTTACCATTCCAGCTAAACGCTATGCTTGGTGGGAAGCAGGGAAGCGAAGAGGCTTCTTCTAGATGTTTATAGGGAACCTCTAGAGCAGTGGTTCTCAACCTTCCTAATGCCACGACCCTTTAATACAGTTTCTCATGTTGTGGTGACCCCCAACCAGAAAGTTATTTTTGTTGCTACTTCATAACTGTAATTTTGCTACTGTTATGAATCATAATGTAAATATCTGATATGCAGGAAGTATTTTCATTGTTACAAACTGAACATAACCCACAGGTTGAGAACCACTGCTCTAGAGCATGACCAAGTTTCTTCAGCCTATGAGAACACTCTTTAAAATAAATTTACCCCAGTTTCAAGTACTTTTCACATTTAATCTAAAACCTATTAATTGATTGAAACATACTCTCACCTCCTTAAGCAACAGGACAGCTTGTCCCTTCCTTTAAGTGAGAGTAGAATGATTCAGTTGAGTTAATCAATCAATTCCACTTCTAATTAAATGACTTAAGTTATAATGCAGGTGGAGCACCGGAAGTTGGCAAGTAATCCTGATTGACTAAAAGAGATCTTGGCCCTGAAAGCCAAAAAACTAGCTTTAGGCACTGAGCAGGGGTCCTAAAAAGCTGAGGGCAATCACTCCATTAGCTAATCTTACCTGAGGCCTCTCTGTGTGTCCAGCCATGTTGATGTGCAAGAGAAGGAGGACATTTGGATGCTGCACTTTGCAAACTCTTAATCTTACTGGAAAGATGGGATTCACATAAGGAAAGTGAAGAATAATCTCTCCCTGTTTCTATCTTACTCCTTCTTTCTCTTCCACTATCTCCATCTCCATCTTTCTGTCTTTTCAATCTATGTTGCTATTTCTAATCACATTTCTGACCCTCAGTCCCACACTACTGGGTACTGAACATATCTTAACTGTCTAATCAATATCTCAAATTTATCATGTCCAGAACATCACTGATCATAGTTTCAGAGAAACTTGATTTTCTTCCAACTTCCCCCCTTCCTCTCAAAGGGCATTGCCATTCTTCTAGTCATCCAGGTTAGTAAATTGTAATCTTGGACTTCTCCCTCTCCCCCATTGCCTGTTTTCTTCCCCTGGACACTAAATCAATGACTAGGTTTTGTCAACTCTCCTGACACATCTGTCACACCTGCCCCTACTTTCTATCCCCATCATTACCACCCTAAATTGAGCCTCTTGTGCCCTTTTACCTGGGCTATGGCAGTAGTTTTCTAGCTCTTTTCCTAGCCTCCAGTCTCTCCCTTCTCTGAATCATCCTCCATACAGCTGCCCAAATGATCTTTCCATAGCACATTGTGGTCTAATAGTGGCCTTCCTCTCCTCTAGAACCTCCAGTGACTCCTCATTGCCTGGATGATAAAATACAAACTCACCACAATCTGGTTTCACATAACCTTTCCAGCTTTATTTCACATTATTCCCATCACACATTCTACAGGCTAGTCATTTTCTCTCATTTTTCCTTGTACTCAAACACTTTACCCTTTATGCCTGGAATGTGCTCCTCCCCCACTCTCTTAGAATTTTCATCTTCCTTCAGGATTCAGCTCCGGCCCCAGTGGATGTATTCCATGATCCCCTTCTTGTTAGTGCCCTCTCCTCAATTTCCTTATCTGTGAATATCTAGTATCTCCCCCTTCTCCTAAGCAGAATCTAAGTTTCTTGAGTGGAGAGAGTCATTCATCTTTGTTTCTGTATCCCCATCACATGATCTTATATTTCTACTTCTCATCTCTTTGTAAGAATACAGATAGATGTTATCTTTTATGAAAAGAAAAAACCCCTTTTTTAACATGATGCTTTATAGCATATTACAGCTTTTCAGTCACACTGACAAAAATGCAGAAATTTCCTCTTATTGATTTTTATTGTTTGTTGATTACAAAAAAGCATTTGACACAGCAGAGTCAGGCATGGTCCCAAAGTATGAGAGGATTCTTTCATACATAGTTTAAAACAATCCAGGCTTTCTTGACAAACATTACAACAGAGAAAACCCTCTTTGGTGACTATGCATACCAAGCAAGGCATAAAACAGAGATACACTCACTTAGGGCGTTTACCACTGCCATGGAGGCTGTTTTGTGCAAGGTCTAGAAGGGAGAGGGACTCCTATCAATACTGAGGTACTCCAAACAATAACTGTTGATTCAGTCAAGCTCCCAAATAGTACAGGGGCTCTTCAATGAGATAAACGAGTATGAGAAAGAGATCAATCTGAGAAATTAATGAAGAACAACCCCCCCCCCCACATATTCAATAATGCCTATTGTTCAGACTATGACAGTGAAGCTGGATGGCCAGGCCATTGACTTCGTTATCAATACATACATACACACACACACACATATTAGGGATAAACATTTCTGATAGTTGGGAGTTGAACCCAAAACAAAGCAGGAGAGAGTAACTTGGATCCCAATATAAGAATGGTACAGTGTTTTTTTTTAACTTCCCCAACATTTATCCCTTATGCAAAAACTTTAAAAAAATTAGTGCAAATGTTTACCCAGGGATACTCCATGTTTACAGGTCTTAGAACACCATAATCTCTAAGTAGATAAAGTTGTAGGTAGCCCAACATGCAACAGACACACAGAAGTTGTATACAGATCAGCTGTACTGTATCTCCTGGGATGACCTATGTGCAATAAATGGTATGAAAGAATCACTGAGGAAATGTATGATTAACAATGAGGTGGGCTGAGAATATGACTAAGGAATGAGATGGACAGCCTGAGGGCTTCACTGATATTCTTGAAATGTTATTTGAAAACAAAAAGACATAGAGGAAGGTTTCTAGCACATGTAGGGGATTTATGGAAGAACATGGATAATTGCTGCGCAAAGGGGAAAGTGAGGGAAGGCTAAGATCCATCCACTGAAGAGATCACAGATCCATGGGATTGTTTGTAGAATCAGGTTCAGTGCTGTGGTTTGGATAGCCAACATTCACACCATAGAGCTAAAGAATTTGGAATATGCCTTGAAGGAAAGAAAAAAAGTTTACAAGCGACTTGATTTAAGGATTTTCATCCCTCTGCTTTTCATTATTCCATTAATCTGAAAATAACACCAAAAGATCACGGGGTTAGGAATACCTAGGAGACTCCTAACAATTTGTTGGAAATGGCAGCCTCTAAAATTCTACTGAATAAGTAGGCTGACAGACATTAAGCAGAAAGGAAGGAAACACGCATTTATTAATTGCCTACTATTTGCCAGGCACCATATTAAGCACTTTGCAAATGTTTCATTTAATCCTCACAACAGCCCTGTGAGGTAGGTGCTATATTGCCATCTTCATTTTACAGCTGAGGAAGCAGAGGCAGACAGAAATAAAGTGACTTGCCTAGGGTCACACCGTAAGTGTCTGAGGTTAAGTTTGAGCTCAGGTCTTTCTGACTGCATTCCCAATACTCTATCCACTGAGCCCCCTAGCTGGAGAACTGTAAGGACTTTCTAATCTTACATCAGATAGAACTTGCAGTCAGAGACATTGCCCTTGGTCATGAAGAAACTGAGCTTTAAAAAGGTTGACTTAATGCTTGTAAGCACTACTTAACTTTATGGCAGTTCTGTGTCCAAAAACACTTGGCTTCTAAAAAGAAATCTCTCATATTTAAATTTCATGTGTCGTTGTTTCTCCTGAATTGAGTGCAGACTTATTGAGAGCAGTTACTGTTTTCTCTTTGTGCCCCACATGATTCTTGGTGCTTATTAAATTCTTATTTATTGATAGGAGAGAAAAAGCCTATCACAGCCCTTTCTGATAACCTCCTTTTATGGAGGAGAAAAACAGTGTAGGGTTTGTTCATCCTAGCCTGATGACTGGTTGTGTGAGGGCTCTGTCCTGCTGAAAACAATTATTTAATAGTTTGATTTCATTAAATTTAATTATTTAATTAATAATTTAATTTAATTATTTAAAAGCTTTGAACTTTAAGCTAAAAGAGAGATGACAGAGACCAGTGTACCACCATTGTGGAAGATGTAACACTTCAGTCCACAACTCTAGCTGAAGCCTGAAGCTGGAAACAATACCAGAACAAGCCTAGTGAGTTGTGCCTGGCAAGGACTAGAAATTATATGTGTGTGTGTGTGTGTGTGTGTGTATGTGTGTGTGGCGCAAACTCTCTATCATAATCTCTGAAAGAAAGGCCAGCAAGAAGCAATGCCCCCCAGGGATGATATGATGTGCAAGACTAGCATGGCAGGCCAAGTGGAAACAGTGTGATGACATGATCAGAAGACTAACTCTTTGGCATAAGACAGGGAGCTGTTTTCCACCTATGCTCTCAGGCTTCATGTTCCCTATATTTATGACACTTCCTGTGTGTTTCCTCCCCCACCCCGGGCCATATGTGTTCCTTACACATCTTAAATAGTGTACCTATTCTTGCATCTGGTGGTGTATGTATTTGTGGGACAGTGTGATTCAGGTTTATGGGAGAAATGAGTTTTTGGCACTTTTAAATTATCTTATTTCATTTCTTTAATTATATCATTTTCCTGCTTTGAATTAACTTCTCTTTGGCTGAGTGCTAAAGTAAGGACATTTGTAAGCTTTGTCTTTCAGTGGATGAAGGTACATTAAAATAGTTTGACAATTAGATACATGTGTGTGTGTGGGTTCTCCAACTCCTCACCCCTTTAGATATGAAAGTAGCGTCAGTGCCTACAATATAATAGAGGCTTAGTATGTGGGAAATAATTCATTTACACCCCCACACTATTCCAATAAGTATTAATCATTTTGATATTTTACAGAAATCATACAGGGAAAATTAGATAAGTTCTTATAGTAGGCCTTTGTAATAGGCTTCAGACTTTAATGTAGCACTCACTACTTGTTTACCAAGTTATGAGGCTCACTTGCACAACCACAAAAATGCTGATAAAGGTATCTCCATCAAGTTTTGATCAAATTCTATGTTCAGACCCAGCATAGGTGATTCTTTGGAAAATCCTCCAACTTATTTTTGTACCACATGAGCAGATGACCATTTTATGAGCATTTAGTCAGTGGAGATGCCCCATGCTTCACCCAACCTGGGACTCCCTAGTTGATATGTCATTTTTGGCCCTAAAATGAAAGGTCTAAAAACCAGTGAGATTCTGTATTTTACCATGCCTCTTTTGTATCAAATACTATAAAAACAAGGCCCTGGGGAGCAGGGGTAACTCAGATCAGGAGGAAGAGCTGAGATCCACTTCATTAGAGGGGGCCATGGACCCTTTAATAAAGTGCTATTGGCTCAGAGTTCTGCTTTCATGTTTTTTCTTGCCGACTGGGCAATTATAATCCCTACAAATAACATAGTGGGAATTTAAAAGTTTGTTAAATTGAAATTTTTGTCTGTCCTCCTTCATTTGGTTCCCTGTTTCATTATGTTCTTCACTTTCTGTCTCTGTCCCTTCCTTTTCTGTCTCTGTCTTCAGAAGCTCTGGCTAGTTTGACTTTGCGGTAACTACTCTTCCCATCTCCCCTTCTTTTTGTACCCCTTCTTTCCTCTCTCCCTTCCTTTCTCAATCCTTCTTTTAGCTTGCCAGGTCTTTCCCCCGAGGGACTAGCAGGGATGTTCAGGCTTCAGAGAAAGGAAAGAAGGAATTTCCTCTCTAGTGGACTCAGTCTTAGGTTGTTTCCATAGACAGATGGGGTCAGTCAGCCAGGAAAGAAGACCTGCCCTCAAGGCCTCAAGGAAATCAGGTGGTTGAGCAGAAATAAGTCAGTGGGCCAAGAAAAGTCACTAACTCAAAATCAAATAACATTAGAATTGGCAGGGCCCTTAGATATCATGTAGACCAACTCCCACATTTTACAGAGGGAACAAAGGCCCAGGTTGGGGAAATGACTTTTCCAAAGTCACAAACCATTTAATGGTGAGACCTGTTCACTAAGGATTCTGGTCTGAATCCCAAACCAAGACACTTTCCATTGCACTGTGTTGCTGCCTGTGCTGTGTTGTTTCATGTCCTTAAAGAGACTGACTGCTCCCCATCATAGGGTGGAAGGAAGGTCTGGGTTAGGATTGATTGCTGTGCAGGGAGTCCAGATTCAGCCCTACTGTTTTCTTTTATCTTCCCAAACCTTCTCTCCCCACGTAAGTCTCCTAGGTGCCCATGACTCAATTGTCTCCTAAATCACCATTTCTACCCTCTTTCCCCCACATACATCTCTGAAATCACAGATTTCACATACTGAATCACATCATTGAAATCACATACACAATGAAATCACACTGACTGAAATCAGTGAGACAGCTGATATTTCAAGGGACCCTCTAGTTCAATAGACTGGTTAGTTCCTCACCAGAACCCTGGTAGAGAAGCTCTACATCTGCTTTCTCAGGGACCTGGCATGATGAGACTTGTAAATACCAGGCACGACACAGGATCTGGTATGAGACAGAACTGGCAATGCTAAGCCAGGCATTTCATGGAAAAGGGTGGGAGACAAGAACAAGTTACTTAGGTCCAGATGTGACAATAAAGGCCAGATGAAAAACAGGACTTTTTCAATGTGGTCTTTTGTGAATGTAACCCTTTCCCCCCTCTTTTTCCCTTGGCCATTGAGAGACATTGGAAGAGCTGGAGGTTGAGTCTGTTCCTGGGATATGCATGGTCTATTTAGACTTCCCCAAGTTGACAGGGATTTTTGACTTAGATGGAATTTCTTTTTACTGAGGACTCACACACTAAGATACAGAAAAACCATGTTGTTGAGAAGGAAGAGAGGGGGGCTTTCGGTTGTGCCAGTCCTTTATGGTTCTTCTCCAGGTGTGCTGGCAGAGTATGGAGGTGAGGCGTGAGGTTGGGACTTCTTATTCTCCTTGTGACAGTAATCATAAAAAACCAAATAGAATCCATACTTCATATGTCTGTAGATCATACAGGAAGGTAGGGAAGAGACATTATGGGACAGCACACCAGGGCTGATGTGACTACCAGAACTGACTCCACAGATCATTCCCCTTGCCCCATTTCCTTTTGAAGCACACCCAAGGAAATCTCCAGCTTTTCCCCCAACCTATCCCTTTACTTCTTATTTTCCTTTAGAGGATGAAAGATATTGAACTCCCTTAACTTGTAGTCATTATGATCTGCAAGAGGAAGCCTATTCTGTAAAAGCTTTTTTCACTCATGATACTTGAAGTTGCTATTAAAGTAATATTACTATTTAAAAATGATTTCTGTACAAACCTATAAGTACAGTTTAAAATGAGGGGAGCAAGGTAATCCAAAAAGAAGTGGAGATTTTCATCAGTTTAGACTGGGGTAGGAAGTGAGTGATTAAAGAAAGACTTTGTTCAGTATTAGTAAAGTAGGATATCCATATCCCAGACTACTTCAGAACCCAGAGATAGACTTAATGAGGAAATGAGATGGTAGGTAGTTAAATGAGATAGCGGGTAGAAATTGGTAGGTTGTCATTTGGTTTTTAGATAATCACACATTTTTTTTTCACACAGCACACAGTCAACCCCTACCTCCCCATTTATTTTTATTATGTTGCTTGGTTAAGTAAGAGTGCTCAAAGGTTTTGAGGGAGAGTTACTCCCCACTGAGAAGGGCAGAGGCCATGCCTTGTCCATTCAGACTGGGGTTTTCCTGAAGGCAAAAGTCATGTCTTTTCCTAAGAATGAGGACTCACTGTGAGCAGGGTTGGTATTTTATCCCTCACATTGGGGGCTCCCTGAGGAAAAGGGAAAGACATGTGTCTTCTGCTCAGGTCAGAGGATGTGTCTGGACCCTCAGACTGAGGGGTCCCTATGAAAAGGGGATGATCCTCCTCCAGCCGTTTCTCCTCAGAGTACAAAGGGGGCCCCAACTTGTGCCTGTCCAATGCTAACTGGTTGACCAGCCCATTCTTCACTGATTGTCAGTGTGCAGATAGGGGAGACTTTGGGCACAGAATGCAGATCAGCCCCACCCTCCTGCATTTCCCCATAATGTTTTGTTTGACTTTCTCTTTTGCTGTTATTATATCCTGTCTGCATCATGGCTATTTGTGTATTTGTCTAATTTCCCCTATTAGGTTGTAAGATCCCTGAGAACCATGTCTGATTTATTTTTATGTTTCCTGGTGACAACCCCACCTCATAATTTAGGGTCCTAACTGGGATAATCATAACTACCTTTTTCTGTAGTAGATTAGAGTTCCTAAAACACTTTGCTCCATCCCCACAGTACTAAGAGGTAGGTAGTGCAAGGACTATTACCCTATTTTATAGATGAGGTAATTGAGGCTCAGTAAGGCACTGGGATTTACCCAGGGTTGCACAAGTTGGTAAGAATCCAAAATGGAATTTGAATTCTAATACTTAGAATTCAATGTCCTACTGTACCATGCAGGGGGGAGTGTAACATGATTGCTGAATCAAATTGAATATAGTCTGACCCTTTAAAAGCAAAGAATGTCTCTTATGAACTTTGGAGGGAAATAGCTTATGTTTGGGCAAAAGTTCATTAGCTAAATTATTATTTTATAGGGGGAATGTTGGCCTCCATGAAAACCTCTGTGAAAACAGGAGACTTCCTGATTGGCCAAGAGTGAGCCAGGGATTGGTAGAATGAGCCAATGAGTTCAATCCAGTAAACCAGGTAGACAAACTACAAAAATTGGTGTTCTAGAGAAGATAATACCATTCTTCAGGCCCACCAATGAATTGGTATTGTGAAGCTCATAGCCCACAGAATTATGAACTAAGTTCAGCCTAGGACTGGATTAGACAAATAAGGTGCCATTTAGTTTGGGACTAGATATGCATCTCTAGACATCTGCATATCCACATATCCAAGACTCTTTCTATGGGTTGTTATTTCTGGATTTATGTATTCTCTTTTTCCTTGTGAACAAACATGAAATGTACTCATGAGATCTAAAGTGTGAGAAGATGGGATAGAAGTGAAGAGAGATTGAAATGGGTTCATATAGGGCAGTAATTAGTCATTCTTACGCTTAGGGGAAATTCACCTGAGTGGGGGCCAGCAGTCCAAGGGACAGCTTGATCACTGATACAACTACAACAGAATAGGGAGTAGCCAGTCTCCTAGAGAGTCTGGCCCTGACTCCTGTGGTGGTTAGGAGCGAGATTGGACATTGGGAAGGGAGACACACAGTGATGAGCCTTTGAGGAGCAGGTGGACAAGGAGTTAGCTAATGGAAGACAAGGCAAAGGGACAAAGCTTGCTATAGGTGGGAAGCTCAGTCCTGGGAGAGAGGGATTAACCCCTTGGATGTCAGCAGCCTGGGTGCACATTCTAGGGTGCCCTCTCTTACTAATGGCTCTGGGTACAAGGACTAGGAAATGAGACATCAGTGGTAGAAGGGAGAGAAGGTGACCAGGAATTGGGGAGGTGATGGCTATCTGAGGCCAGGAAACCAAACCAAGCTCTCAGGGATCAGGAAGATCTATTGGATTCAGGTCATAGGGATCACAGATTTAGAGCTGGAAGGGGCCTTTGAGGGCATTTGGTCCATGGTCATTCTTGGAATGTTCTCAAGAGGTAGAGAATTGGAGCTAAAAAGTACCTGAGAGACCATGATAGATTCATAGATCCAGAGATAGAAGGAATCCAGAGGTCACTGGGTATAACCTCTTCCTTTTACAGATGAGGAAACCAAGGCCTAGGAAGGTTAAGTGACTTGCCTGCCATCACAAAGACAGTATGCATCATCAAAGAGATTTGAACCCAGATCCTCTGATGCCAAAGTCAGTGTTCTTTCCTCTGCCATACCATACCTCCCATTATCTTACTCAAAGTAAACTGGGGCTTAGGACAAGAAAATGACTTATCTAATGTGACTGAAAGAGACTAAAAGTAACCTTTTGTCATCCAAAAGTTGGGGAAAATCTCTGGTTTGTGTCAGTTCTGGATGAGGGATGTGGGCTTGGGCAGGAATTTGTCAAGAAGAAGCATTTGTTTTGTTGGGGAAAAGGGGGAATTTCCTGGATGAATGCCTGGCCAAGGATAAGGAGGTAACCATCTATAGTTTGTGTAAACAAAGGCACGTGAAGGCAGGGGGGAACCATACCTTTGGATAAATGCAACAATATAATGAAATATCATCTCACCCAGGCAAATATACAAAACTACCAGGAGTTTAGGTAAAAGAATCTGAGACTAGTTGTTCTCAGTCTCTGCTCTAAGAAAAACCAAAGGGAAGGTATAAAAAATGGAGTCAGAGTATACAAGAGACAGTCAATCCCTGATGTTAATGATTGTCAAAGTGGTGACCCTGGGGGTTGATCCTCTTGCCTCTTTGTATCAAGGAGAGTTGAGATCACTGAAGAAAAAATCCATTCAGTCTCTGTGGGTAGTAGACATGAGCCAAATGAAAGCAAGCAGGATGGTCAGACCATAATGGGGATTGGTTTTTGGTGATCTCTGACCCTGTACTAAGGATTGTCTATCTGAGGCTTTCTCATGACAAGAAAATGATAGTACTGAGAGAGCACCTGACAGCGTCTTCCAGTCCCTGAATGGCTTTTTGGGGACAAGATCCCAGGTGACCAGTCTTCATTTGCTGCTTTCACTTAGACATAGCCCCCACACCTTCCACTGGCAGGGGCATCCAAAAAAGGTTATATTTGTTGCAAATGTTACTCCTTCTCCTTGTCATTGGTAGGGTCATTTGTCCACTCCAGAATGGAGGAGGGAGGCAGCCCGGGCGTGGGGCAGCTAGCTCACACTCTGGATTCCCCAGATCTCTTCTCTGAATTGAGGATCAACTTTTCCTCCTGGGGAACAGGGCCATGATGGGACCTAGAGCTAGCAGCCTCCTTCTCCTGCTGCCGTAGGATGATGAACACCAGGATGAAGCAGACTAGTGTACCCAGCTTGAAGAAGAACTGAAGACCGATGAACCTGGAGGAAGAAGGGATGGGAAAGGCTGTTGGATTGTGGTCATGAACTCCACTGAGGTCTCCTTCAATGCATCTTCCCAAATAAAATCCCATTTGAGGGGAGGGGCACCCGCTAATGAGGGAACGGCCTGAGAAAGGCACTCTTCATCAAGTCAAGTGGCCCTATCTTTGGAAGAAAGAATTGTTTTCCATAGCCATTCCCACATCCACATCCCCAAGTTCTCACGAGCTCTCTGTCACCCTCATATTCTTCTCTCTAAATCCTGGCCGTACTTCAAAATCACCACCATCCCCATTTCCTCTAGGAGGCTTTCTTTGGCCACTCCAATTTACACTAATCTTATCCTTCTCCAAAATTATTAAACTTGAAGTTAATATTACTAAACTAGGTGGATGCTAGGCAATTTCAAACCAATCACTTTATACAGGAAGAAACTGGGGACTTGAAAGTCTAAGTAACTTGTCTAAGGCCACACAGTTATTAAAGGACAGATTTGATCATGAAACCTAGGTCTTCTTAATCTTTGGCCAAGTGTTCTTCCCACTAAACCATTGTTTCAAATGTTCTGTCCCTTTTACAAATTCAGAAAATAATCATTTGTTGGATCACATGTTCTGATTTTAGATTCCCATCAAAATACTTGAAAGTGATCCAAGTCTAGGACTGGAATTCCAAGGCAAGGCTCGAGATTAAGTAGATTGAAATCAATCAGTTTGATCTTGGTGGGATTAAGATTTATTTGAGTCTCTCTTTGGATTCAGAGACAAGTCTAGCACCTTGATGTTAGAACAGGAAGAGGCTTGAGAACACCAAACATGGAAGGTTAAAGGGTCTTAGAACACAAAGCAAAGAATTTGAGAGTTGGCAGGGGCCTTAGAATATAGACCATTGGAGCCATATTCTGAGTGACTGACTCCTTCAGGAAATATCTCAGTTTCTCAGATTGGATTCCCTGCCTTGTATAACTTGCCAGATAATCCTTCTCTCCTGAGTCATTGACCATTACAGAGAATTTCTAGACTTTTTGTTATGCCATGCTTTTTAATGGCTTCCTTCTGATCCATCCTGCCCATGGTAACAATAACTGTATTTTTGATAACTTAACAAGTCCCTTGTACCCCTTCTTCTCCAAACCTAACATTTATCTATAAAAATTCACCCTGGGTCAGAATTTGGGATTAAAATCCCTGTTTCTGGACAGCTCAAGTAAAGTTTATTCTATGGACTCTTTATTTCTCCTTCCCTCCCTTCCTGACCACACACAGCTTGTGGGACTCACCGATGCCTGAGAAGTTCATGGTCATAGTATCGACAAAGGGACTGCATCCCACAGGTATCAGCCCAGAAGACACAGGCAGTGTCAATGGCACTGCCATGGAGCACAGGGCTGGGCATCCAGGCTGTCAGAGAAAATGTGGGTTATATAAGTGGGACTGCCCAATTCAGACCTATGGGGATCTATGACTCCTCCCCAGGGATGACAGGGATCATGAGTGTACACATTCCAAGCCATGGGTCAGAGAGGACAGGGGTGAGATTTCTAGTAGATGATTATACTAAAGGAAGGTTTCCTCAGATCTGGGGGGCTCCCTGAAGGCAGGGGCTTTGATTCTTTCTGGAGTCAGGGGCTCCTTGAATATAAGGACTGTGTCTTTCCCACAGGCTGGAGGCTCTGTGAGGACAGGGGTTATGTTTTCCCTTAAGACTAGGAGGCTCTCTGAGGGCTGGGCCTCAGTCTAGATGTAGGCCTGCCAGTAGTGATGAGCAGCTATTATCTAATTCCCTTTAGTAAATGGAATAATTTAAGTTGGATATCATTCTAGTAAGTTCTGGGAGACATTGAATATTTTACCAAGAGACATAGTAAAGATGCCTTCCCCAGAATATATCAAGAAAAGTGTCTTTGTGGAATAGAAGCCATCCTGTCTGGGGCAGAGGGTATTTAATAATACTAGCTACCCACTTCTACCCATGATATCCAAAATATTTGGAATACATACTGGGGACCTATCCTGCCCAGTTCTCCTTGTGGTAAACCTAGCAAGAAGTGGGCTCTGAGTGCTGCCCTTCCCCTGTCCCTGCTGGAAGCTGATCTCCATCAGATGAGCCCAGAGTGAAGTAGGGACTGGGGGCTGTTCTCCCATTCAGACTTGTGACCCGTTCAGGGACTTTGGGTTATCTTTCATAGGAAAGAGGATGGGGAGGGGGGAACAGGACACATCAGCATCCAGCCAAGAAGGCTAAAAGTCCTTACCATCTGGCCACTGTGCTCTCTAAACCCTGTCATTTCCATATGACCTACCAAGGACCTCCGGCCCCTTCCATCTGCCTTGCAGCTGTACTCTCCTATGTATGGTGTTTTCCCCACTTAGAATTTGTTGAAACCAAGGACTGCCTTGTTTTTCTTTTTGCATCTTAGAGCCTTACACATTGTAAGCACTTAATACTTTTCCCTTCCCATTCATATTTATAGAAGCTTAAGACTGGAAGGTTTGAGACCACCTCATCTAACCCCTTCATTTACAGTTTCACTGTCAGAAAAGCATCATGATTGAGTGCTGGAATTTCTGAGGTCACAATCCAAACTCCTCATTTTACAGACGAGAAAACTGATCCCCTGAGAAGGGAAGCAATTTGTTCAAGGTTATCCAGGTGGCAAATGGCAGAGCTAGGATCTGAACCCAGGTCCTTTGTCTTTAAATTCAATTTCATTTCCATTGTCCCATGCTGCCTGTGATTTGCGTAGGGTCACCCAGCAAACAAGTAGCAGAATAGAGATCTGAATCTAGGCTGTCTGATTCCAAATCTAGGCTTCTTTCCAGGATACAAGACTTCCTGCCTTTTTTTTCCTTCAAGTCTTGGCCACTTCTTCCATGGAGCCTTCCATGACTTCCCCTCCTCCCAAACCACCCCTGTAGGAAGTGATCATTTCTGTCCCCTCATCACACTGCAAGGTATATCATGCAAAGTTGTGCCCATGATGTATTCCCTGAGTAAAATATGTTCTTTGAAGGAAGAGTTTGCATTGTCTTTCTGGCTTGCAACCTCATTGTCATGAATAGGAGCTTACTAAAGGTTCGTTGAATTGGGTTTGCTCCTATTTCTAAGGTATCTCTGAGAGGTAGCTAGAACAACTAGTAAGTAAACTTATTTTATAGATGGGGACACCGAGGCTCAGAAGAGAGAAGTAAGATGCTTAGAGTCTCATGATGGGGGGTAGCAGGGTCAGGACAAGTCTATGGGTCTCCCACCTCTCTGGTTATTGCTACATATCACTACCTTTATTGATTAGATGAGCTCTCGGGATTCTGAGAATTCTAAGAATCCATGATGCCTTGGGTTCTGCAAATACTGATTAGAACACTATGTATATATCTCTCCTCTACATCATTCCCACCTTCCCTTTCTTTTCCTACTTCTTCCCTCTCTTCCAACTCCATAACTTATCTTATCACACCCCAGTTTTTACTTTTACCTAAAACTCTCAGCAACATGAACTGGATTCCAACAGCCAACGATTTATCTTCATTCTTCACCCCCCTGCAAACCAAAGGCATCAGATGAGTCAAAGGGACTGAGAAGGTTTATCTTGCAGAAGAGGAAACTTATGGGGAGCACGATGACTACTTTTAGGTTTTTGAAGGGCTGTCACAAAGAAGAGAGGTGAAGCTTATTTTGTTTGGTCTGGGTTGGGGGGAGGAGTAAGAGTAATGGGCAGAAGTTGTAGTGAGGCAGTTTTTTAGCTTCGTGTATGAAAAAACTTCATTATAATTAGAGCCATCAGAAGTGGGAGGTAGTGGGTTTGTCCTCACCAGAGCACTTCATGAGCAAAAGTTGGATGATCGCTACAGTGGGATAGTTTTAAGGAGGTGCTTGTTTCAGGATGGGTTTGGACTAGATGCCATCTAATTCGGAGATTCTGTGCAAGAGTCTGACCCTCTTCTCAGTCCTGGTGATTGGGTTAACCTCTCCCTACCCATAGCTATGAAAAACTTAGGAACTAAGGAACTTGTGGTTGTAAGATCATAGATCCAGAGCTGGGACCTCAGAGAACATTTAGCCCCCCCCCCCTTATTTTTAAATGATGAAAATGAAGCCCCCATCAAGGTGAAATGACTCAGCTATGACAAGGCTATGTAAGAATTTAATTTGTTCACCACTTCATTCATTAATTCATTTATCAATTTGTGCATTTAGAGATTCATTAATTGATTCTTCAATTTATCCATCTGATTAAATCATTCATTCATCAGTGACTTCATAGATTCATTCATGTGATTTGTGATCTGAGTACTTATTGTGGGCCTTCCATTGCTGGGCGGTAACGAGGAAAGAAATGATGTCCCCTTCAGTTGAGATCCCATTTCCTTATCTAATATAACATCAATTTCCACTTCTAGAAAGCTTTAGGGTTTATGAAGTAGTTTCCTCAAAGAAATAGGGAGGTAGTTAATGCAAGGATCATTACCCTCACTTTACATATAAGGAAACTGAGGCTTTGAGAAGTTAAGTGACTTATCTAAATTCAAATGGAAGTATCAAAGCATCAAAGTTAGGACTTGAACTCAGACCTTTTACCTCTAGATTCAGATCTCCTCCCACTGCACTATGTGATCCGCCATATTCTCTTCCCATAGACATTACTGTTATCTTAGTTTATGATCTCAAAACGTGGGGTTGCTTCTACTCAATAAGTCATATTGTTATGGTCAAATGAAATAGCAAGTATCAACAGTGACCACAGAGTCCAATCAGAAGTTTTCAGGAGCTTTAATAGTAATTGAATTAGCAGCTGGGCTGTCTCTCATATGCCAATCAGAAAGAAAATAGAGAGCAGCCCCGTAATCCAGAAGTACAGAATCTTTTACACCATATAGTCCCATTGTTTGGAGGTGCAAGTAAGTTGCTGAGGCAAGGGAGTTTGTGACTACAGGGTATAATGACAGAACATGAAGAAGAATGAACAATAGGAACATGTTTAGGTAGGGGATTGTAGGGTAAGCAGAGAGGGGCACGGGGCATGATGACCTGGGCACATAGGAGAAGAAAAATGAAAACCTAGATTGGTTCCCACACCCCAGGCTGGCCCATAGGCAGGTTCATTATCTTCTAACTTGCTGATTTCTAATTTCACAAAGTATAACAACTATTTCCTGGCTACTTTCTTTACTCCTATCTTGAATCCATGAGATTTCTACTTAACTAGTTCCTGGCCACTTCAATTTAACATCCCTCACTTCAATGTTGCCTTTGTTGTAATGTGCAATTGTCCCATCACACAGTGTCATGTTCCTCCAACCCGAGGGATGCCAAATCTAACCAGGTATGTGTGCCATTACCTCAGGATGAGCATGAAGGATGGTGTGTGAGTGATACTGGCTACAGCTCCTCCAAGACTGATGAGAATGATGAAGGGGAACACCAGGTGACTACAGGATGATTCACAGGAACCAGAGGTGACTGAACTATCCCTAATTCCTGAAAGGAGGCAGCTGCAGTTGGTGTAGATAACCTAGAAAAGAAAAGGAGAGTCCTGGGGGTGAGAGAGAAGGGTATTGGGGAACCCCAGTACACTTGGATAAAAGACTCTGCATTGACCCTTAAACTTTCCTGCACTACATCAGCTTCATGGGGTACTAGGCCTTCCTTGGAGCTAAGCCATTGGATCTTTTCCTTGGTTCCTTGTATGCCTTACTAAACACTCCCAACCTACGAATCCCACTCAGTCTTGACTCCCATAACTCCCTGTCATTGTTTTGTCCCTGATTCTGCTGGACATGCTTCTCTCCACCTCCCCAAACCCCCAATACTTTGTTCCTTCCTTTGTCACTGCTACAATAATTGGATGACTGGTCCCAGGTCCCATTTCTTTCTTTTTCCTCTCCTGTCTCCACACATGTTAAGTCTTACAAGTGAACGTTTTAGGGTTCATTCACAAAGGAATATTCAATTCAGAAATAATACACCAAGAAGAGGGCAGAAAATAGATGTGGATAAAAGGAAATTAGCTACTTTCAGATCAAATGATCCTTATTTTTAACCTAATCTTTAGCTTGTTCCCATGCAATGGCCTGACACATGATCCTTTCCAGGCTAGGAGGCCAGAGAATCACGGACTATCCAAGGGGCCTTAGAGGGCATCCACGCTAAACTGAACAAGAATCCTCTAAAGTATCCCTGAAGAATCATCACCTAATCTTTACTTGGAGACTTTCAATGATGGGGAGCCCCCTTCTGAGGCAGCTCATGCTACTTTTGCCTAACTCTAATTGTTACAAAGTATCCCTTTACATCAGACCCAAATTCCTTTCTCATGTGATAACCCTTTGTATACTTGAAGGTCCATCAGCTCCTCCATAGCCCAAAACATGAATAGCATTTTTCTTCCAAGACATGACCAAATACAATCTTGCATTCACCTACCTGGACTCTTTAGATTTAACTCATTGGTTTAACCCAGGGATGGGGAACCTAAGACCTTGAGGCTGCATGTGGCCCTCTAGATCCTTAGGCGCAGCCCTTTGACTGAGTCAAAGCTATATAGAACAAATCCTTTTATTTAGGGGATTTGTTCTGTAAAGTTTGGATTCAGTCAAAGGGCCACCTTTGAGGACCCTAGAGGGCCACATGTGGCCTCAAGGGTGCAAGTTCCCAACCCCTGGCCTAATCTAAAATACTAATTCAACAATGTACTCAGTGGTCTATTCTACTATCCCAGGCTATACCTTCTCTACATCAAGACAATTAGAAGTCCACCATTGCAAAGCAGGTTTATGGTACCCTACTCAGATTGTTACATAAGCATTTAACTAATGAGCTACCTCATCCTCCAACCAAAGTGGGGGAGATATAGCAAGATTCAGATTAATTTGACACCACTCCTTCTCACAAGGCCTAAGAGAAATACTTCATTGCTCACCACACCATTCAAAGTCCTTTAGTATTTTCTAGGGCCCCCCTTATCAAAGATGTACCTGTCAAATGGTCACCAAGCCTCTTTTTGAATGCTTCCATGAATAGTGAGCACATTATCTTCCAAGGCAGTTCATTCTTTTGAATGGTTCCAATTGGTACAGTAAGTAATTTTTTTCTTCCATAGAGCCAAAATCTGCTTCTCTAATCCCTCTGGGATCAGGCAGAACAAAGCCAATCACTTTTCTACCTGAAAGCATTCCAGATACTTGAAGATAGTATTTTGTCCTCAAATTCAAGCACTCAAATGGACTCAGCTTGTCATGGCTCCTCTTAGCTATTCAGTATGCATCTTCTTGCACCCAATAGGTCAGGTTCTTTCCTTACCACCCTCTCTACATTTCTACAATCTTCTCCAATCTTCAAGGCATAGTTTAAGTTCCAGCTTCTCCTGGAAGGCTTACTGGCCACTATTACCCAGACTGGTTTCTTCTTCCTCCAAACTTCTCTCAGTCTACTCATACTTTGAAAATCAGATGCTAGGACTCCACATGCCCCTGAGTTAACAAAGGGTAAACCTTTGAAGTAGGAGGGCAGGAAGGTTCTACTGTGCTAGAAAAGTGTTAGGAAGCATAGTTTTGTCAACAGATTATCTGCTTTCTGATGGTCAGCTTATCTTAGTGTCATCAGAGCATAGATTGAGAGCTGGAAGGGACCTTAGAGGTCCCCAACTCCAACCTCCTTATTTTATAGATGAGAAAACTGAGGTACAGAGGTTAAGTGATTCACCTAAGTTCGCATAACTAGCAAGTGCATGAGGTGGGATTTGAACTCAGGACTTCCTGACTCCAAGTCTAGCTCTCTGTCCACTATTCCATGCTGCCCCTACAACATGTACAGAGAGTTTCATCACCAGAAACCTGGATCACTTGGCAGTGAATTCTGTGTCCATGGAAATTTACAATACAAAGAAAAATACAAAATAGTCCACAGTCCTTTGTGGCTTCCTTCTTTCTGTGGTGGCAGTGGCAGAACAGAAAAGGATTACTAGATGGCACAGAAGATAGAGGTCTGGGTTTGAAATCAGGGAGATGCCTTCTAGCTGTGTGACCACTAAGTCATTCAACCTCTCTCAGCCTCAGTTTCCACATCTGTAAAATGGGGATAACAGTACCCACCTCCCAGGATTGTTGTGAGGAACTCAAATCTATACTTCTTTAAGCTTTTTTTTTTACCTTGGGAGAACTAGCCTAGGCTTAACTCCAGTGGCGTAGCCTTTGTTAATACAGGTAGAGCACTCTATAAAGCTTAAAGTACTACACACACACACACATGCACACAAACATTTTTATCATCATCATCATCATCATCAAAGGGGGACATAGAGTGCTAAGAATCACACAATTCTTAGACCATTTTTAAATATTAGCTTATCTCAAGCCTATCAATTTGACATCTTCACTATGATTAAGCCAGAAGGCCACAGGAAGTCAGCTACAAGGAAGAACAGCTCAGAGAAGCAAATAAAGGAATTGGCAGAGCTAATTTTATTGCTCATCCAAAGGCAAGAAGAAAAATGTTTTCAAGAATGCTTGGTCATCTTGTATTTCAGTGGCCTTGTCAAACGTTTGTAAAAAGCCACTATGGAGATACTGGCAGCTTCTGTGCCAGCATCTGTTGTAGGGGGATGATGGAAGTATAGAAGTCCTAAGAAGAACTCAATAAGATCCTCCTTATTAAATCAGTTTCTATTTTAATATGCTTAGTGACTTCAATGGGAAGCTAGGCATAGAGGAGAAAAGCAAACAATGTTGGAAAGCATGATCCCAATAAAGGGAGAAACAAGAATAGCTAAAGAATTATCAGAACTCTCTCTCTCTCTCTCTCTCTCTCTCTCCCCCCCCCTCTCCTCTCCTTCTTCCTCTCTCCCCTCCCAACTTCCCATCCTCCCACTCATTCTCATTCCTTCTCCCCCTTTCTCCTTTTCTCTTTCCTCCTTTTTTTCTTATCTCTCTCTCCCCTCTATTTATTTATTTATTTGTTTGTTTGTTTATTTATTTTTGCTTTTTGGAGAGCAATTGGGGTTAAGTGACTTGCCCAAAGTCACATGGCTAGTTTTTTTGTGTCAAGTGTCTGAGTCTGGATTTGAACTCAGGTCCTCCTGACTCCAGGGCCAGTGCTCTATTCACTGCACCACCTAGCCCCCCCCCTCGCTTTAGAAGTATAAATGTGCGTATATATATAAAATATACACACATTCTATATCATGCACACGTACATACATACATATACATATGTGTATCAAATGAGACTTTCTTTAAGAAGATAATTTTGACATATAGGGAAACTGAGACCCAGAATGGGTAATTCCCTGAAAGAGATAAATATCAACAACACCTCCCCCCCACCAAATGCACAGAATCCTAGAATGTTAGAACTGTAAGTTGCCTTACAATGTAAAATGTCTGAGCTAGATGGAACCTAGAATATTGTAGCTGAAAGAGTCTTTATAAATCTTATAAACTGCAACCCTGTCATTTTATAGGCCTATTTAACATCACAACAGATATTGCAACACAACAGTAATAACCTCTATCCCTGGGCTGGGAGTTAGTTTTTGCCCTGGGTTTGTCTCTTAATTTCTGTAAGACTCATTTAAAGTCTCTAAAATGAAGAAATTGGATTAGCTCAAGGGTTCTTAACCTGGGGCCTGTGGACTTGGTTTTTAAATACTTTGATATTTCAATATAATTGGTTTTCTTTGTAATCATATATATTGTATTTTATGCATTAACAAAAATGATTCTGAGAAAGGGTCCCTGGATTCCACCAGGCTGCTCAAGGGGTTGATATGCACACACACACACACACACACACACACACACACACTCTCATTCTCTCTCTCTCTCTCTCTCTCTCTCCCTCCCTCCCTCCCTCCCTCCCTCCCTCCCTCTCTCTCTCTCTCTCTCTCTCTCTCTCTCTCTCTCTCTCAACTGATGATGTTTCCAGGCTCTCCCTACTCTAAGTGCCATGATTCTTGGATATTCTCTTAGTGACAAACGAAGAATAACCCTCCTGGATTGGGCAGTATGGGAACCAATCAAAGTCAATTCCTGATCATTCTGAAACACATCCTCAGGAAACTCTGCAGACTCTCAAACACCATATTTCAATCCGACATTGCTTAGATACGATATAACCACCACAACCAAAGAGATTCTAAAGTCTAAAGTGGGAGGGCCCCATCTGGTCCAATCTAGTCCAATCAGTCTTGAGCATAACTAGTCCGATCTCCTTCATTTTACGGTTGAGAAAGCTGAGGTCAGAAGTCACATGACTTGCTCAAAGTAAAACGGGCAATAAGTGCCAGAGGCTGAATTTGGACCAGTCTATAGTTTTGCATTGTAACATGTTGCCTCAAGATTCAGGTAGAATGTAGCTAAAAACCACAGAGGCAGTGTCCTACATTAACTACAGTGTTTCCCTGGAGGTTTCCCCAAAGTTAGGCTTAGATACATTATAGCAATTGGAATATTTAAAAAAAATAGTTATGGTAGAATGTGAAGATTCTTGCACTTGGGACCCAGAGATCTGGGTTGGAATTCTGATCCCAGACTTACTCGCTGTATAATTTTGGACAAATAACTATTAGACTGTGAGCTCCTCAAGGGCAGGGACTGTCTTTTCCTTTCTTTGTATCCCCAGGATTTAGTGCAGGGCCTGGCACAGTAGGAGCTTAATAAATGCTTCTTGATTTTATTTAACATCTTAACTGCATTATGGAAAGCTATGTCACACTGTGGATTCAAGATGGACTAATGGTCAACAAATGCTGTTGCTGTTTGTCCTTCGTTCTCAAAGAGGAAGACCATGACTTCAGAGAGATGATGCCATGATATGCAAGATTTAAGTGCGGTAGGCTGTGCAAAGTCACCAGCCTCACTTTCTCCTCTGGAACCATCTGGGTGAAGTGGCCAGATAGAGATCAGGAAAACTGGAGATGGCCCAGGATGCAGTGGAGGATCTTGGCTTTTTCAACAAACAACAAGACTTTTTGAAAAAGGCCAAATTATGTGACCAGAGAAGAAAAAAAATGCTGCCAATTAAAAAAAATAAAAAGAAGTGAACAGTCTATAAATCATAGCCCAATCAAGGGGTGGGACAGTCATTTTGATTTTAATTCATGGCAAAGTTCTAGAATGTATTATATTAAAGGAATGTTTAGTAAATCTCTCAACCACAAAGAACCAGTATGACTACATTTACAATAGATCATGCTAGACTAAACCCATTTCCAACTTTTTTCTTCTTCTAACTAGGTTCTCAGGGAATGCCATAGATAGTTTAGCTAACTTTAGTACAACATTGGACAAAGCCTCTTAAGTTATCCTTGTGGAGAAAGTACAGAGACTTTGCCTAAACAATAACATAACTAGGAATATTTAGAATGGGTTTGATGGCTAGACTCAGAGTAGTCACTGAGAGTTCTAAGTCAAGTAGGAAAGAGGTCTCTAGTATAGGGCCTCAGTGATTGTCCCTGTGGTGTTTAACATTTGTATCGATGGTTTGGATTCAGGCATAGACAGCATACTTATTCAACTTTCAGATGACACAGCCAGCGATGGGGGAAGGGCCCCTAGTCCTTGATGACAAAGTCAGGATCCAAAGAGATCTAAAGAGATCCAGGATCCACAGCCAGAAAGTTGGGTTATAAGTAATGAGATGAAGTACATTAGGGTTAACTGTAAAGTCATATACTTAGATTCAGAAAACCAACTTGGCAAACACAAGATGGGGGAAATCTGGCTAGCTAGCATTAGTCTAGAAACAGCCGGGAGTTTTAGTGGATGGCAAACTCAATGAGAGTTAGAGTTCTACGGAAGCCAGGAAAGCTAAGGTCTCAGGTTGCCCTAAGAGACATAGAGGCCTGTGCTAGGAGGGGATTGCCTTGCTGTCCTCTGCCCTGGCCAGCCAGATCTGCAGTGCTATGTTCAATTCTGGGGGGGTCACGTTTTAGGAAGGACACCAATAAACCGGAGATAAGCATCCAGAGGGGGGCAGCATGGATGGCCAAGGACCTTCAGAGCAGATGTGAGCAAGCACTCTGCTCGTGCCCACTCAGATCATCATGTGTGACTCAGCTGAAAGAACTAAGGATAGTTCATCTGCAGAAGAGAATACTTAGTACAGGAGAGCTGTCTGCAGGGTTTTGAAGATCTCAAATATGGAAGAGGAATTAGGTTTGTTCTGTCTTGCTCTAGAAGGCAGATCTGGGTGCAGTGGTTCCTGGAAAAAGTGAAAGCAGGATTGGCCTTGTTGTTAGGAATAGCATGAAAAAGGAGAGCTGTCCCAAAGTGGACTGGGCCAGCTGGAGTGGTAGTGGGCCCCCAGGATTGGAGATCTTCAAGAAAAGGCTGGCTGAGTGCTTGTCATTCTGTTCAGCTATGTGCTAGGCTGGGTGAGCTCTGAGACGTTTTGCAACTCCAAGATTCTGTGAATGAACCCTACTCTCCCCTCTCACCCTGAGCTCCCCCCTCCCCTTTACAACTGAAAGAGAGAGAGGAAGAAGGAAAGATCATTAAAGGATACTCACTGAGCTTTGACCTGGATCACCCCGTAGCCCTGTGCAGCCAGCCTGACAGGGGGTGACATACTCAGTGTGGCTCCTGGTGTCACATACAGGGTTGAAGTCGCTCTTGGAGCAGGAACACAGATGGGTACAGTTTAGGAAGTCCCCATTTTCAGGAAGAATGCTGGGGGAAAAACAATGTCACAAATCAGATCTTCCCCCATGGTATTACTCCCTCCCCCTCCCCAATTTCTTTCTATCTTTCTTATATCAATCATGATGTTTCTCAAAATGCAGTAATCTCAGGAATTCAGACACATTTCCAGGCCCCATTGAATATAGATTCAGTATTCAATTAGCATGGAGAATAATATTATTGGTATTGGCATTGCATCCTGTCAAGTTACTCATAGTTATAGAGGGTGATGAAACCTTTAGCTAAGATACAGCACTCCCCTTTAGGAATCAGCCAGAGCAGCCCCTACTTGGAGGAGGCGTCATCATTTTTAAAGAATTTTGATCCTGGAGGCTCCACTGGATCTTTTTGTATGTCCACCAACAAAATAACTCTTTGCTTAGTTTCTTATGAAAGTTACTCCCTGCTGGGATTATATGTATTGGATATACTGAGCTGGGGTTAGTTTTCTCTTCAGCTCAAACTGCCATAGCTACAGCAACCTTCTCAGATACAATTTCTCTAGAGTTTTTACAGATGAAGCGATTGAGGCCCTAAGAGGTTAAATGCCTTTGCTCCGAGTCATAGAATGTCAGAGCTAGAAGGAACCTTAGGTGATAACAAATAAGTGACATTTATAAGGAGCTTTAATATTTGCAAAGTACTTTACATACATGATCTCAATGGATTATCACAGTTTTGTGAGGGAAGTACTTCATATATCATCTCTATTTTACAGGTAAGGAAATTGAGACTTAAAGAGGTTAAGTGACTTGCCCAGGGTCACACAGCCTTGGTAGTGTCAAATACAGAAATTGAACCCTTATCTCTCCTGACTCCAAGTTAAGCACTCCTTCCACTACATCCCACCCCACTGTCTCTTAAAGATGATCTAGTAAAAGCCCCTCATTTCATAGAAAGTTAATGACTGAGAGTCAATGTCAAGGATGCAGTAGAATTTAAGTCTTTTGAAGTAAATGACTGGTTAAGAGGATCTTGGGGATAGGTGGTTGTATGTGCCTAGCATAATACCTGACACATAAGAGGTGCTTAATACTTGTTGAAACAAGTTGGGGTTTGGCTAGTACTCAGGTCTTCTGACTCCCTGAGGCTCTCTGAAACTCACTGAGGGATTGATCATGTGGCCTGATTACCAAAAGAGCCTGGTGAGTCCTTTGTGGACAAAGTTCTAGGGTGGGTACTGTGAGGGAGGAGGCAAGGCTCTGCCTTCAGAGAATATCTGGGCTGAGGTGGAAGGCATAGCCTCTGCCTTCAGGGAGGCCTAGTTTGAAAGACAGACACGATCTCTGTTATCAGATGATCCCTAGTCAGAGATGGCAAGATCCTGCCCCAAAGAAGTTCTGAGTCTGAGAATTGCTGAGAAACATCCTCTGTCCACAAGAAATTCCTACTTTGAGTCCAGAGTCTGAAGGAGAGATAAGAACTTCACCCAGGATATGGACATAAAATAAAAAAATTAAGAATACAACATAATCTATAACCTCTGAAAGAATGCCCAGTGAAGGAATGAGTAAAGCTAGTGAGATTGTTCAGTAAAAGCTTCCTGGAGAAGGCAACTGTATAGAGAGGCAGAAGAGAAAGCAGAAGTAGGTATGTCACTGGGGAATCTGGATGGTAAAGAGGGTGGGAAGAGGCCCTGGGGACAGAGGGAAGGCAGGTAAACAATATATCTATCATAGAGACAGAAGTCTAAGGTGGCAGATTGATGATCTATATAAGGAAGAACTTCCTAACGTTTAGAGTTGTCTCCCAGTGGGACAAGCTCCCCTATTATAGGCTGGCCCCCAAGCTCAGGGCTGTCCTTGTTGTTGTCCTTCATTTTTGAAGAAGACCAAAATGACTTCACTGTGCTAAAGTCAAGTTTCAGTGTGTCCAACTGTGGCTGATCAGACGAATATGAACTTGGAATGCTGTACCGCATGTAAACATTTGGGGTCGATTCTCTAAATCTGCACAGCCTGTGTTTCCTTCGAGCTGTTCCAATTCTGGTTTGCTCATAGAGCACCTTCTCTGAGATGGGGACACCATGCTGAGCAGTCCTGTGCCAGTGTCTATCATATCACACAATCAATTCCAAAGTCCCTAAGAGACACCTTGAGAGCGTCCTTGTATTGCTTCTTCTGACCACCATGTGAAGGCTTGCCCTGTGTGAGTTCTCCATAAAACAGACATTTTGGAAAGTGGATATTTTGCATTTGAACAATGTGGCCAGTCCATCAGAGTTGTGCTCTCTGAAGCGGAGTTTGAATGTTTGGCAGTTTAGTTTGAGTAAGATCCTTAGTGTCTGGTACCTTATTCTGCCAGGTGATCTTCAGAATCTTCCTGAGACAATTCAGATGGAAGCAATTCGGTTTCCTGGCATGGTGCTGGTATATTGTCCAGGTTTCCCAGGCATACAGCAATGAGGTCAGCACAGTGGCTCGCTCTTGTAGACCTTCAGTTTGCTAGTCAAATACCTCTTTTCTCCCATACTTTCCTTCAGAGTCTCCCAAACACTGCTAGCTCCCAAACAGAGCTAGCTCTGGCAGTGCTCAGGGCTGTAGGGAAGGAAGGAAGACAGAGAAGAGGAAGTGGAAGAGGAGATATAATCTCTGTCTCAAAGGGGCTTAAGGTCTGGTATTCAAATGATCAAAGATCAGTCATGATTTAAAGAGTGATTATTCTTGTTTTTCTTGCTCCCACAGAACAGAACTGGGAACAGTGAGTAGAAGTCACAGAAAAGCAGATTCTGGCTCAAGAGAAGGAAAAACTTCCTAGCAGTCAGAGTAGGCCAAAACTATAATAGGTCACCTTATGAAGTAGTGAGCTCTCCATCACTGGAAGTGCTCAAGCATTGGTCAGGTGACTGGCTATTGTTTGGGATGTTGCAAAGGAGAGTCATATTTGAGGTAGGGGTTAGGTGGGTTTCTAAGGTGCCTTCTGACTCTGAGACTCCAAGAAATTCTGAAGTACTCTAAGAGTTTGGGATGAGGGTTATGTGGAGGCCAGGTTAGGAAACCCAGATTATCCAAGATGGCTAGTGGTCTGTGGGATAAAAGAGGGAAGAGGCCAAGTATTAAGTTCAGGAAGTTGAGATGATGATGAGGGTGATAGTGGATGGTAGGTGATGATTGATGATAATGATAACTATAACTAGGAATTTTGGCACCTGGGGCAAATCCAGTTGAGTCAAATTGGGAGGCTGGGGCTAAAAATGCCATTCCTAGATAGAGGTAGAATAGAGACAGAGTTTATAAGACTTGAGAAGACTGAGGAACTGAGGGCATCTGAAGAAGGTAGAGACTGGAGTGGAGAAGCCATGAGCCGGGTGCTGAACTTATGGGGGAAGAGAATGGGTGACCCTATAGGTTATAGGTGATGGCCACAAGGTCCCAGACATTAGAGAGAGAGAGCTTTAAAGGAGAAAAGATTTAGAGGGATTGTTGACTACTGATGGCAGTGGGAAACTCTGAAATGACAAGTGAGGCTTATGCCAACTCCTCCTCCTGGCTTAGTGTCAGGAGTTTGAAAATGAAAGAGCAGCTAGCTTTGGAGAGGGTGCCAGGAGTGTGGGGGCTTCAGAAGAAGGCTTCAGTGAGCATAAGAAGATAGAAGGCATATGAGATGAAGGGATGTTGGATGAAGGGGAATTTATTAACAATAGATGAGAGCTCCAGAGGGCTCAGTGGAAAGGGAGACGAGAGGAAGAGAAAGAGACTGAGGAGGGCAACTGTTGAGGGCTGCTTTCGATACTGTCCTCTCTTCTTCCTGCTCTAGTCACATGCTGAGGGAGGTTAGAGGTCCCTAGGCCAGGCAGGGAAGGAGAGGAGCACAATGGCCACAGGACATTAGGGTGGGGGTATCCCAGGGGTGTTGTGAGGGAGCAGGCTAGTTGAGTGGGCAGTGGCCCTGACCAGATGTCCAACCCCTGGAGCAAGCCTAGCCACCCTCTGTTAGTCCCAGTTCTGATCATACCTCTGATTCTTATAGAACCTCAGCATTCACAAAGTATAGCAATTCTTTGAAGAGTGTCATTCAAATCAGTATGCTCCATTTTCCAGAAAATAAAATGGAAGTCTGGAGAAGTTTGTCCAAAGTCACACAGATAAAAAGTAGGAAATTCACAGATTAAACCCTGGCCCTGGTCTCCAAATTCAATGTCTTTTGCCTTCCCAAGTGACAGATCTCCTAGGGGGCCAGATGAGGGCAAGGCAGGTGCTGGGGTCAAAGTGGAGGTGAACTGTCATCTTGTTGTTACAACACTCATATGGGGGGGTATTAAGAAAGGTAGAGACCCAAAATCCTAGCACAGAACCCTCTTTCCCTTGAGAAAAAAAAAACAAAACAAAAAAAAACTGTTGATGTGTCTAAAACTGTCTTGGCATGTCTGACACAAGGGGTGGGGGCAGAGGCTGGAAAAACTTGGCTGCCTTTTACTGTGTGGTGGGACCAGAGCCAGGTGGCACTGGACAAGGGGATGTTGCCCAGGGAAGGGGAGTTTTCCAGAGAAATCTTTTGCCAGGGTTTCCAAAAGCACAGCCAAGGACTTGAGAATCAGGCTTCCAATGAGAGAGGCAGTGCAATTAAATGGCAGAAAAGCTGGCTTTGGGGCTGGAGGAATGAGGCTTTTATCTTGGTAATGCTCCCTGTGAACCTAGGCAAGTAAATCACACCTTTTCCTTGGGTCTCGTTTTCCTCCTCTGAAAAAGAGGGGTTTAGACTAACTGATCTCAAAAGTATTTTTTAATTTGAAGTCCTCTGATCCATGATCATACACATCAGCAGTTCCCAATCTGTGGGTCATGTTCAATTTAAATGCATCCTGCATATCAGATATTTACATTATGATTCATAACAGTAGCAAAATTACAGTTATGAAGTAGCAACGAAAATAATTGTATGGATGGGGGTCATCAAAACATGAGGAATTGTATTAAAGGGTCGCAGCATTAGGAAGGTTGAGAAGCACTGACATACATCATCTTATCGATTGTGATGGTCCCTAGGGATGTATAGAGCTCAGGACATCACTAAGGCATGAGAGGAATCTGACACATCCCTGGAGGAGTTTGGTGATAGGCATCACAGTCAGTCAGTCAACACATGTGGATGGATTGATGCTCCCAGCTTTGGTACCACTAGATAAGGGGAGGAAGCCTAATGAACATTATCTGTACCTGCAGGAGGGACATTTTCTGTGAAAGAGAGGGAAATGAGAAGCCCAGCAGCATCCAATAGAGATAGAAGAGCTTCTTGGAGAGTTCCAGAAAAGGATGTTGAACAAATATGAAGGCTAAAATTTATAAATAATAAGGGAACACAAAATACTTTAAACACTTAAAGTCATATTATGTCCCTAGGACTGGGGCAAAGAGTAAGGGTGGGGAGTGGGGATGGGAGTTGGTCCTTGAGTTCAGGGACCATATTTCTCATCTAAGTCTAGAGAATCCTGGAGGGCAAAGGTCCCACTTCCCTCCTTCCCCTCAGACGTGGGCACCTCCCACTGAATACAGTATTAGAGAATTGGGCTTAACACAAAGTAGATTCACAATTAGTCCAAATATTTGACTGGTCAGGGTAGAAGGAGGAAGTAGCAGAATGAAGATCTTAAGGAGAAGGAAGCAGGACAGGAGCTCCTTAAGGCTAGGGCTTGTATTTCTATGTACAGTACCTTGGGCAGCTAGGTGGCGCAATGGATAGAATGCTGGGCCTAGAGTCAGGAGAGCTGAGTTCAAATTCAGCCTCAGACCCTTACTAGCTGTGTGACCCTGGGCAAGTCATTTAACCATTTACCTCATTTTCCTCATCTGCAAAATAAGCTGGAGAAGAAAATGGCAAACCACTCCAGTATCTTTGCCAAGAAAATCCCCAATTGGAGTCACAAAGAGTCAGACATGACTAAAAATGAACAACAACAGTACATCTATTTTTATGAGGGCTCCAAATTCTTGGTTAGTGGCACACTGAAAGGAGAAAAGATGGTACTGGGGGAGACAGAGTCCAAAAAGCAGCCAAAGAATTGTAAAGGTCAAATAAGGACTAGAAATATGACCTTGGGTCAGTCACTAGCCCTCCTTTTTGTAAAACGAGCCAACTGGATGCACTGATCCCCCAGGTTATCACTAGTTCTAACAGCCTACTTTGTATGTTCTAACATTCTGCACTCTTCTATAACTCTTAGAATTGATATTCTACGTTCTAGGGGTTCTTTCAACTCTGACATTACATATTCTACATTCCAAGGTCCCTCCCAGCTCTAATATTCTATATTCTACATTCTAAGACCTCTTGCTGCTCTTATGTTCTACGTTCCAAGGTTCTTTGAAGTTTTGGCATTCCTTGATTCTAGGGTCAGGGTCAGGGATGTTTGGGAAATTCTGTTCTGATGTCAGAGCCAAACCTGAGCCAACAAAGGGGCCCCCCCAAGGGATATGGAATCTTTCTGGAGAAGACAGAAATGTTAACTTCAGCAGCTGTCTCGACAACTTTCAAGTGCCTTACAGGACAGACTGGAGACTAAAAAGTGGGAGGGGAAGGGGATGAAGGGTGAAGGGAGGTTGCTGAGGACTAAGTTGACTGGAAATGGTGATAAAGAAAGGAAAAACTGATCTTCTATGGTTAAGCAGAAGGCAAGGAGAGGCCTGATCTCTGGGTGCTCCCCCAGGAACAAGAGCCCCTCAGCAGGATCAGGCCCAAGGCCTTTAAATTCCTAGTTCTCTCTCTCTCTCTCTGTCTCTCTGTCTCTGTCTCTGTCTTTTTCTGTCTGTCTCTGTCTGTCTGTCTCTCTCTCTCCCCCTCTTTTTCTCTCTCCCTCTTTCTCTCTCTTTTGCTTTTTGGAGGGGGGAAGGCAGGGTAATTGGGGTGAAGTGACTTGCCCAAGGTCACATGGCTAGTAACTTTTAAGTGTCTGAGGTCTGATTTGAACTCTGGTCCTCCTGAATCTAGGGCCAGTGCTCTATTCATTGTGCCACCTAGCCACCCCTAAATTCCTAGTTATCACTCTGATATGACCGGACGAGATGGTTGAGCCCAGGATCCTGACACAGTCCCCAAATCTAGAATACTAGGTGCTACACCTTGTTCTGCCACATAAAAGCTTTTCTCATTCCCTAGGTGGGGAGTTTAGTGGAGCTCTCATAGCCCCAAGTGGGGCTGAAGCTGGGGATGTCTCCAAACTCCCATTTAACTAGGGCTTCCTCTCTGTCACTCAGCTAATATTAAAGAGCCTACTAGGCACTGTTTTAAGTGTTAGAGATATCAAAAAATGCCCACAACAGTTCCTGCTCTCAAGAGGGCTCAGCCAATGGAGTGGGGTGGGGGGGAGAGGAGCAACAAGTAAACAGGTACAAACGAGATAGACTTGGGATACACTGGAAACACTCTTAGAGGGAAGGTGCTAGAATTAAGGGGGATGAGGAAAGACTTCTTGTAGAAGGTGGGATTTTAGCTGGGATTTGAAGGAAGCCAGGAGGCAGAGATACCTAATGCCCCTTCTGCCTAGGACATGTTCTGTGTTCTAATGGTCCAACCTCTTTCTTTCTCTCATTTCTGCCTGTGCTATCAACATTTCCAGATGTCTCATGAAATCTTGGGTTGGTTGTTCCCCCACCTCTTTCTCCTGTCTCTCAGTTATCAAGTCCCTTCATTTTTATTCTGGCAATTACTTTTTTAATTGTCTTTTTCTTTTTGTTCCCCCTGCTCTTCCACTGCCCCTATTCTTGGCCCTTATCAGCCCCTGGACTAAAGCCTCTAAACTCCTCTTTGAACATCTGCTCTCCTCTTTTCTCTTTTATGTCATACATACAACCAGACTAATCTTTATGCAGAGATCTGGTTACAGTCACTCATCTGCTCTAATCCATTAGGTGCCTCCCCGTTGTATACCAATTCATACTCAAAAGATCAAACTTTTGATAGGATTATAAATTTAGAACTTAAAGGAACCTTGGAGGCCATTTAGTTTAATTCCCTCATTTTACAGATGAGGAAACTGAGGTACAGAGGTTAAATGACTTGCTTAAACCATACCAGTGACAGGACTCACATTCAAACCCAGTTCTAGTGGTGAAATCTAGTATTCATTCAAGCACCCATGAATGGAGGCCTGGGATTCAAGCTGTCCACACTTTAACTACCTTTCCAGCCTTCTTTGTGCTTTGTGCCCCAGTCAGACTGGATGACATTCTTTGACCCCATCCCCTTCACCTTAATGGGTGTACCGGACTCATTGTCTTTACTCATGCTTAGAACATCCTCTCGCTATGTAGCATCTCTTAAAAATATAACTCACATGTTGCCTCCTCCAGGAGGCTTCCCCCATTCACTTGGTCAGTAATGGACTAAACTTTGCATCACCCCAATACCTAGTGCAGAGCTCTCTGCACACAGTAGGCACTTAATGAATACTAACTGGCTACTATGGTCCCTTCTACCCCTTATATTCTCTAAGTACTGTTTCTTGTACTTTCTGGCCAGGTTCTCTGAATTTTACAAACTGATCGTTCAGTGATATGGGTGACAGTGATCCCTGCTAGTGTTTGAATAAGAGAGGGATAGAGAAGATACCTCCACTGCCATTACCAAGGCTCTCCTTCCTTTCTCAGGTAAGGAATCTTTGTAACTCCAATCCATTCCCTCAAATCTCCCAATCTAGCAAGAGTCTGACATTAGGATATTAGTATTTGCCTATCTGGTTGTAGCTAATTTTAACTTGTCTCTATCGTAATGCTATAGAAGTACTGACATTTACTATCCCTTGATGTATATTTTCATAGGTGCCTTCTAGAGACAATATCCCTTCTTTTATGGCCCAAACTAGAGATTCTCTTGGAGAAGGAAATGCCAAACTACTCCAGTATCTTTGCCAAGAAAAGCCCAAAATGGGGTCATGACGAGTTGGACATAACCAAAATAAGTGAATGACAAAAGGGATTCTCTAAATGGAGAAATTTCAGATCTAGTAGAAGGCTAGGACTAGTGGAGAGATTTGTGGGCAGGCAGCATCTTGCAGCACTCCTCATTTTCTACTTCATAGATAACTATGACATTGGCCTATGCCAAAGGTCTCTTCTCTTACTCACCTGGGGCCATAGACATTGGCAATAGGATGGGTGGGGCAACCCATGAAGAAGAGTGGCAGGCCAAGCAGTAGACAGGTGAGGGCCCCTACAATACCAATGGTTGCACAACGTGTGGGGACCAAATGGAGGCGCTTGACTAGGAGCCCCCCAGCCACAAGGCCCACTATGGCTGCAGGGATGCTGATACTGCCGATGAGCAGGTTGGCAAAGGAGGCAGTGACAGAGAACTGGCGCTCCAGGAATTTGGGCAGAAAGGTAGCCATCCCAGCCACCATGGAGGACATGTTGACCTGGGCCAGGACCACCAGGAGGAAGATGGGGTGGCGCAGATTCCGTAGCAGCACTTGGGGGAAGACTGTCAGGGAGAGAAAGAGAAGATCAGTCATTCCTACATGAACAGTAGCTCATGGCTGAGAAGAAGCTTAGCAAGCACCTGTCTGCCTTCTAACTGTTGCAAGACTCTCCTATGGTCTCCCCAAAAGGAGACTTGAGCACCTCCAGTAAGGATAGGCATCTCACTGTTGAGATAGGCTAGTAGGACAGCTTAGAAAGTCCAATTAATTAGACCCACACTAAAGAGGAACGCCCTGAGTCCTGAGCCAGCCCATTTCATTGTTAAGGTCTAATTGTTAGTTTTTCCTTAGGCAGAACTGCATTTCTTTCTCTGTAGCAAGTTCTCAAGGACCTCAAGTTCTTCCATATAGGAAACCCAGTCACTCACAGGACCCTAGAATCTTAGAGCTGGAAGGGACCTTACAAGGTTCCTTTTGTCTCTTTCCCAGTTCTATCTCTTTTCTCTTATCTTTTCTTTGAGGTAAGTAGACTTGTTTGGATCATACCGATTGTAAGCATTTGGGATGAAATTTGAACCCAAGTTGACTTCTGTCACAGCCAATTGTTTTTTCTACTGGACCATGCTGCTTCCCATGCCTTCCTCTCCCCTCCCCTCCCTTCCCATTTCCTCCCCTCCCTCCTCTTTCCCTTGCCTCTTCTATCCTATTCCTTCTCTTTCCCTCCCCCCTCTTTCATTTCCTTTCCTTTGTTCTCCTCCCCTTCCCTCCCCTCTCCTCCTATCCCAATCCTATCCCATCATTATTACATCCCACTTCACTCTATTCTGTCCTTTTTTTTTATCTCAACATTCACCCTCTGCTCCAGCCTGGCTGGTCCATTGCTGTCTTCTCCCTACCCCTCACCACATGTCAGGATCATTTATTTTTGCTCATGCTGCTCCCTCTGACTTATACATTAAATTAAATTCAATCAATATTTATTGAGCCCCTTCTATATGTAAGGCAATGTGCTAGGCATTAGGAACCTAAAGACAAGATGAAAGATGATTCTTACCCTCATGGAGCTTACACTCTATGGTGGGGGAGGGTGGGGATGGGGACAGAAACAAAGCATGTGGAGATGAATACAAGATAAACTTGAAAGAAGCCAAGGGTTCTAAGTGGAAGAAGTGAGGAGTGAGTGAGCTCCAGGATACAAAGACAGGAAGTAGAATGTAAAGCTCAAAAAACAGCAAATCTGTCAGTTGTGCTGACATGTCAGGAGAATGAAGGGGAATAATGTGAAATATCTAGAAGTGTCGACTGGAGCCAAATGCTCTCTCTCTTTCTTCTGATTTGCTTCCTATAATTCTATTCATCCTTCCAAGGCCCAGCTCCAGCCACCTATCCACTAAGAAGCCTTCACTGATTCCAATCTGCCTCCATTCCTACCTCATCTAGTCTTTATTGCTTGGGCTTATCATTTAGTATCTATCCTGAAATATTCTCTAGTTCCTACAAGGACACTCTAAAGGTCTTTCTGAAGAACTTTGGAATTGATTATGAGACATGTGAGACACTGTCACAGGGACCACCCAGCATGGTGGGTCCACATCAAAGAAGGCACTGTGCTCTAAGAATGAAGCAGAATTGCAGTAGCCCAAAAGGAACATGAGATGCTCCACCCCAAATGTTCATATGGACTATTTGTGCCAGATCTGCAGTAGAACCTTCAGAGATAGTATTTGTCTGATCAGCCAGAGTCAGACACACTGTACATCGACCCAGCCCTAGTGATGTTACTTTGGTCCTCTCAGAGTGTGAAGGACAACTATTCCCTAGTGTTATTTATAATATAGAACATAGATTGTAAGAGCTGGAAGAGACCTCAGAAAATAGATTAGCTGTGTTAGGAGGGACCTAAGAACAAATAATCTTACAGCCAGAAAGAACCTTACAAAATGGAACATAAGATGTCACAACCAGAAGAAAAAAAAAAGAACGTTAGGCCTTTAGAATTCAGGATTCATCCATTCCTTTGCCAAACATTGTCAAGTACCGTACTGGGCACTTGAAGAGTTTAGATTGGAGATGATCCTTATCACCTAATAGGAAGACAAGGAAGAAAAATGGATGTCAGAACTGGAGGGATCTTAGAAAATGCCATCAAATAGTAGGGATGGAAGGGACCTGTGGACACACATTCACCCACTAAGCAAATAGGTATTAAATACCTGTTATAATAGAAACTGGGGATACACAGCTTAGATAGAATTCTGTGTTCTAAGGTCCCTTCCAACTCTCAGTTAGACCACAGCATTCACTGAGCACCTAAAGTGTGCCACTTAGCACGATGCTAAGTGCTAAGAAAACAAAGAAAGGTAAAAGGCAATCCCTGATCTAAAGTAGTTCACTGTCTAATGGAGGAAGCAGCGCGCTGATATTCTTTGTTATATTGCGCCTTTGAGATCTGACATTTTACATCCTATGGTTCAGAAGAATAGAATCTCAGAGCTGCATGGGGCTTCAGGGGTCATCTAGTCCTACCTACACTTGTACATAAACCCTCTTGACAACATCGCCAGTGAGTGGTCATCCAGCCACCACTTGAAGACCCAGAGTAAAGAGGCATGCCTAGCTCCCAAGGCAGCTCATTTCTCTGCTAGCTCTAATTGCTAGTTTTTCTTTAGGCAGAACCTCATTTCTCCTAGTTCTTCTCTCTTGGGTCAGGCAGAACAACTTTAATCCTTTTAAGATTTAGGCCACAATTCTACCCTATCTCTATATCTCATCAGATGCTGACTCTTTCAGGCTATGTATAAATCATCCCTCAAGCTTTGTGTCATCTGCAAATCATATAAGCATATTAGCTATGCTTCTATCCAAGTCTTTGGTCAAAATGCTGAACATCTAGGACTGAGGGTTTTGGTTTCTCTCCTCTCTCGCTCTCTCTCTCTCTCTCTCCCTCTCCCTCCCTCTCTCTGTCTCTCTCTCTGTCTCTCTCTCTCTCTGTCTCTCTCTGTCTGTCTCTCTCTCTCTCTCTCTCTCTCTCTCTCTCTCTCTAGCTAGGAGGAACCTTAGAAAATAGGACATGGAATTTTAACACTGGGTGGGAAATCTGGCTCCACAACTAAGGTCCCCTGCCTCCTTCTAGGGTCTGGTTATTCAGTTAGTTCTGAATAAATTTAACTGTGCTATTGTCTAGCCCATACCTCATGTTGTCCAGAAGGGTAGTATGAGAACTTTGTCAACTGCTTTGCTGAATTTGGCATATAATATTTCCAAAACATTTCCCGTATTTGGTCAATCTGTTCTAAGTTACTGATTTCCCACCCAGTGTTAAAATTCCATGTCCTATTTTCTAAGGTTCCTCCTAGCTCTTACATCCTCTACTCTATGACCCCACTCTAAGTCCCTCACAGCCCTGGCATTACATGGTTCCATGAAGGCAGAACATGAAGTACTTGGCTCTGTCTGCAACAAATTTTACTTTATGTGTGTCAATTCCAGGTTGTTCAACTTTGGAGTTATGATGGGAAATAGTGTTTTTTAGGGAAACTCTGTAAGGGTGAAGCAGCTGAGACAGTTTGAGGTTGATGCCAAGTGAAGGCAGGAATAGACTATGACCAGTGACAAGACACTGGTAGAATGAGCAAAGGTTACCTTCCTCCCATGGACAAGGACATGTGATGTCTTCTAAATGAATCTCACCTAGTCCACTATTGCCTGCGCCATGAATTACCATCATCAGAAGAGAATACTACTCCAAATGGAAGACCATATGGCCTGCCTTTAGATGACCAGCCAGGAAGTCAGGCCAGGGAGCTGTCTCCCATGGAGCCAAGAAAATAAATACAAACAGTCCCCTATTATAGAGAAGATGGATGAGCATGGAAATCCCCCTCTCAGTGCTCTTCATCCCTTCCTGGACCTACACCCTTAGCTGTACAAACAGAGAGCATGGTCATAAATAGTTAGAACTGGGAGGGAACTTACAGATGATTTGTAACATCTTTGTTTCACAAATGGAGTAATTGAGGCATGACAAATGGTGAGGCTGAGGGGGAGGGGTGGCACAAAATGTCAGAGCAAGATGAAACCTTAGCACATAAAATGTTAGCACATAGAACATAAGCTGGAAGGGCTTTTCTCTACAGTATCAATCACTCTAACTCCCTCATTAGCAGGGAAGGAAACTAAAGAGCCGAGTAAGGAAATGACCTAACCAAGCTCATAAGGCAAGCTGCCTAGAAATGCTTTAAGTAACAGAGATCTTGTGACAGAGTTGAGCCTAGAACCTGGGGCTCCCGACCCTCAGGATTGAGTCCTTGCCTTGCACATGGGAGCCTCCAAAGCAACTGGCTTAGTTTTCCAAAGTTATCATCCCCAAGAAGTCTTCTTGGATTAACCCTGCCTTCTTCAAATCCCTTCTTCTCACTGTAGACTCAGTCTTCCATATGAGATTTGAATTTGTACTTAATTGCAATTATTTTGTGAGCAATCTTACAAAATGTATGTGCTTGGACTTATCCCAAGTAGACTGCAAGTTATTTGGGTTCAGGGGCTTTATTTCCCCCCACAGACTAGGGCATATCTAAGGCTTCCCCCATCCTAGAAGGGGGGCTCATTGAGGTCCGGACATGGGTCTCACCCTCATAGCAGGGGTCCTTAATGGGAGCAGTCATATGTTTTCCACAGACTAGAGGCTGCCTGAGGGCAGGCGGTTCCTCTTCCATCTGTCTCCCCAGTCCATAGAACAGGGTGCTCAAGGCCCCTGAGACTCAGCTGAAGCCTGGAGACAGGGCTAAGACAGGTCCACTGATGGAAAGACCTTGTGGTCAGGGAAACTTTGGCCTCCGTGACTTGCATGTGGAAAAAGAAACCACAAAACACAGCTTGGCTGAGGGCATTGGCTCAAAGAGCCAGCTTCGGTTACTGACCCTAGCTTCTCTCTGGCTTGTTGCCTGTGTTGCGATTAATAAGCGTGTTATTGTTTCAAAATAATCATTTCTTCTGGTCATCAAGATTCCTATGGTCTCCAAGGTCAAGCAATGCATCCTCCCGTTTCCAGGCACCATCCTGCGGAAAGCCTCATAGTTCTTCATCTGGTAGCGTTTACACGGCACTTTAAAGTTGGCAGAGCATTTTATAAGTGTTATTTCACAACCACTCTGTGAGGTAGGTGCTGTTCTTATTCCTATTTCATGGGTGAGGAAACTGAGTCTGAAGGAGGTTAAGTGACTTGTCCAGGGTCTCACAGGTAGGAAGTATCTGAGGTCAGATTTGAAATCAGGTCTTCCTCACTCCAAGGTCAACACTCTACTGCTCCAGCTACATAAAAACATTCTCAGATCACAGTGCACACAGCCTGGCATTGGTTTCAACCAGCCTCTGATGGTTTCTTCTGTCTAAGTTTTGATGGTTCCCAAACTGGGAGCCACCTGAAATCAGAAACTCTAGAACATAGACATGTCAGAGCCAAAATGAGATCCAGAACATGGCAATATAATATAAGAGTTGGGAGAAAACAGAATAAATAACACAATGTCTATGCTGCATGTGGCCTTAGAACATAGCTGTGTGTGCCCCATTGCCAGGGCAGCTAGGCCAGCACAATGGATAAAGCACCAGCCCTAAAATCAGAAGGACCTGAATTCAAATCTGGCCTATTGTGTGATCCTGGGCAAGTCACTTAACCTCAACTGCCTCACCAAAAAAAAAAAAAACCAAACCAAAAACCAACAACAACATAGAATATCAGTACTCAAGGAGGTCTTATGACCAATGTAAACCATAGACCGTCAAAGCTAGAAGGATTCAAATTCTTGGGAATTTGGAAGTTAGACTATAGAAGAAAGAACATCAGAGCTGGAAGTGCCCTAATAGAATCTTTCTAGTCCAACTCTCTCACTTACAGGGGAGGAAACTGATAGCCAAAAACAGAAAATGAGCTGCCCAAGTTATTGGCAAAGGAAGGGCTGGAACCTGCGTTTTCTGTCTTTTTTCATTAAACCACCTTGCCTTACCATTTTTCTCTCTATCCTTCACAGGACCTGGCCCAAGGCTGTGTGTGGCTAACTCTCTGTTCAATGAAGCAACCGGTCATTAACAATCTGTGTCTTATGCTTGGGGCAGTGAGGAGCCGGTGAAGGTCTTGGAGCAGGGGAATGGGCTTATTCAGATCTGTGCCATAGAAAGATTATTTGGGCAGCAGTTTGAAGGATGGGTTGGAGAAAGGAGATGGTGGAAGCAGAGAGGCTAGTGGGGCATCTATTACAGTGGTCCAGATGGAGAGGCTGGCAACAGAAGGGGAGAAAATAAGGAGAGAGATTTGAGAGATATTGTGGATGTGAAATAGACAGGACTTTGCAATGCGATGGATAGAGGGAAGAGGCAAAGATGTGGGATGGGGACAAAAACAGAAATAAACATCGTGTCTTACTTGTATGTTTATCACCTTTTACAAGTTTTCTTTCTTATTCTCCCGTGGTGCAGTGAATAGAGTGCTGAGCCTAGAGTCAGGAAGTTCTGAGTTCAAATCCAGCCTCAGACAATTACTAGTTGTGTGACCCTGGGCAAAGCAATGTCTGTGTGCCTCAGTATCTTCATCTGCAAAATAGAGGCAATAACAGCACCTACCTCCCAGGATTGTTGTGAGCATTGAATGAAAAAATATTTGTAAAATGAGCTTAGCACGATGCCTGGCACATTATGGGCACTGCATAAATGTTAGTTATCATTGCTATTTTTATTGTACCACAGAAGACTTGTCCAACTGAATTATTACTACTCACTTCTGCTGATTCATGGTGCAAATGATTTTTCTAGTACAGAGGAAGCATTATACAGTGGATAAAATGATAAATTTCAAGACAGAGACAGAGAGAAAGAGACAGAGACAGAAAGAGAGAGAGAAACATTTCCATTTACAAAGTAGAATAGACAAAGAGGGCTGGCTATAAGTGAACTCATGAATCTCCTGTATATATAGGTTGTTTTACAAAAAAAAAGTAAGTAATAAATTCAACATGTTACTTTTGCGTATTACTCTTTTAAAAAAGATTATCTAGATGTTCTTTTGAGGAAGACAAAGGGACAGTTCTTTCCAAAGCATGGCTTTTTATCATCATAAATTTTTGTGATCATAGAATATACCAGTAGTGCCATTCTTACCATATGGAGCTCTGCCAAATGTTTTGTCTTTCAGAATGGAGTCTCATATTGGAAAAGGCTGGGAGCCACTACTCCAAAAAGATTTTAGGATCTGTGGTTTGACTGGTTATTGCACATTTGTTCTTTTGTTTTGTGACTGGGTTCTCTACCTCTCCCTATGCCACCATTCTACATCTCCTCTTTCCTTTGCCAGAGTTAGTGTCCACATCTGATTGATCCTCTGATGGGCAAAAGGGACACTTACTTCTGATGAACTGTATCACAGTGAGGTCTGGAGCAATCTGGGCCTCTCCATCCTTCTCTTTGTCTGGGGAGTTACCTGCTCCCGACTTGATGAGAGAGCTCTCTCCCTACAAAGAAGTACAAAGGAATTGTCAGGGGGAGTGGTGGGTACTTTTCCTTTATCCCTCTCCATCTGGGGCTGACCATGTGTTCAAAGGGGATGGAACATGAGGGAATGAAGGGTATAGTATGGATGGGATGGTAGCAACAAGGACAGGCAGCAAACTTTTCATCATCTCGGTGGCACTGCTTTCATTCTAAGATAGTTACAGTGCATTCATCACCACTACCATTGTTAAGGTCTTGATTACTCCATCACTATTCTCAGCAAGCCAGGACCATGTGACTCCCACCAGAGAATGGTCCTACTCAGGGGTGTTGTGAGAATCAAACAAGATAATGAATGAAAGCACTTTGAAGCTATAAAGTGCTGTATAAATGCCAGTTACTAGGATAATCATTAGTCAGCAGGCCTCCAGTCTGGTGATGACTGCATTCCCTGAGCCTTCTACTGCACTCCTACTAAGCTCAAGCAATATCCAAAGAGAAATATACAGGCATATTGGCAAATGTTTAGCAACTGGGGCTAGAGTGACAGGGGAATATGCACACAAACTTTTAAGTTTAATCTTCATCATTAATACTTTAAGCTGAGACAATCAACAAAATAATAAATCAAGCCACGACCCCAAATTTAATAATCAGCTCTCCCAAGCTAGTTAGAGCTGGTTCCAGCACACCCTTGGATCTGTCCTAGAACACTACTTTGTTCATTTGGGATTTAATCACCTGAACGTACTGGAGATGGTCCATTTGCCCAGTCTATGATCCAGACCCATTCTCAGACAATCAGAAAGCCTTCTTATAGTAGGGCAGGTGTTCAAGTATTCCCTCATCCATACCAGGACAAAGATGAGAAAATTCAAATTGGTATCCAGCATCTTAAAAACCAAGATAATTCAACCTGAAATAGGCCACTTAGGGAAGCTAGGCAGCACAGTGGATAGAGTGCTGGGTCTGAAGTTAGGAAGACTCATCTTCCCAAGTTCAAATCCAGCCTTATACACTTACTGTTTCTGTGATCCTGAATAAGTCACTTAACTCTCTGCCGCATATGTAAAATGGGCTGGAGAAGGAAATGGCAAACCACTCCAGTATTTTTGTCAAGAAAACCCCAAATAGGGTCATGAAGAGTCGGACAGGACTGCAACAATAGAATAACAATAAAGACCCCTTTCCTTATATCAGAGGCTTCTGGGGTTGCTACCTCAATTTCCCAAAAGCTTGGAAAGGTAAAAGAATTTTCTAAAGATTAAATTGCAGTCAAACTGTATGATTCTTTGGACCCGGTTTTGACCTGAGTCTACTTCTGGCTTCTGTAGGGGAAGGTTGTATGTAAGATGGAACAGGAGAAGGCTGTGAGCTGAGGAATTAGAGGAAGGGATTGAGAATGTGAACCAGAGACCTTGGGAGCTGTGAAAGATCCCAGTGTTTGTATTTGAGGGGAAATCTGGAAGAATGGAGAAGCTGAAGGACAGCAAGAAAGACTTAATCTGAGAGAGCAGGTAAAGGTAGGTCATAAGGCAAACTGGTCAGACAAGGTTAGCAACAGGAGAGAAAGGAATATGTGCGAAGCTGCCAATGTGCTGTTTAAGGTTAAAAGAAGAATGAAAACCGAGGCCCTGAGGCATTCTTTTATTTCTATCATATCAGTTGTTCTTCAGTTGGTTTTCAATAGCATTTGACTCTTCATGACCCTATTTGGGGTTTTCTTGGCAAGGATGCTTGGGTGGTTTGCCATTTCCTTCTCCAGCTCATTTTACAGGTGAGGAAACTAAGGCAAACAGGGTTAAGTGACTTTGCTCAGGGTCACACAGCTAATAAATATCTGAGGTTGGATTTGAACCTAGAGTCTTCCTGACTCTAGGCCTGATTCTTTATCTACTGTGCTACCTCACTGGCATTTTCTTTGTCAAAATTTAAATAGTTGATAAATTTGTAGCTTGCTTCATTGATTTCATACTCAAAATATGAAGGAAGAGACCAGAGGATCTGCTATCCTAGACCTGGTCCTGAACAATAAGGAGAAACTAAATGCTGAAGTGGGAAAGACAGGAACCCTCAGGGGCAAGTGATTTTTCCATTATAGAGTTCATTATCAAGAAAATGAAAGTGGTGCCTACTCTGACATGCACCACAGATTTTTGGAAAACAGATTTCAGAGGGTTCAGAGAAAGGATAGGTTGGGGCCAGTGGCTCCTTATTTTATAGAAATTGGACCAAGAAGGGTAGGAAGTTCTTAAGCAGAAACAATTCAGATAAGGAGGAGAGAAGGGAACTGCCTAAAGAAACTAACTTGAATGCAAAGGGGCCTTATGACAAATCCACATTTAAAAACCTGTGTGTAGAAGATAGAAGCAAAGATAAATGACCAAGGATAAATTTTTGTTCAGTTGTGTCCAACTTTTTGTGATCCCATTTGGGGTTTTCTTGGCAAAGATACTGTAGTGTTTTGCCATTTCCTTCTCCAGGTCATTTTACAGATGAGGAAACTGAGGCAAACAGGGTGAAGTGACTTGCCCAGGGTCACGCGGCTATTAAGTACCTGAGGCTGGATTTGAACTAGGAAAGATAAGACTTCCTAACTTCATGTCCAGCACTCTATCCACAGCACCACGTAACTGGCCCCTCATCACATCCCACTGCCTCCTTATGGCATATATCCTGGGTATGACAGAACTACAAAAGACTTGACAATCTGGATGATTACTGTGCACTTCCAGGGTTCATAGGAGTACAGATGATAATGAGAATGCTGAATTTAGAGTAGGAGAATCAAAATTTGAGTCCTAGCTCTGTCATTTATAATGTATGACCGTGAGCAAATCACTGAACCTCTCTAAGCCTTAGCATCCTCATTTGAAAAATGAAGGAGTTGGATTAGATGGTCTCCAAGATCTCTTCTAGCTCTGGTTCTTTGACCCTTTGAAACTATTCAATATTGCTAAAGATTATGAAATCTTGGGTAAGCGATGCAAAACCTCAGGGACACAGCAACATTTTCATTCCTGCTCTGGATGAAAGGCAAGGGCTTCAGAAGAGGAAGGAAAACTTAGGAGATAAACAATTAGCTAAGAAATCAGAGTCTGAGAATGAGATTTGTATTTCTGGACAATAGCCTAAAATATAGGCATGACAGGCTGCTGGCCAGGGATTGAGTGCACCTAATAAGAGCTGGCAAAAATGTGTTTGCTGAGAGAAAACTAATAAATGCGTCATTACGATGATGATAAAGGGAGAGCGGGAGGGAGAAGAGGAGAGACAGAGGAAGGGAGAGGGAGAGAGAGAAGCAGAACATTTGTTCAGCCTTCACTATGTTCCAGGCACTGTGCTAAGTGCCAGGGTTACAAATGCAAGTAACAAGTGAGCAAGTTTCTACCTTCAAGGAGTGTGTGTTCTAATGGGTTTCTCTAGGGTAATTCATGAGGAAGGGGAAAAGAAGTACAGATGGTGTAGGGCAGAGGGAGAAGACAACCTATGGACTACCACCAAACTAGGTAGCATAAAAAGAAGCTGCAATGTGGGAAAAAAATAGCAGTAGGGATACCCAGAGATTCAAAAAGACAAAATTCAAGAAAGGAGCCAATAATAAAAGCATATGGCCTTAGATGTGTATATAAAAGTGTACAAAGTATGGGTAAACTAGAAATCCTACTTCAAGGAGAAAATATGATCTCAGAAGTCAAAATATTTATCTATCCAATACATTGTAGAACAAGACCCAAGACAGGAATATGACACTGGCTGAATATACCTTATTCAAAAGGTACGGGATAGGTAAAAGACTGGGGAGGGTATGCAGATGGCAGAGAAACTTTATATATTAAAATGGTGAGAAATTCAAGGAATCAAAACAGGAGCTGGCGGGGGTGGGGGTGGGTGGGAAGGGGAAGGAAGTGTTGCAGAGAGCATCTGAATGAATGGATCACAATAGAGCAGAATTAGGAGTGCTACACAGAGGTTCTTTGGACAGGTATGGGTTGGATGGCCTCTGAGGCTGCTCCCAACTCAGACTGAATGATTCCAGTTCTGACATTCTTGTCTCTGCTCTGCATCTCTCATGTCCTTATTCTCCTGCTGCTCATGCCCTCAGTTCTGGATCACTGGCACCATTTGCTTTCTCTGCTACTATTCCCCTAGACACAAACATTGCCAGAGGAAGACATGAAATCTTTTAGGCTTGAACCACTACAAATTCAAATAATCTAATTTCAACTGGGCCCTCAGCGCTCCTCAGCAGTCCTTTTATTTATTCATGGTTAACTCTGTCACACTCTCCACAGTTTCTATTTCAGATCTCATCCCTAAGCTTCCACCTTCGCCTCCACCCACCCATTTCTCAGCAGATGACTTTGTGCCCCACTTCCCTCCACTCTCTCCTTTGTATCATACTTATACTTGTAAAAGTCTTATACCTCATGCCCTCAGCAGACTATAAACTTCTTGAGGTCAGGGACTGTGTGCCATTTTTTAAAACTTTTGTATCCCCAATGCCTTGTATCTAGAAAGCATGAAATAAATGCTCACTGAAGGATTGGCTTCAACTTTAGGGTCCCATCTACTCTTGCAGCTTCATGATTGATTATCTAATGTGCAATGAATCTAGTTGTCTCCCCATTCTATTTCTGAGGTTTCTGGCTAATAGAACTTGAAACAGGAAAGATTGCACCATCACTCCTGCCAGGCTTCCAGGATCCCCATTTGGGTCCAGTTTGCCTAGGTCAGCAGGGCTAGGGAAGTTAATTAGAGCTTCCTCTCCAGAGACATGATGCTGACAGATGCAGGACTGGGCCAGGGGTGAGTAAAACCATGTTTTCCTGTATACTTCCTCATTTCAAAGGCTAGACTTAGGAAGGAGTAAAGTGAAGAATTCTAGAATTACTGTCTGAGGTGAATGGACTCTCAGATCATTGAATATTAGGGTCCAAAGGGTCCATGGAAAGTAGAACACAAAATGTCAGATCTGAGAAGCACTTTAGAGCATAGAATTTTGGACTTGGGAGGAGGAGGTGGAATAAAGAACATGCCTAGATGGGACTGCGGAACATAGAACATTAGAGTTGGGACACATCTTCTGTTACAGATAAGAAAACCAAGGTCTAGAATGGGACTGTGTCATGCCCAAGGTGACTCAGTAAATTAGTGGTAGATCTGTTTTTATTACTCTAGGAATCCCTTCCCAGGTTCCTACCCCTGCTTTGTCTCCTCCAGGATCCTCATTAGTTAACCATTTGATGTGGCAGCCAAACCCCCAATGTAATCCTGGGCTGCATGAATTTCAGGAGTCTAGATTCCACAGGGAAGATGACAGTCTCAGCTGTCCTCTGCCCTAATTCAACCCAATCTGGAATGCTGTGCTTAGCTTGGGAACCACATTTTAGGAAGAATAATGAAAAGCTGGAGTTTATCCAGAGCAAGAGAATCATCTGTGTAACTACTTACACCTCCCTTCTCCGTTCTGGGCCTGTTTTTCCTCTGTAAAATGAGAGGGTTTCACTATATGACCCCTAAAGTACCATCTACTTCTAAGACTAAGATCCTATCCTATGGGGGCACCCGAGGGAGATGCAGGAGGCAGCATGTGCCAGGCAGGTCAGACAACCACCACCATCTTAGCCACCATCTCCTTGCAGATCCTGAGAGACAGCATTGGTCACTGAGCCCAAGAGTCTTGGGAACAGCCTCGTTCTCCAAACAAAGGTTTGTCTTCAATGGAGTATCTTGCTGGCCTGTCCCTGGCCCCACTCTATTGAGTATAGTGCTTTTGGGGTATTCTAGGGCTATTGTAATCTAGGGATTACTGAGGGGGGAAACCATTGTATAGGAGGGACCCTCCTTCTTTATCACAGCTAATAACTGCTGATCAGCTGCCACCAACAGGCAAAAAACATTGGAGCCCAGGGAGAGGCTGTCTTCCTTGGGCCATCTGTGCCGCTTCTCCCCAACTCTCACAGTCATCATCCAGGGAAGCAACCCGGATGGAAAAGCAGCCTGGCAACTACTCCCTTGGGAACTACAGTCACATCTACTGAAGATCCAGAAAAGAAAGCTCTTGTCACCAACATTCTTAACACTGTCAGATGGTTCAACATCAGAAACATAGGACTGTATCTGCAGAAATGTTACTAAAGAAGGAGTATTACTACCTGTTTTGCTGACTTACCCTAAGGACTATAGGATCATTCAATCTGACTTGCATTTGAAACTTTCTATAGATGTCATCTTTCCCATTAGACTGTGAACTCCTGGAGAACAGCATTTCTTTCTACATGTCCAGTACTTAGCACAAGGCTTTCCACAAAGTAAATACTTAATAAATACTTTATTCCTATGAAGTTTAGAACTGAAGATGTTCAACCAGGAGAAGAGAAGAACTGGATATTTTAACAAAGCATTGAGTAAAGTTTCATATGCTAGCCTCACCCTTGCTAAGCCCAAGCTTCCATGTTACTTCCTGGTCATTTCCTTTCCATGGCCTTACTCCCTAGTCATCTCCATCTCATTGGAAACTTAGTCTCCATCCCTCATTCCCTTATTTAGAAAGGTGAAATTTCCCCTTATCTCATCTGAGCCTAGGGATTGGTGATACTTCCTGGCCCATTTCTTCACCCTTCCCCCCCCACCTCCTGGGGAGATATTGTCCTCCTCTTTTCCCATCTTCCTTTCCAGATGCCCTGTGTGGTCTTCCCCCAGTAAAATGTAAGATCTTTGAGGGGTTGGGCCTGTCTTGATTGTTTTTGTATCCTTAGTGATAAGAACTACATATCACAGTGCTGGATATGTGGTAAGTACTTAATAAATGTCTTGTCATCCATCCATCCATCCATCCATCCATATGTATCTATCTATCTCTATCTATCTATCTATCTTTCTATCTATCATCTATCTATCTATCTATCTATCTATCTATCTATCTATCTATCTATCTATCTGTCTGTCTGTCTGTCTGTCATTCTATGTATCTATCTGTCTGTCTGTCTGTCCATCTGTCTGTTTATTAATTAACCATAAGAGAGGACACAGAATTAGTTGAGTGACAACACCTCAATAACAGTCATTGGTGAAACAGACATTAGTGGGAGAGGTTTGTCTTCAATGGAGTATCTTGCTGGCCTGTCCCTGGCCCCACTCTATTGAGTATAGTGCTTTTGGGGTATTCTAGGGCTATTGTAATCTAGGGATCCCTGCTCAGGAATAGGCTGGGCTAAATGGTCACTGGATCTCTTTCGTGCTCAGAGGATCCATGGTTCTCTGGTTTTGGGGTAGGCAGGTCCCAGCCCTCATCTTCACCCCCTCGATTGTCAGTGCATTCTTCCTCCTAGATAGATTTCATATTTATTTTCTTTGCCTCTCTGTTTCCTCTCCAAGTACATCATAAACTCCTTGAAGGCAGAGATTGCCTTAATTTTTGCCTTTGTATCCCCACCCCAACACAGAGCCTGGCATACAGCTTCAGTCATTTCAGTCCTGTCCAACTCTTCATGACCCCATTTGGGGTTTTCTCAGCAAAGATACTGGAGTGGTTTGCCATTGCCTTCTTGAACTCATCTTACAGATAAAGAACCTGAGGCAAACAGGAGTAATTGACTTGTCTAGGTCGCATAGCTCAGATGAGTCTTCCTGACTTCAGACCTGGCCCTCTACCTGCCACCTAGCTGCCCCTATGTACATGGCATATAGTTAGCATTTAGTAAATGTTTATTGGATCTCATTAAATTGAATGATATACCCCAATGATAGGAACTAAAGGAGTGGGTAAGCCTCAGTCTTGCCAACTTTAGCTGATTCTAACCATATCACCCCCCTCCCTCCTTAATCAATAACTGGTTCCCTATTACCTCTAGGATCCAATATGAAATCCTCCATTTGAGTTCTAAAGCCCTTCTTTTCTAGTCTTCTTGTACTCTACTCTCCCCACACCCCTTCCCCACCCGCTTGTGTACTTTTCTCTCCTCTGACACTGACTTCCTTGCTATTCCGAGAATAAGACCTTCCCTATTCCAGCTCTTGAGTGTTTTCACTGGCTGTCTCTATTCCTGCAACATTCTCTTTTCCTCTTTCTGTCTCCCAGCATCCTTCAAGTCTCAGCTAAAATCCCAGCAGTCCCCCTTAATCTTAGGCCTTCCCTTTGACATGACCCTCAATTTATCCTGTCTATATCTTGTTTATATATTTATACATAGTTGCATGTATGTCATCCATCCCATTAGACTGTTAGCTTCAGAGAGTACGAAGTTTTTTTGTCTTTTTTTGTACGCTCAGTGCTTAGAATAGTGCCTAACACTACATAAATGCTAGCTGACTGACTAATTCTATGATTTTTTTTAAATTCTCAGGTTCTTTATTGTTGTTTAGTAGGTTTTTTTTCTCCAGTTTAGTCAGTCAGGTTTGAATCTTCGTGACCCCATCTGAGGTTTTCTTGGCAAAGATACTGGAGTAGTTTGCCATTTCCTTCTCCAGCTCATTTTACAGATGGGGAACCTGAGGCAAATGGGGTTATGTGATTTGCCCAGAGTCATACAGCTAATAAGAGTCTGAAGACTGATTTGAACTTAGGAAGACGAGTCTTTCTGACTCCAGGCCCAGCACTCCATTCACTGCACCACCTAGCTTCCCCTTTCTCAGGTTCTATTTTCTGATGAATCTAAGGTCTGAAAATTCTGTGATTTAGCATTTTATGATTCTCCATATATTGTGTCCCTTCCTCAGCCCTAATGTTCCTCTGGGTTGTGCTGCTCCCCTCTGCTCCCCTACAGTGAAGATTTCATTCACAGGGACCTCCCTGATTTCCAGCGCCTGCTTCCAGCAGGTCCCCTTCTCTCCCTCTGCCTAGGGCCATCCATCTGATTCACAATCGGCAGCTGGAGAAGGGAGGGAAGGAGGTAGGGCCAGGGCATGCCGGAGATAATGAAAACATAGCCAGCCAAGTCAGCACTCAGGCGAAGCTGAGGAACAATTCCACCCACATCAATATTTATTGCAGGAGGGAGATGGAAGAAGAGCTCCATGTTCTCTACAGCCATTCTGGGGTTTTCAAACTGTTAACAGGATGAAGCTGGGAACTGGGAAGGGTTGGCAGCAAAGAAACTATATTGTTCAAAGAATCTTTGACTCAGAATTTTAGATACGCTGAGTCATAGTATTTGAGAAACATTGCCATAGAAACTTAGAGTCGTATAACATAGAGTAACAACATAAGCAACAAGGCAATGCTTAGCACGCAGGCTGGAGGTGGGCGCATTCAAGTTTACTGAGTGCTTCAACAACAACCCAGTATGGTAGGGAGGGCTAGTATAACTATACCCATTTTACTGAGGCCCAGAGAGGGTTAAATGACTTGCCTGAGGTCACACAGCCAGCAAATGCTGCTAGAAACAGGGACTGGAACCTGGTTTAGGGACTCCTAAGTCAGGAAGACCAATTTCCATGAATTCAAATCCAGCCTCCAACATTTACTAGTTGTGTGACCGTGGGCAGATCACTTGGTCCTGTTTGCCTCAGTTTCCTCATCTGTAGAATGAGCTGGAGAAGAAAATGGCAAACCACCCCAGTATCTCTGCCAAGAAAACCCCAAGTGGGTTCACAAAGAGTTGGACACAACTGAAAAAGACCAAACAACAACAACAAAAGACCAGTATTACAAGAGCAAAGTTAGAAGGGACACTGAAGATCACCTTCTCCAATCTCCCCATTTTACAGATGGGGAAACTGAAGCCCAGAGTGGGCTCAGCCATGCCTGTGTGTCACATGGCTAGTCTATGATAGAGCTAGGACTTAATCCCAGGTCTCTGAATCTCCAGGCCTGGGGTTTTTCTGCTCTCCCTCAGCTTGGGTATTAGATATGGAATCTTTGGTCCAGATTCTGCCTCAGACACAAGCTGTGTGTGACCCTGGGCAAGTCACTTCACTTTGCTTTGCATCATCTGTTAAATGGGAGATAGTTGAACTCAATGGTCTCTACACTCCCTCCTAGTTATAACACTGAATAAGGGGCATAGCTGAGGTGGGATGGAGAAGGCAAAGTTAGCTTACTGTGGATTACATTAGAATGCAGTTAAACACTTGCCCTCCCCCTCAGTCTGCTCTGCCATTACACCAGCAGGCTTTTTAGTTGGCCAGTGGTCAACCTGGGATTGAGATGTACAAATGAATCTGGTAGGTCTCTGAATCAGGAAGAGAAGCAGGCTCAGGGCCCTACAGTAGGAGTTTGGAGATCCAAGTATAGAATATATACTAGATTTTTGATTATTAGTAATGAAATAAATGGATAATTATTCATTAACAATTAAAGTATATTAATAGTATAGTAATTTGTATTTCAATATTATTATAGTACATATATTTGTAGCATAATAACCTCTAGATAATCCATATTACAGGACAAATGATTCAATAATTCTGGACTACAATCCCAAAATGATTTTTCTTTTTCTTTGGAAAGCATTTTTATGCTTATATTTAAATTTGCATGTATCTGATAACCTAGGAATTCAAATACTTTAAATAAAATCACAAAATCATAAAATTGAAAAAAAAGAATATATACGAGAGAAGGGCAAGATTCCCTTGGCCAGTTGTAAGAAGGAGCTGGAACCCCAAGAATCTGACGTGAAGTGTAAAGGATCCCAGGCTGGGCTTGACCCAAACTGACACACCAACCACTTAATTGCTGGGTTCAGGGCTGTGCCAACACATCAAAGAACTTGAAAAATGGGAGTTGAGGGTTATTCTTTTTTTATTTTTTTCCTCCCATCCTTTGTGGGTTAGGCCAGAAGGAGGGCCATCTATCTGAGGGATTACCTCCCTCAAGTCTAGCCTACCCTCAGGGGTCCTCTCCCCATTGTCCAGAAACAGAGACATGCAGTAGAATATATTGTATCTGACTTGCCTCCCACCCCTCAAATCAAGTTCTTCCCTCACAAAAACAGCTCCTCTCCCTTCTTCTTACTTCCTATTTCTCATTACTTCTGGCAGTCTCTAAGATGTCTTGGATTTATCTGCTTCCTCTTCATTTACCCTCGTTCAAGCCCTCTTGTGAAGACCATTGCAATTCTCTAGTTCTGCAATTACTAATCTCCTTTTCTCCAGTCTTTTCATTGTGTGACCATGGGCATGACACTTATTCTCTCTGGTCTTCAGTCCTACCCTAACCCTACATAAAATAAGGGCAAACAAGGGGTTTTCAGTAGCATCAAACTGAAATAGAAATGCATTCTGTACATTGGCTTGGAAAACCAGAAACTAATGTTATCTATTTTGCATTGTATTTGTATTTACTTTGTTAAGTTTTTTCAATTCCTTTTTAATCTGGTTCAGGCCCACTTCAGAGTCTTGAGGCATGGGTCAGGAGTTGGACATCTCTGGTCTAGATGATCTCAAAGGTTCCCATAAATTCTAATCCTATGACCCCATGATTCCTCTGCAATTTGTCAGGGGCCTGTGACATCTAACACAGGCCTAAAAAGATAGGACAGGGCTCTGAATGCTAGAACTTGGAGTCTTCATTAAACATAATCCTGCCTGCATCTCCAAATAATATCATGCCACATAAACCAAAAGACCAACGCAAGTAAGTTCTCAAGCATGGTGGGACCTGAGGGAAGTATAATTAATTGGAATTGGGAGATGCTGAAGAGCAGGCCCTGAGCTTTGTCCTCTGTAGCCCTCTGTTTTCCTTCATCTCCCTCCCCTGCCAGAATTTCATGAACAACAAAAACGACATTTTTTTCTTTTAGCATTGTTTGGGAGCAAGATGTCTCTAGTGAAGTGCCACAGAGATCTGTCCTTGACCCTGCTCTTGGGGTTGAAAGAGGACCTCACACACCGGAACCGAAGAGATGTAGCGTGGTAGAGTCCCTAGCACCAAGGGTCCTTACTTTGTCATCCAGTGATGGTAAGATCCGTTTCCGGAAACCAAGCTCCTGCTCCTCCTTTGGCATCTCCCGGGGAAAGAAGAAATAAGGAAGAGCAGTCAAGGTCACAGCACCAGCAGAGACCAAGAATCCCAACCACCAGGCGCCCACCCAGCGTGGGTCCTTTGGAGTCAGGGAGATGCCTCCTGGAAAAGAAAACAGAGCCAAGTGAGTACACGGGGATGCTGTGGTGAAGGGAGAGGGAAGCTATTGGAGCCTGAGGGCCTGGAATTGAAGCCTCATTCTTGCTTACATAAATCATGTGTGGGTCATTCCCTTTCTCTGGGCTTGATTTTTCTCCTCTGAAAATAATGAGGTTGGACTGAACAAATCCAGTCCCTTCCTCCTCTGGATCCTCCAATCCCATGAATACTTCTCTCCTTTCAATGCCACTTTTGATGATTCCCCCTTAGAGACCCTGGAGCTGACCATTTGACTGTGGGCAAATCCTCTCATATTAGGGCTCAGTTTCCTTTCCTTTAAATTAGGGATAAAGGGGTGGGTAGGTGGCACAGTGAATATAGAGCACTGGCCCTGGAGCCAGGAGCATCTGAGTTCAAATGAGGCCTCAGACACTTAACACTTACTAGCTGTGTGACCTTGGGCAAGTCATTTAATCCCAATTGCCTCTCCAAAAATTAGTTAATTAATTAATTAATTAGGGATAACAACCTCACCTGCTGCACAGTGGGGGTGGGGTCAATGAGAGCATGAATGGAAAATGTGTGTAAAAAGAGCCCTAGACCAAAAACCAGGAGATACCAGTTAAAAGGCTAACTTTACTCTTACTAGCTCTACACCCTTAGACAAGTCACTTCCCCCTGGGTCTGCCTTACTTCATCTTTAAATGACCGGGCTGGACTATGAGCTTTCAAGGTCACTTCCCACGTGAAGTTTCTGTGCTCTGAGATCTTTGGGGCTGAAGTTATGGCTCTGCCACTGACTTACCTATGTGATCTTGGACAAATGACTTAACTCTCTATGCCTCAGTTTCCTCATCCGTATAGTGAGGCATTTGGCCTAGATGTCCTCTCTTGTCTCTTCTAGCTTTAAATCTATGATCATATGATGTCCTATGTTCCAAGCTTCCTGACAGCTCTGGCATTCTGTGCTCTAGGCTCCCTTTCTGGCTTCCTCTGTTCAAAGGTCCCTTTCAGCTCTGAAAAATTTAAAGCATTATATACATACTAATTGCTACTATGTATTTATTTTATTATTTCTAAAGGTCCCTGTCAGTTCCAACCTTCTATATTCTAAACTTTATTGTTGTTGTCATTCTCAGTGGTGGCTCTGACTCTATTTGGGGTTTTCTCAGCAGAGAGACTGGAGTGATTTGTCATTTCCTTGTCTAGTTCATTTTCTAGTTGAGGAAACTGAGGCAAACAGGGTTAATTGACTTGTCCAGAGTCACACAGCTAGTAAATGTCTGAGACCAGATTGAAACTCAGGTCTTCCTGACTCCAGGCACTGTATTCTATCCACTGCTCCACCTAGCTGCCCAAATAGTCTATTAGAAAAGGCTGTGTTCTATTATGGAAAGGGAAAATAAAAATGGAAAGACAGAAGTGATACATGAAAATCACTGTGGCACTGTGTACTCCAGAAAACCTGACATGAGAGGGTGGGGCAAGGGAGAGGGTGCAGTTTGATGATTTCCAGAAGCACATAACAACCGGCCTGGAAATGGTATATAGTAGTGAGAGGGGCCTCCGGTTATCCCGGCACCATGTACCAGAGCTCTGTGCTAAAAGCAGACCAACTGATAAATTCTTGATTTGCCTCAATTATAATTTCTTCCTTCAGAAGGAAGATGGAGCAGTGAGGGGAAGTGCTATTCTTAACCTGAGCCTGACCAACAAGGAGGAAGTGGCTGCTGAGGTAGAAATTAAAGGGAACCCTGGGAGATAGTGACCATTCCGTCCTGGAGACGGCTGGAGAGGGGGAAGTGTGGCATACCCTCATGCCTTACTGAAAGCTTTCGAGAGCAGATTTTAGTGTTCAGAGAAAAGACAGATAGGCTCAGAACCCCTGATTTAGTGACTTACAGGGGAAGTTGGACTCTGAAGCACGGAAACTTCTCAAGAGCAAAATTTCAGAGGTGTAAGCATGAATTATATTAATGAAGAAGGGGGGAATAGCCATAAGATGTGAATGCATTGAAAACTGACCAAAAGGCAATAGCGTGGTGCCTTGGCTTTGGAGTCGGAAGGTTCGGGTTGGAATCCTTGCTCTGCTCTTTTCTGGCTGTGTGACCTTGGGCAAGTAATTTGAGCTCCCTGAGCAGCCGACTCCTCATTTATAAAAGATGAGGGGGTTGGAACTGATAATCACTAAAGTTCCTCCAAGCTCCAAATCCCATGACCCACTTAGATTTTAAAAGTCATTAGCAGAAGATGTGAGTAAGAAGTCCAAGGATGAATAGGAAAGGGCACACAGTTCTAGAAGAATCAGGCTAGGAATGTGAGCATCCAGAAGGATCCCAGGCTTGGGATGAGGGCCAATGACAACAAAAAGAACTATTAAAACTATTCTGGAGGCAACAAACCTCTAGGGGAACATCACAAGGCTCTGTCCTTGTATCTGTTCTATTCAGCATTTTTATCAACGATTTGGATGAATGCAGAGATGGCATTGGAGCTTGGAGATGATATAAAACTGGGAGGGACAAATGATATACTAGGTGACAGAATTGGGACCTCAGAAGTTCTGAACAGCTTGGGACAATGGACTGACTCTTCAGTGTCCTTTTATGTGGCATAGTGGAAAGAGAACTGGACTTGGTTCTGAGTTCCTGCTCTGCTGCTTATACGGGGCTGGATCTTGAACAAATAAGTTGGTCTGTCCGAGTCTCAGTTTTCTCATCTGTAAAATGGAGGTGCTAGTAGTTTCACTACCTGCCATATAGGGCTATTCTATAAGGTAAGTGCTTTATAAATCTAAAAGCACTTTTGTTTTATCAGTACTGAATTCAGTGCTAGCACAGTCATAAATGTAAAGTCCAGGGTTTAGGTTAAAAAATCAACCCAAAGTAGAGAAGGGGATGGTTATGTGGGGAGTAAAATTGTCCAATCTACAATTAAAGGCAGAGCTCTGAGCTAATGGCACTTTATTCAAGAGTCCATGGACCCCTCTAATGAACTGAACCTTGGATCTTCCTCATGATCTTTGATGCGCTTCTTCTGGGACCTTGTTTTTATAGAGTTTGATTCTCAAATACGCAAAAGAGGTAGGGTTAAAACACAGCATCTCAGTGGTTATCAGAGCTTGCTTTGGAGGGCCAGAAATTATATATTAGCGGGGGTGTCACAAATAGGATGAAGCATGGGGCATCTCCACTGACTACAGTGGTCATAAGATGGTCATTGGCTTATGTTGGGAAAGAGAGAATAGTTAGCTCCCTATGATTAAGCAAGTAAATTTACAATCTGTAGTAGTTCTGAGGCCTGATATACAGAATTCATAATTACTATCTCCTATGGTATCATTTCAAACTGATTAATACTGATTTGAATAGAGCAGGGATTCAAATGAATGATTTCTCACAGGTTGACAGCAAGCAGTTCATCTGATAAAAGATCTGGGGCTTTTGGAAAACCTGCAAATACAACATGGGTTCATTGTATAAAAGTCAAGTGGTCAAAGAAAGTAACTCAATTTTAAGTCCCATTAACACAAGCATAGAGGTAATAATTTTGCTGTTCTCCTTGGTCAGAACACATTTAGTGTATTATATTCCATTCTGGGCTTCATATTTTAGAAAGGGCATTGAGACACTGGTGTGAATTCAGGAAATAGCACCCAGGATAGTAAGAAGACCTTATGCCATGTGGAAGTCTATTAAAGGAAATAGGGATATTTAATCTGGAGTACACAAGGCTTTGGGGCAGTGAGTAGGCACAGTGGATGGAGTACCAGACCTGGAGTCAGGAAGACTTGAATTTAAATCTGGTTTTAGACACTTATTAGCTGTGTGACCCTGGTTAAGTCATTTAACCCTGTTTGCCTCAGTTTCCTCATCTGTAAAATGAGCTGGAGAAGGAAATGGCAAACCACTTCAGTCTCTTTTTCAAGAAAATGGGGTCATGGAGGGCCAGACACAATTGAAACAACTGAACAACACACATGATTTTGGGGGAGGGGAAATGAGAGGTATTCAATTATTTAAAAGGCCATCACATGAAAGAAGGATTAGACTGAAAGCAGAATCAATTGACTAACAAATATTTATTAAGCACCTATCATATTACAGAACTGTACCAGGTGCCAGGGATGCAAAAGTGAGATAGTCTTTGTTCTCAAGGAGTTTACATTCTACCAGGACTGAGAGCAAAGATGAAAGTTTTGAGTTGATCGGGGGAAGATCTTCCCATGATTCTGTGATTCTAAGGTCCTTTCTAGGTCTGACATAAATTCTTTGATAGCATCGAAGAATCTACAAGTTGGAAGGGACCTCAGATGGCATCTAGTTCAATCCACACCAAATCCAGTTGCAGATTCCCTAAAAAGTAATTATCCAGTTTGGGCTTTAAGACTTCCAGTATCAAGGAGCCCACTGTACCCTGAGAAAGCCCTTTCCAGCCTGAGATCAGGGGACAGCTTGTGATGAGTATTGGATTTGGAGCTAAAGGGCCTGAGTCCAAATCTTGCCTCTTTCACCACTTGTGGGAATTTCCTTATCTGGAAAATGAAGCAGTTTTACAAGATGGCCGGAGGTCTCTTCCTGCTCTAAAACTAAGATCCTATTATTAGAAAGTCCTTTCTTGTACTGAACTGAAACCTGTTTCCCAGTAATTTCCGTCCCATTCTTCCTGCCCTTGGGGACCAAGCAGAACAATCCTAACCTCTTTCTCCAAGACAATCTTTCAAAGGCTAGAAGATAGCAATCGCTTTCCTCCTAAGTCTTCTCTTGTCTGGATAAAATATCACCAGTTCGTTTAACTGATGCTCATATGGCAAAGTTTCCATTCTCCTTCCTAGCCTGGTCACCCTTCTCTGGGCTCATGCCAGTTTGTCTCTGCCTTTCCTCTCCTGTGGCATCAGAACTGAGCACAGTACTCCTGGTGAGGTCTGACCTGGGCAGAGGACAGGGAGCTCCAGGGATAATTTTGTGGTAGCCTTCATACCATATCACAAGGAAGCTTTGGGAATCTTCTGTAATGTACAAGGCATTTGGAAAGGGTCTTATAACATGTTTTCAGAGATGAGGAAATTAAATCCTAGAGAGAGAAAGTGAATTGTCTGTCCAAGGCCATACAGCTAGGAAATATCCGCCAAGTCCAGAGCTCTTTCTACTACCCCCAGTTCCTCTTTTTAGGCATCAATTTGGGATTCAGAAAAACTAGCCTTATACTAATTCATGTCTTTTAATTTATGTTGTTTGGTCGTGTCTGACTTCATGACCCCATTTGTAGTTTTATTGGCAAATACACTGGAGTGGTTTGCCATTTCCTTCTTCAGCTCATGTTACAGATGAGGAAACTGAGGCAAACAGGGTTAAGTGACTTGCCCAGGGTGACATGGCTAAAGTATCTGAGACTAGATTTGAATTTAGGTCTTCCTGACACCAGGTCCAACACTCTATACACTGTACTACCCAGCTACCTTATAGATGAGAGAAAAAGAGAGAAGGAAAGGAGTTTGCTAAAGGTCACACAGTCAGTCAGTGGCAGAGCCAGCATTTGAGCTCAGGACTTCTGATAGCAAATCTTATACTCTGAATGCCCCCTCTGTCAGGATAGACTAATAAATTGACTACCATACAGTTGAGCTGGACAGAAATATTTCATGCACATAGTACATAGCAGAAAAAGGTCTGAATTTAGAGTCAGAAGGTCTGGGTTCAAGTCCTGAATCCACCAATTCCAGCCGTGTGACCTTAGGCATTGGGTCTCTTAATCTTTCCGAGCCTCACTTTTCCTATCTATAAAATAAGAGTGTAGGACCAGATGCTGTCTGAAGTTCCTTCCAATTCCAACAGCCTATTATTCTATATTGATGTCTCCTTCCCTTCCCCTGGTGTATTATTTCTAAATTTATATATTCTCCTTTCCTCTGTAAATAAGATCCCTAGGATGTGGTAAGGGAAAGAGGGAGGGGAGGTGGCAGGCATTGGCATTCCATTGCAGTGACAAAAGGAGCAGAAAGGGGAAAGTCATTGTCATGCCACACCAGGGGCTGCTCATCCCTGGGACCAGGGAGGACAGAACCTTAGTGAGGCTCAATGCAGGCTTCAGAAATGAATGAGGGAGGAAGGACTGAGCTAATGTAAAGGGGCCTTGGACCAGTAGGCTGGGAAAGCTAGAATCCTCAGGAAGCCGACACAGTTCAGCAAAGCTTCAAGCCCAGGACTGGATACTGTTCACACTCTCCTCCCTTCCAATCTCTCCGAGAATTTCCTAGTAAGTGGAGGGCTCCAAAGACAGAATGGGCAGGAGGTTGCATGATCCTCCAGGCTGGATGACCACTTCTCAGGATGGGGTTCCCCCCCCCAAATCTACTCCTGGGAGGCCAGAGGAAAACAAGCACATGGCATGTCATTTCCTGCCTCCTGCTCTAGCCCACCCTCACTCTCAAGACTCCTTGTCAATGTCAGTCTCCCACCTGTGTTCAGGAAGGGGTTGGAATAGATGGCCTCTAACTTCCGGCTCAGAGACTCAGTCTGAATCCTCTTTCTAGTTTTATCCCTGTTCCAAATGATGCAGAGAGACAGAGAGCTAAAAATAAAGAAACGTTTGTGTGTGTGTGGGAAGGGGGGTAGTAGCTAGGCGGCACAGTGAATAGAGCATCGACAGGAGGACCTGAGTTCAAATCCAGACTCAGACACTTGACACTTACTAGTTGTGTGACCTTGGGCAAGTCACTTAACCTCAATTGCTTTGTCTTCCCCCCTGCAAAATTTATTTTTGGTCAATGTCTTTTGTTTTTAAATCACCTAAACTTCCACTTGTATCCATCCCAAGGCCCTTTGGAATAGCAGTGTTTCTAGCCCGGTACCCTTAGCCATCATTCTGGAGATGCAGCCTGGCCACCGCTCCTGCAGAATCTACTGCCCCAGCTTCTGAAGACCCAGAAAGGAAAGTTGTGCCACCAAGGTCTCAGCACTGTCAGATGGCTCCACTTCAGAAAAGGAAGTGATTTTTATCAGTGGAACTGATATTAAAGAAGATGCATTACCATCTGTTTTGTCCCTGTACCCTAAGAACCATGGGACTTTTCCATCTCACTTGTGGCAGAAACTGTCTGTATGTATTATCTTCCTCCATTAGAACATGAGCTCCTTGAGAGTAGGGACAGTCCTATTTTTCTATGTGTGTCCCCACAGTGCTTTGCACATAGTAAATGCTTAATAAATATTTCATTCATTCATTTATTCCCTCCCCCCTCTCAAAGAGTCATCTCTTCACATAGAAATTTTTAAAAAGAAGAAATGAGAAAGAAATCAGCAAAACCAAGTAGTGCAACAAAAAATAAAATCTGATAACACATTCAATGTTCTACACACAAAGACCTTCCTCCTCTCCCCTCTCCCCAAAATCTGCAGCAGTTGAGGGAGTTATTTACTCATAAAAGATAATCATATTAGTTCAAATAAGGCAGCAAGTTGGGAAGCTATTTCATGGGGAAGGTGGGAATCACACCCCACCCCCTAGGGCATAGGCAATCATCCTCCATAGGCAATGGCTTATCCTAGCTAGACTAGCCGATTTCTTCATCCTGTGAGTGTCTATGACTTTCAGATTCTGGCCCACAAAGCCCATTCTGTTCTGCCTGAATCACAGAGTCTTGGAGCCTAAGGAAGGAGGTTTCACAGGACTTAGGACAGGAAGTGGTTTTAGAGACCATTGACCCCAACATGTCACAAATGGGAAAACTGGGGCCCTAAGAAGGGAAACGATCAGCCCTAGTTCATATAGGCAGTAAGGAGGAGAGCCAAGATTCAGAGCCACTTTCTCTACCTTTAAATCTCTACCATACTGTCTTCCTTGGAGGGAGGAAAAGAAAGTTAGGCAGCCAGTAATTCAGAAACAATGAGGGTGAAACAGACAACCAAAAATGACAGTGACAAAGAGACTTGCTTCCTGGTTGAGAGTGAACCTGGTCTTACAAAATGGCCCAATGAGTTTGGCCTAGAGAAACAAAATGGCCTCATGACAATTAATTATTCTGGGATACAAGGGCACTTTTCTGAGCCAGGAAGGGAAGCAGCCAGATCTTTGTGGTGAGGGGTTTCCAAGCTAGAGCACTCCATGAGCACTGAACTAAGCATAAAAAACCTGAGTTAAAGAATAAATTATCAAGTTTATATGCTGGCAGGTGGGCTTAGAATCAGGCCTTCAGATGTTGCTCTGCCACTTAATAGCTATGTGATCTTAGACAAGTAAGACCCTTCTCCTTTCTGAACCTCTTTACTCATCTGTAAAAAGAGGGTCACATAAAAGGCTTCCGGGGTCCCCTCCAGCTCTAAAGCTATGATCCTACGATCAGAAGGCCCTTGGGAACATATGTGCGTTCTGCAAACTTAAAGTGATCTATACAAATATATGGAAGGGGAAGATGAGAAAGGAATCAACAAAATAAATCAGTATATTAAAAAAACAACAACCTGACACTATATTCAAAATTCCATGCACATAGACCTCCCCCTCAAATCTGCAGAGAACTTAGAGGAGAGATCTTATCATAAGAATTTAAATGAAATTCAAGGCAACAGGCCAGGAAATCGTATGTTTGTGTATGTATGTGTGTATATATATATATGTATATATATATACACACACACACACACATATACACACATACATATACACACACATAAACACATATACACACGCATACATATATGCTCACACATCAGACTCAATGTACATGTGCACATGCACATATATGTGTACATACATGCACACATATGTGGTGTGTGGTGTGTTATCAAAATACGTGTGTGTGTGTGTGTGTGTGTGGCATTACAGGAAAAAGAGAGAAGGCCCTAGGCTCAGAGCCTGTAGGCCTGGGTTTAAAAGCCACCTCTGCTCATTAGACTGTAAGCTCCCCAAGGGCAGGGTCTGGTTTCTTGTTTTTCATTGTATCCTCTCTTCCCTGTCCCCTTCCTTACCATCACAGTGCCTGGCACATAGTAAGCACCTATAAAGTCTTATTGATGGCCTGATTCCTACTTGTAACTGCGGGGTCTTAGTCTAATTGTTTACCCCTCCCCCCTAAAGGGCTCATAGTCCTCTGTGAAGTAAAGGGATTGGATTAACTGATAACTACGGCCCTTTCTCAGATCTAAGTCCTATGCAACTGATGAATCTTAGGAACTGCTCTGAGTCTCAGTCTTCTCATCAGTAAAATGGTAATAAGACCATCTCGCTCCCTTAAAAGGCTGTTGTGTGGAAAGTGCTTTGAAAAGTTCAAGTGATGCCAGGATAGGAGCCATTGTCTCTGAATGTGCACATTCTTTTCTTTTTCTTTGTAAGGGGAAACACAAATAAACTTGGGAAATACGAGCTTGTGGTCCAGAGTGGGAGCAAGGAGTGGAACCAGATAAAATCTACTTGAGGACAGACTGTGTCAATCACATACCATTGCTGCTCCTGAGGCTGCATTGTCCCTTTGCCATCGTGGGCACCTTCTGAAGTGAACGGAGAATAGGGACCAGATGCTCTACCTGGGTCTTGTGGGGGCAGCAGTAGGGGAAGGAGGGAAAGCAATTAGGGATGGGGGCAGCAGGTCTCTGAACCCAGGGAGCAAAGCAAATTAAAAGGCTAAGAAAGTCATCCCCAGGAGTTTTATGTTAGGCTGTAGGAAAAGATCAAATAAGTCTGAGAGAGTTGGCCCTGGGGCCCACAGATCTGGGTAGGCATTGAAGAAAGGGTAAGACAAAGGTGAAGATGATGTGGTCCCTGACCTCATGTTTATAATCTAATGGGGAGGGTATTGAGGCCAGATGGGAGTGAGGGTTTGGAGAGTGAGCCAAGAACTATGTAAGTAACTCGGATGCAAGGTAGACTGTGAAAAAGGGGAAGGAGAGATCCAGGAAAGGAGCCCAAAGGAATGTGAGAGAGATGGAAACTCAGGGAAGAGTTCCTGGGAATCAGGGTGCCTGAGCTGGGCCTTGAAGGGAACCCGGCACTTCTGACAGGTAGAAATGGGGAAAGACTGTGTCGCAGGCCTAGGGGACTGCTGGCATAAATGGGAGTGAGGAAGGGGCAGGACTAGGTTGGGGAATGTGGAGTAAAGTGATTTGCCAGTAATAGAATATGTGAAGGGGAGTAATGTGAAATCAGGCCGAGGCCCAAGAGGACTGATGATGAAGCAGGCTTCCCATCTCCTGATAGAGAGACAGGTGATGGGCTCAGGATGCAGAATGAAGCATTTATTTTTGGACCTGGCCAATGTGGGAATTTGGCTTGACTATGTGTTTTTGTTATAAGAATTTTGTTTTTCTTTTCTTTCTTTTTAAAAAATGTAAGCAGGAGGTAGGAAGGAGAGAAAATAAATACTTGTCAATTGAAAACAAAAGTTAAAACAAAAATAAGCCAGAAGGTAAGGCTGCAGCCCTCCATGCCTCTTCCTTTCCCTGAGGTTCCTTGTACATCCCGGGATGGGGGTGGTGGTGGGGGTCATAGTGGTCCCTATGGTGGCTTCCCAGAAGCCAAGACTCACTGACGTGCTATGCCTCTGGTTTTAGGAAGTTGTCACTACAGGCCAGAGACAGGTCTGGGCAGCTCAAAAACTGAGTGAGGCTTCCCCTTACTGTACTTCACTGCTCCACCCCATCCCTTTCCTGGTTCCAGGAGGACCTGGGGACTTAGTGTCTGGAGATCCTGTTCCCCCTTTAAAAGATCCAGAGTCATTTTCCTGAGGCTTCAGCTCCTTCTTTGAACTAAAAGAATAGTAACAGCAGGACCTTTTTCCCTCATTGTTTTAAGAGATATACATATATATATATATATATATATATATATATATATATATACCACTCTTTCACAAGCCTAGGCCATTGTCAGTGTTCCAATTCTCTGTTCCCTCCCTGTTTCCGCTTCCCCAATTGAAATCAGTCTCTGTCTCTCCTCAAATTTTCCTAAATCAATCAACAAGCATTGGTTATTATGTGCCAGGCAGTGAAGTAGGCATTAGGTATACAAGTACAAAAAAATGAAACTTCAGGATAAGGATTTTGTTTCCTTTTGTCTTCCCCCATGGCACTGAGCACAGAGCTGGGCCTTCAGAGTAGACAAAATCAGTTGGATGCTGCAATAAAATCTGTTATAATGTCCTATTAATCTTGTTTCATGTTGTCTCTGGATCTCTGGGATTATTACACCCTTCCTTCTCTTCCCTCCTCCCCTCCATTTCCAGCAGTAGAAAGATATGAAGGGGAGAATTAGAGAAAGGGAACTTACCTTCAGGCATCCGATCAATATCCACATAAAACCTCAGCATGAGGCCACCAAGCCCATAAGCCATCCCTGGTCCAATGAGAGTCACAGCAAACAGGATCCCTGTTCATGGCATAGAATCTTGGGTCAAAGCATAGCCCAGGACTTCCTGTCCAAAGCCCTGACCCATACTTCTCATTCTCCCAAAGCCTCACAGAATCTCTGAATTGGAAGAGATCTCAGATGACCCTTGTTCTAGCCTGTACCAGAAAAGGAATTCCTTCTATAAGCATCCTTGATGAGTAACCATCCAACCTCTCCTTGAAAACTTTCCGATAACGGGGAATTATCAATTTCCTGAGACAGCCTAATCCATCTTGAGATAGCCCAATACTCAAGTCAAACAACCTAAATGCTCTATCACATTTTCTACTAAGCCATTGCATTCATTACCCAAAAAAAATATTATTTTCAATGAAGAAATCCCCTCTACCACTTCACTCACTGAGAAAAAATAACAAGAAATATAAAATGCTTATAACAACTATATGGAGTCAAGCAAAAGAAATTCCTACAGTGACCACATCCAAAAATATATTTCTCACTCTGCAGTTTAAGTTTATCATTTTGTTGTTAGGAGGTAGGATCAAGTCACTTCTTTCCAATGATTCAGTAAGAACATGCCTCTATCACCTCCAGCAATGCTTCTTGTTTTGATCTGAGAAAAGCTAAGGTTTACCTCCCTCCATACTTATTGTCTGGACAAGGAAAGATCTTAGATGCTCTCTTAGCCCTAAGCGAGGTTATCCTTTAACCCAGTGGTTCCCAAACTTATTTGACCTACCGCCCCCTTTCCAGAAAAAAATATTACTCAGTGCCCCCTGGAAATTAATTTATTGAACTCAGAATAAGTTATTCATTGCCCCCCAAATGCACCTGTGACCATCACACCCCCCCCCTGAATTGCTGCAGCGCCCACTGCCCACTTTGGGAATCACTGCTTTAACCAATGGTAAGACTAATTGAAATCCCAATTTTGAGCCCAGTCCTAATCACAATGTAACACAACCACAAACCCAGCCCTTTAACTTGGTCCAACTTTAACTCCAACCCAAAGCTGAATCTTAAAATTGCCCTCCAGTCTTAGTCCTAAACCCTGCTCACTTCAACCTTCGTGGTAAAACAACAACAGCAACTAGCATTTATATAGTTCTTTGAGATTTGCAAATATTATTTAATTTTATCCTCATAACAACTGATAATATTATCTCCATTTTACAGATGAGGAAATTAAGGCAGACAGACATTAAGTGACTTGCCCAGGGTCACACAGCTAGTAATTGCCTCAGGCAGGATTTTTACTCAGTTCATTTCCCATTCCATGTCTAGGCATCTATCCACTGTGCAACCCAGCTGCCCCTCCAACTGAAAATCTAGTCTTAACACCTAACCCTAATGCCCAATACCACTCCAGCCATACCTAAGAACCACCATGAACCTAATTCCAAAATGAATTCAACCTAGTTCTAACAATAATATCACCCTTTAACCCTAAACCTAATCCTTAACTCCAATTGCTCTATTAACCCCAACCCCAATTCTAAGCCAGCCAAGTCAAAATTGAACTGAAACCCCAACCTCAGTCCAAATCCTTAAACCTAGCCCCAAACTTAAATATACCTTTAACTCTATCTCCAAATCAAAACCTTATCTGAATATTGTATCCGAATCCTAATCCAATCCTCAATTTAAACACAGTTTAAACCCATTCTCACCTTTGCCTTTAATCCCAATGCTAACTCTAACAACAATCTCTTGTACAATTTTATTTGTGAACCTCTCACCAGCCCCAGTCCTTAATTCCTTCTCCCAGCTCTCCAGGGTCCTAGCTGAGGGTAGCATGTTTGACTCTTACCTAAGTAGAGGGGAGAGTTGCTAGGATGGGCAAAGTCATCAATGTAGGAGATTCCAAAGGGCTGGATGGGCACAGCACCCACACCAAGCAGGGTCTGTGCCAAGAACATGAGCCCCACCACCACCATTTGTGGTGCCTCCGAGTATAAGGCACAGCTGCTATTGTTTGGGGTTGAGACTAAGGCAGAGGTCAGGGCCAGTGCTGGGGCCTGGGGCAACAAGCATAAGGAAGAACTGGAGTCCTGAGGCAGGTCTGTGGAAACAAATAGGGAGAACAGGTAAATGGGGAAGTAGGGAAAATCACCATAATGATCAATCACACTCAGCTCATTCATTACGCATCCTCTCCACTTACCCTAGGTCAGTCCCTCTTCTGTGTTCTGGCCTCTGCCCCCACCTCCTTCCCACCTTCACGGTATAGAGAAGAAAGACGGGAGCATTTCCAGCTCGTGTGACCTCAGACAAATTATCTCCCCTTTCTGAGCCTTAAAATGAGGGAGCCAGACTAGAATCAGAAATTTTTGACCTGAGGGCCATGAACTCACTTTTTAAAAATATTTTGATTGGTCACCTTTATAAATCCTATGTATTTTTTATTTTATGCATTTAAAACATTACTCTGGATAAGCGGTTCAGAGGCTTCCCCAGACTCCAGAAAAGGGATCCGTAGCATAAAAAGGGTCAAGAATTCCTGGACTAGATGGTATCTAAAGTCTCTTAAGATATCTCCAACCAAGTCAGTCACTAACTTCCTGTACTTCAGTTCCCTCAACTATAAAAAGGCAGAGTTTGACTAGACAGTGTCCGAAGTCCCTTCTAAACTTTAATAATTCCTAAACTGCTGGATTAGATTGCCTTTTCCCCCTTGAGTCCAAATTTGTACCCTTTACCTTCATTTTGGGGTTTATTTAGAGTTTATTCCAGGACAGACACATCTTCCCTGTGTAATAAAAGCATATCCTCAACAAAGACAGACAATAATACTTGCTCACCTCCTACAAGCTGCAAATATTTGGCAAACAAATTTTGCAAGACTTTTTAATACATACACACATACATATAATATGCATATTTGAGTATTTCTGTGGATGCTCTCTCTAAAATCAGGTCATTTATTTCAGGGAGACTGTGTTGATAATAGAAATATTGAATTTCAATGATTGGATTTGGGTTCAAATCCCAGCTCTGTTATTATTTGTTTATGACCTTCCTTTCTCTCCTGGGGCTTTAGTTTCCTCCTCAAAAAAATCCTGGGTTTGGATTAAGAGAGCTCTAAGGCTCCTTACAGCTTTGAAATTCTATAGCCTCTGTTCCAAGATCCCTTACAGTTCTGATTTACTGTGTCCTGTATTGTTCAACGCCCTTGCCAGAATGCCCTGTGGAGTAGTGGAAAAGAGCTGGATTTGAAGCCAGAGAACCAATATTCAAATCTTGACCCTGCTACTCATTTCCCCATGTCTTTGGATGAGCCCCTTAATGTGTGTGGACCCAAGTTTCTTTGGGCTGTACAATGAGGATGTTGGACTAAATGATCTCTAAGGTTCCTCTCAACTCTGATCTATATTCTAGGGTCTTTCCATCTCTACAATCATATTTATGTATTTTTCTGTTTACCTTGTAATATCATAACCTTTCCAAGGCTCTGTCCTGGGCCCTCTTCTCTTCTTTTATACTGTTTAATTTGGCTATCTCATCAGCTCCCATCTCTATGCAGATGATTCTCAAATCTATATCTACAATTCATGTCCAGGGAGCCTTTCCTGACTCCCAGGCTTGCATCTCCAGTGCTCATTGGACAGCTCCAACTGGATATGTAGCAGATTCCTTAAACTCAATATGTCCAAAACTGAATTTATTTTTCAGCCCCCCCCCCAAACTGCCCTTCTTACTAACTTCATTATTATTGAGGGTACAACCATCCTTCCAATCACTGAGCCTCACAACCTAGACATCATCCTTAACTTCTCATTCTCTCACTCTTCTATATCCAATCCGGTGCCAAAGCTCTGTCTGTTCTACCTTGGAAACATCTTTTGTATCTCCTTCCTTCTCTCCTCCCATAATGCCTAGCATAGGTCCTCACCACCTCTCACCTGGACTACTGCAGTAGCCTTCTAATTGGCCTTCCTGTATCAGCTGTGGAACATCTTCCAATCAGCCCTCAAATGGATCTTCCTAAAGCTCATGGCTGACATTGCATATTCAATAGACTCCAGTGGCTCCTCATTACTTCCAGCATCAAATATGAAGCCTTTTAAAGTCCTTCATAACCTGGCCCCTTTCTACCTTTCCAATGTTCTCCCACCTTACACCCCCTGCCTCCCATGTTCTTGATAATCCAGTATCAATGGTCTTCTTGTTTTTTCCCTTAAAATAGACATTCTACCTCCCAACTCTGGGCATTTTCATTGGCTGCTCTCCATTTCCAGAATGCTCCCTCATCAGCTCCACTTCCAGGCTTCCCTGGCTTCCTTCAAATCTCAGATAAAATCCCATCCTCTGCAAAAAGATTTTCTCAGTCTTCCTTAATCTTAGTGCCTTCCCTCTAAGACTACCTCCCATTTTACCTGTCCATATCTTGTATATACATAGTTGTTTGCATGTTATCTCTTCCATTACTGATCCCTCCTTGAGAGGAAGGGTCATTTATTTATTTGTCATTCATTTATTCATATGTTCATTCTTATATCCATCCATCCATTTGTCTATCTCCCCATCTCCCCATCTATCTGTCTATCTATCTATCTATCTATCTATCTATCTATCTATCTATCTGTCTGTCTGTCTGTCTGTCTGTCTGTCTCTGTCTGTCTGTCTGTCTGTCTGTCTGTCTATCTATCTATCTATCTATCTATCTATCC
>CM053596.1:96981730-97011402 GCA_028646575.1 Pseudocheirus occidentalis
AAAAAGTAAATCAGAAATAGTATGCTTTGAAAAAAAAGGATTCAGATCAAGAAAAGGCTATTGGATCTAGTAAATGGGAAATTGTTGCTATGTTAGTTGATAATCATTTATTAAGTGCTAACTATGTGCTAAGTGCTAGATATATAAATATGAAAAAAGAAATATAGTCCTTACCTTCAAGGAGTTTAGATTCTAATGGGGTAGGGGGCAAGACTTTATTCAGAAGAAAGCTGAAAAGTCAGGATGGGGAGGAGGTACCCAAAATAGATGGAGAAGCCACTCAGAGAAGATTCGAAATAGTGCAGGTAGGTGAAAATGAGAAGATGTTTGAGCTGAGGTCTCTCCTTAAATGAAGGTTTGGAGTTCATGACCCCATCCTCCAATCAGAGAGGCAGAGGCTAGTAATAAGTTGGCATATCAAAGCTGATGAGATCTTATAGGATGAAGAGGTTATCCCTTAACTTTGGAGCAAACGGTTTCGGTTGAATGATGAGGTCTGAAGTAAAACTGGAGACAATAAGAGAGTAAGAGGAAAAGAAGCAGGGACACTGATTGTAGATGATTCCTCCAAGAATTTAGTGACAAAAGGCAGGAGAGTTGTAGGGCAATAGCTGGCATGGATGGATAGATCAAGTGAGGATTTTTGAGAAAGAGGAAAACATGGGCACGTTTGTAGAAAATATCAAAGAAGACAGTAGATAAGGCGATATTGAAGATACATGAGAGAGTAAGGATGACAGAATTGGCAATGGGCTGGATTCTCCCCATGCACACAGCCACAGCTCCAGTTCAGGACCTCATCACCTCTTACCTAGACCTTTGAATTAACCTCCTAATTATCCTCTCTTCCTCAAGTCTTTCCCCACTCTAAGCAATCTATCAAACCCTCTTGAAATGATTTTTTTCTGGATCTTAGGTCTGATTATTTCTTTCCAACTACTGAATAAATTCTGTTGCCTCTTTATCTCTAGGATATTCATTATTTATATTTTTATTTATTTGATCTAGTCACTTACTTATTTTATTATTTATTAGGATAGATATTATCTCTAGGATAAAATATAAACTCCTTTGCTTGGCTGGTGTTTAAAGCTTTTCCTAACATGGCCAGTCACTTTTCTTCCAGTCTTGCTTCATCACACTGTGATCTAACAATACTGTCTTCCTTTCTGTTCTTCATACATACCGCGCTATCTCTTATTCCTGTGCCTTTCCCCTCTTTGTCCCCCAAGCCTCTCTCTCTCCTTAGTTTCATCTGTCAGAATCCATGACTTCCCAGCAGTCATCAAAACTACTCGGTACTGGCTGAGGAAGAGTAGTGGGTCAATGGAATAGACTGGGTACATGAGACTTAGCAGTCAATGGCTATAGTAATCTGCTGTTTGATAAACCCAAAGACCCCAATTTCTGGGATAATAACTCACTTTTTTTGCTTTTTGGAGGTAGAGCAGTTGGGGGTTAAGTGACTTGCCCAAGGTCACAGGCTAGTTTTGTGTTAAATAAATGTCTGAGGCCAGATTTGAACTCAGGTCCATCCTGACTTCAGGTCCTGTTGCTCTATTCACTGAGCCACCTAGCTGCCCCAAGAACTCACTTTTTGACAAAAACTGCTGGAAAAACTGGAATATAGTATGGCAGAAACTGGGCATAGACAATTATCTAATACCTTATACCCCAATCAAGTCTAAACAGATGCATAATCTAGGTATAAAGGCTGATACTATAAGCAATCTGGGAAAACAAGGAGTAGTTTACCTGTCAGATTTATGGAGAAGGAAAGATTTTATGACTAAACAAGAGTTAGAGAACATTATAAAATGCAAAATGGATAATTTTGATTACATTAAATTGGAAAGTTTCTGTACAAACAAAGCCAATATAACCAAGATTAAGAGGAAAGTGGGAAATTGGGAAATAATTTTTACAACCGTATCTCTGATAAAGGCATCATTTCTGAAATATACAGAAAACTGAGTCAAATCTAGAAGAATGCAAGTCATTCCCTGATTGATAAGTGGTCAAAGAATATGAACAGGCAGTCCTCAGAGGAAGAAATTAAAGATATCTATAACCATATAAAATGCTCTAAATCACTATTGATTAGAGAAATGCAAATCAAAATAACTCTGAGGTACCACACTTCACTGGTCAAATTGGCTAAGATAACAAAACAGGAAAATCAAAAATGCTGGAGAGGATATGGAAAAATTGAAACACTAATGCATTGTAGGTGGAGTTGTGAACTGATTCAACCATTCCAGAGAGCAATCTGGAATTATGCCCAAAGGGCTATAAATAAGTGCATACCCTATAGTAATATATTGTTTGATAAACCCAAAGACCGCAATTTTTGGGATAAGAAGTCACTATTTGACAAAAACTGCTGGGAAAATTGGAATATGGTATGGCAGAAACTGGGCATAGACCATCATCTAATGCCATACACCAAAATCAAGTCTAAATGGGTGCATGATCTAGGTATAAAGGCTGAGACTGTAAGTAATCTGGGAAAGCAAGGAATAGTTTATCTGTCAGATTTATGGTGTAGGGAAGACTTTATAACCAAAGAAGAGTTGGAGAGCATTATAAAATGCAAAATGGATAATCTTGATTATATTAAATTGAAATTTAATTGATTGAAATTTAATGATTACATTAAATTGAAATTGAAATTTCTGTACAAACGAAGCCAATATAATAACCAAGATTAAGAGGGAAGTAGTCATTCCCCCATTGATATATGGTCAAAGGATATGAACAGGCAATTTTCAGAGGCAGACATTAAAGATATCTATAAGCATATGAAAAAATGTTCCAAATGACTATTGATTCAAGAAATGCAAATCAAAACAACTTTGGGGTACCACATCTCACCAGTTAAATTGGCTAAGATGACATAACAGGAAAATGACAAATGTTGGAGAGTATGTGGAAAAATTGGAACACTAATGCATTGCTGGTGGAGCTGTGAACTGATTCAACCATTCTGGAGAGCAATTTGGAACTATGCCCAAAGGGCTATAAATAATTGCATACCCTTTGATCCAGTAATACCACTTCCAGGGTCGTATCCCAAAGAGATCACAGAAGTGGAAGGAAGACCCATATGTACAAAAATATTTATTGCAGCTCTCTTTGTGGTTGCAAAAAACTGGAAATTAAGGGGATGCCCATCAATTGCGGAATGGCTAAACAAGTTGTGGTATATGAATGTAATGGAATACTATTGTGCTATAAGAAATGGGGAGGAGATTGACTTCATATTTACCTGGAAAGGCTTACACAAGCTGATGCTAACTGAGAATAGCAGAACCAGGAAAAATTTGTACACAATCACAGACACATTGCGTGACCGCCAACTTTGATAAACTGGACTCTTCTCACGAACACACAGTTATGAGACAACTCTACAAGTCTCAGGATGGAAGGAGATGTCTACATTCAGAGAAAGATCTAGAAAGAACACAGTTTAAATGGAGACTGAAGCAATACATGCTATTTTTCTTTTTCATATTTTATTTTGTTTCTTCTTTCCCATTGTTCACTTCATTGGTTATAACCCTTCTGTACAATCAGAGTAATGTCCAATGTGAAATTTGCAGATCCTATATTTGATTGCATGCCACCATGGGTGGGAAGGGGAGAGGGAGGTGAGAAAATTTGAAACTCAAGGGATTGTGGAGCTGAATCTAGTAAACTAAAAGTAAATAAACAAATCAATTAATAAAACAAACAAACAAAATAAGTGCATACTGTTTGACCCAGCAATACCACTTCTAGGGTTGCATCCCAAAGAGATCAGAGAAGTGGGAAGAGGCCCTGTATGTACAAAAACGTTTATAGCAGCTCTTTTTGTGGTGGCAAAGAATTGGAAATTAAGGAGATGCCCATCAACTGGAGGATGGCTAAACCAGGTGTGCTATATGAATGTAATGGAATACTATTGTGCTATAAGAACTAAGTAGCAGATGGACTTCATATTTATCTGGAGAGACATATATGGACTGATGCTGAGTGAGAAGAGCAGAACCAGGAGAAATCTGTACACAATTACAGACACAATGTATGTGTGACAACCAACTTTGATAGACTGAACTCTTCTCAGCAATGCAGGGATATAAGACAACTCCAAAAGACTCAGGATGGAAGGAGATGTCTACATTCAGAGAAAGCTCTAGAAAGAACAAAGTTTGAATGCAGATTGAAGCAAACTACCTTCACTCTTTCTTTTTCTTGTTTGGTTTTGTTCCCTCTTTCCCATTGTTCATTCCATCAGTTATAATTCTTCTTTACAACCCGATTAATACTTAATGTGAAGTTATTTGCATATCCTATATTTGATTGCATGCTGCCATGGTGGGGGGAAGGAGAGGGAAGGGGAGAAAATGTGAAACTCAAGGGATTGTGGAACTGAATCTTGTAAACTAAAAGTAAACAAATAAATTAATAAAAAAAGAATCACTGGCTTCCTTCAAGATTTAGCTCGGATGTCATCTTCTGTGGGAGACTTTTTTCAGTGCTCCCTAAATATTAGCACCTTCCCCTCTAAGGTTAACCTTGCATTTTCTCTGAATATCTCCTGTACTTATATACATATTGTCACTTCCATTAGAATGTAAACTCCTTGAAGGTGGGACTATTTTATTTTTTTCATTGTATCTCCTGGGTTTACAGTGGGAGACTCATAGTTAAAGCTTAATAAATGCTTACTAGTTCACTGATCATGTGATGTTTTAGAGGTACAACCGATAGGATTTGACAGATGAATGGATATTGGTGATGAGGGAGAGGGAAGACTCAAAAATGGTTCCATGGTTAGGAACTATGGTGGCTAAGAGACTTTAATTTGAGTGTATCAAGGTGCTTAAAAAATGACCTCCTTGTTTATCTTGGGTTTCATCTCCCTACTTACCATTTTTGTTTTGTTCTTTCTGGCCTTGACAAAGAAAATAAAATGAAGTTGAGAATTTAATAGATCTGTCTTCTCTCTTTCATCCATTATTATCATCCCCTTCACCCTGAACAGTAAATGGTTCCTTCTCTGAATCTTCTCTTTTTTCCCTTTTAGTCATAGGGACATAGAAGCTGACAGTTAATTTTGTTTCCACTGGAGTATATGTAGGACATCATTATAGAGAAGTAATATGAAAGAGGCTAGGGAAATTGAGATTTCAGACTGCTGAGAAGCCACTTTGATGCTCTAAACTTTAAATCTTATATTTTACTAATTTCAATCTGTTTTAGAAAAATATATTCAATTTAGATATGAATAAGCAATCTTTGGGGGCGTGCAAGGTTGGAAAAGAATATAATCACATTGAGATGAGAACCAAGCTATGAGATTTATGAGTTCCCATAGTTTTTCATACCCTTAAACAGAAAGCAGGTCTGAGTCCCTAAAAGGAAAAGTTGGGAATTATGGAACACAGTAGGGATCAGCCTGTGGGTTTGCAAAGGGATTTAGGCTTGATAGCTGTGGGTCCTATTTATGTCTGCAGTTACTTGAGTTGGCGGTTGATGGTATGGTATGCAATCTGGTAGGTGGCTAAGGCATGTTGTTGTTGAAATAATTTCAGTCCTGTCTGACTCTTTGTGACCCCATTTGGGGTTTTCTAAGCAAAGATACTGGAGTTGGTTTGCCATTTCCATCTTCAGCCCATTTTATAAATGATAAAACTAAGGCAAACGGGGTTAAGTGACAAGCATAGGGTCACACAGCCAGTAAGTGTCTGAGGCCGGATTTGAACTCAGGAAGATGAGTCTTCCTGACTGCAGGCCCAGCACTATATCCGTTGTACCACTTAGATGCCTAACCTTAGGGCATAGACTGTTAGAACACACAATACAAAATGTCAGAGCTGGAAGGGACCTTAGAACATACCATTAGAACACTGAATGTAACATTTCGGAACTGGAAAGGAACTTAGAACATGTTAGAATATAGAATATAAAATGTCATGGCTAGAAGGGATCTTAGAACATTAAATACAAAATATCAGAGCTGTAAAGAATCTTAGAACACGTTAAAACATAGAATATAAAATGTCAGAGCTGTAAAGAACCTTTGAACATTGACTGTCAGAACAAAGTATATAGAATGTAGAACTGGGAGGGTCCTTAAAATGTTGAACATACATCAAAGTTTTAAGGGACTTTAAAACAAATAACATACAATATCCCAATTCTAATGCTTACTAGTTTTGTGACTGGGGCAAGTCCCCCCAACTCTCTGAGTCTCAGTTTCTTAATCAGTAAGGTGGGAGATAATTTCTGTACTCTCTCCCTCATAGAGCTGTTGTAAAGAAAGCTCTCTGTAAACTTAGAAATGTTCTCTACTAGAGCAGGACAAGATATTGGAAGTGGAAGGCATGCTGCGGGGCCTACAGCCTAAACTCCTCATTTTGTGGGTGAGGAAACTTGAGGTCCAGTGAGGAGAGCGTGTCGAGGGTTGCTCAGGAAGTGATCCAAGACAGAAAGAGAACAGAAGCGAGCTTTCTTCATTCCGCTGGGCTGCCAAATGTACTTTAGCCAGCAGATGGCAGCATCCTACAGCCTCTGCCTCCTCTGTAGGGTTGCCATGGGATTCCTAGGGAGTTCACTGAGCTTTTTAACTTCTCTCCCTCTCTGTCAACTCATCCCAGCCGTCGCCCCTCCTCTCTGTAAGGAACTGTGGGTTAGTGACCTTTGAAACCCTTTCTCTTTTATTTGTATCCCCTAAGATCACATGCATTGTCTAATCTGAGCCTCCCACCAATACTGGGAGTTAAGGAGCATAAATGCTATTACCGTTTCACAGAAAAAAAAAAACAACAAAAAAAACTGTAGGTTGTCCAAAGTCACAAGGTTTAGGATACGTCATTCCTGCTTCCCAGTCCAGGGTCCTTTTTTCACTTGAACGAGGTTGCACTGTTCTCCCTTGGCCAGTTTCATGAGATTTCAGGGGGACCATATAGGAATTGTGAATTCCTTCCCATTGCATAGGCAGTGTGAGCCACAAGGAGGGTAATGTGGGACACAACACAAGCTAGCTGACTCTAAAATCTCTACCACGTGGGCCTACTCCTACAACTAAAATCCCAGCATTAGAGAAACTCATCTGAGGTCATCAATAATTAGTGAAAGTACATCAAACACAGGGTCCTGTGAGTTGTGCTAGCTATCTATGACAATTAAAGGTGTTTAACTAGGCCAGACCTGGTCATGGCTTTCAGGGAACTCATAGTTTAGTGAAGAAGGGTATGGTGCAAATTAACCATAATATAAGGCAGGGAAATAGAAACAGAGCTATTGGAGCTCAGAAGGAAGTGATCGCTCCTACCTGTGTGATGGGGATTATAAAAATGTAGCTATGCAAGGCTTCCTTCCTGAACTTAAAGATCTTCCATGGTTCTCTACAGCCACAGGGCAGTCTAAACTTTGTTTGGTATTAAAATTTCTCTGTAGTCTGTCTCCAGTTCACCTTTCTAGCCTTATACCGATCCCCCTTCACATATGTGAATCTTTAATCAAACTGAATTTCATGTCACAGCCTTTAGATGGGCCTTCAGAGAATGCCTAGTCCCATTTTATACCCCAAACATGAATTCTGCCTATAGCAGTCTGCCAAGTCATCTGTCCTCTGCTTAAATACCTGCTTAGGACTTGGCACTTCCTATCAAGGTAGCCCATTCACTGCATAGCTTTGATTGTTAGAAAGTTTCCCCTCGTGTCAGCCAGAAATGTCCTCCTTATAAACTGCATCTGTTGTTCTCTAGAGGAGCCAGTACCCAAACACATCTTGAACTCTTCAATTCATGTTTTTGTTCACCTTGTCCTCTGGGGTCTTCTCCAGTTCCTCTCATTTCCCTGTTGTCTCCTTTGACATCCTATTCACCATTCAAGCCCTGTTTGAAAGCCACTTCATCTAGGAAGCCTTTCCTTCGTCCAGCTGGATGTTTACAACTCTGTGCCCTCTGCACTCTAGCAGATATGATGTCCGCTTCTTCCAGCTGTCTTTTCTTTTCTTGATGTCTTTCCTCCCACCTCATGTGCCCTGTCTGTCTCAGCTTCACTCTTACTCTTATAGAGAAGCTTGAATCCCACAACTACAGCTGCAATGGCAATCTCTAGACAGAATCCCAGCTTGTGGTACATCCTGACTTTGTCTTATTGTACTCTTCGGTTCTTTCCCACTTAATGTTTCTTTTAATTCTCTATTTTTCTTCAAAGATAACAATGGCGTTTGGGAGACAACAAACACCATCTTCTCTAGACAAAAAGCAGATGACAACAGAATATCCCTAAGACTTTTTGTCCCCCAATTTTCAAGGCTATCACTTAGGCCTGGGTCATTTCAGGTCCTCCATTTGGTCAAAAGGAAGTAAAGAACCACATCACTTCCTCTGTCCACTATGGAAGTGAAAACAGAAGTTAACTGGGGAAATGATGAGAACTACAACAAATATTTATTGTGTAAAGGTTTATAAAATGGGAAAACTGAGAGAAGTCACAGAATTACGGACTCAAAGAGTAACAAATCACTTTAACCCACACCTGACCAATAATTCACTCTACCACATCCCCAAGTGGTCATTCATTCTCTGCTTGAAGACTTTCAGTGAGGGCGGACCTATTATCCGCCCACCACCCACCCCAATGTAGTCCATTCCACTTTGGGACAACTCTAATTATTAGACCAGAACAGTTCTAGTTCCATCTCCACTGGCTGTGTGACTCCCAGAAAGCTCCATAAACCTTGATTTCCTCCTCTATAAAATGGAGATAAATACTCGTATACTTCTCTTATAATGTGTGGGAAGTGGTGTAGAAATTGAATTATTAAGTGCCTGCTCATCAAATGAGAGTTTGTGTTTCATAAACTTTAAATACCAGTTTTTATTGTTGTTGTTGACAATGACCATGTTGTTGTTAAAGGTGGAGATTAGCCTAGATAAGTATCTCACTCCACTTAAAGTAACCAAATACTATGCACTGATACCTTTATCAGGTGAGAATATATTGCAGTTGTTTGGTCTTCAATCTCAGTTGAATCAATCAATCAAGTACAAGTTTTAGACTAAGTGTGTGGGGAAGGAGAGGGGTGATGGTGTTTGATCAATTTAGATGTCTTTGAAAGTCATTGGATGAACTGGAGGGATGTTGCATAGGAAGTATGTTCAGAATGGTTGAGAAAACTTAATTATGCCCCTAGGTCACTGGAGCTGAGGATCTGGTAAAGGAAAGAAGGCTCCAGCAATACCCCTGAGTAGGACTCATTTGGGAGGGAGGAGGGTGGAGACTAAGGCTTCAGCTGGAGAAGGACTAGAGGATTTAGATTTAATTAGAATCTCCTCATTGCATCCAGTCTGTTTTTGGTTCCTGATGAAGACACTGCCATCATTCATTACTGTCCCTGGGATGCTGCTAGTGCAGTGATGTGTTCTAAACTGGATTTCTTTTTTTTATAAATGAATCATAATGTTCATCAATAGGAAACCAAGTTTCCTCAGTCAATCTGAACAGCTTCGTTCATCATCTAGTTTACAAAATGGCTTTTAATGACATCTACATTGATCAAGGGCTTTTTTCTGTACCTAGTCTAAAGCCTGTGATTGATTGATTGAGTGAGGTGTATAGGCTTTGCATACCTAGTGAACTATCTAGTTGTGTTCTCACTGGATGAAAGTTTCAGGAATGATCTGTTTGAAGTGAGGTTAGGTAATTGTCTACACTGGTCCTCATTCTCATCATCATCACCATCACTTTGCACTGGTGGAAATAAAAAGTTTCACTAAAACTCAGTCCTTGTCATCATGGATCTCATAGTCTAATGGAACAATAAGGTATCAACACAGATGGCTATAACATACAATAAAACATAGGATATAAAGAGGCGCAAACAAAGGGCTGTGGGAGATCCCCGGGAAGGCTGTTAGTGTCTGGCAAGAGCAGGGAGGCCTCCTGGATGAGGCAGCATTTAAATTGGGCAGCAGGGAGAGAAAGGAAGGATGTACCAGGCAGGTGGTATAGGATGAACCAAGGCACAAAGGAAGGAAAGTATGGGGTGTGTTTTGGAGTTAGAGAGCAGTAGTCTGGCCCATAAAGTGCACGGAAGGGGGAAATTTGTTGATAACATTAGTCAGGTTAAGTAAAGGTTAAGTAGCTTGAACTTCATTTTTTCGATAGAGGAGTGATATGACCTGTTCTATAAGTTTAAATTTTTTTTTCTAACAGTAGGTAAAGGATGGCTTGGAAGAGAGAGATAAGAGGAAGGAGAGAGAGAAGAAAAGGAAAGAGAGAAGAGAGAGGATGAGAGAGAAGAAAGGGAAAGAAAAGTAAGAGAGAAGAGAGAGAAGAAAGAGAAGAGAGGGAGAAGAAAGAAGGGAAGGAGAGAAGGAGAGAGGGAGGGAGGGGAAAGAAAGAGAAAGAGAGAAAGACAGAGAGAGAGAGAGAGAGAATATGGATGATCTGTGGGATGCTAGCAAATGGTTACTGAATGAATGAATGGAATTTGAACTTAGAGGAGGATTTTTAAAGGGAGGTAATGTAATCATATCTATGCATAAGGAATATTGGTCTGGTAGCATCTGAAAGATGACCCAGAGGGGGAAAGAGTAGAGGCAAGGGGATCTATTAGGAGGTTCTTAGATGGCAATGAGGACCTGTCTTAGGATTGGGGCTGTGAGAGCAGAGAGGAAGGAACAGATGCGAGAGAAAGAAAGGTGGTGAATGAAGGAGGAAGGGAAAGAGATTCTTAGGCCACCTCAATCAAATGGCAGACATCCACCTCACTGAAAGACCAATGTACTATGCATAGAGAGAGCTACAAAAATAGCAACTGAGATTTGCCTGTCTGTGTCAGACTGAGACTTATTGCTGCCCACTCAGATTGGAGGCTGCAAACAGAAAAGCCGAACTTGTCCCCTAGATATTAATTATCACAGCAAAGGATGTAATGGAGCCCAGAGGATTCAGGACTTTGGGGGAAAACCAATTTCTGGAATTTCCCTGATTTACAATGGAGAAGCTAGAGAAATTGAGCTTGATTTTAGTTTAAGTATTTCTAGAGGCTGGAAAAAAAGGCAAAGTAGAACCAAGGAGTCTTCAGGAAGGGACCATGTTGCTGATCCCTATCCCAAAATGAACCACAGTACTTGTCCCTGAGTGGATCTGGGATCCTGTCCAGTTGTTTCATAAATACGCTTGATCTCATGTGGAACCAGGTGAGAGAGTATGGAAAACCCATCCTCACTGCTAAATACCCCAACCAAATTTATAGCCTGTTGAAGCTGGGTTAACGGTCATCTCAGTGACACATGGGTCATTATTATTGTCATTTGGGAGGGAGGTCAGAAATGGGCTCATGAAGAGCCCATAAAAGCTCATAAAAGAAATTCAGTCCCTTTCTGAGAACTTATGTTTGCAGAACCCCTGTCCGCAGGGAACCCCCAGTCTGCCTTCCCTCAGTGAGCTCCTAGTCTGTGCTCAGGATACCCTGAATTTGAAAGAGAGTCAAATACCTTGGAAATCTCTTCAGCCTAGAAGTTCTCTTTCACCCTTGAAAGCATGCCTCAGAAGTACCCTTTGCTCTTGGATCCCTTTCCCCTGATTGGGTAGTTTTCCCCAGAACCTCCATTGAGGGATGGTACCCAGGCTTACAATCTCTTCCTTTCCCTTCAGACTGCCCTTCTCCATATTTCTTCATGATTCCACCTCACCAGGTGCCTTCTCCCTATACAACCCTCACCTTTTTAGCTTCCTTTTGTATGTATCCCTACCCCTTAGAACAGGGAGAATGTAAGCTCCTTGAGGGTAGAGACTGTCTTTCTTTTTGTTTGTATTTTTATTGCCAGTGCTTGGCACATAGTAAATGCTTAATGAATGCTTCTTGACTTGACGTTGCCTTCAGGGCCTGACAGGGAGGTGGCACACACATAAAATCAGCCAAAATGCACAAATTTATATAGAATATACTAAATATACAATCAGTTTGATGTTCCATTCATTTCAGCCAGCAGCCTTCAGGCCAATGAGTCCACTTGGAGGGGTTAGGGTAAATCACTGAACTTTTCAGAATTAAGAACATAGTGAAAAATACCCTTTCTCTTCTTCCCTTGACCCATGCGGTATTGACTCCCTTGTGTTTGATGGGCTTTGAAGATCAAAGTAAGGGAGACCATGAATGACCTCCTATTATGAAAATGGGCAGCCAACAGCCTGAGCTACCCTCAGTTACCAGACCAGACCTGTCATCTAGGAGTTTTTGCCACCCACCCCAGAGGCGGTTTCAATTTCCAGTGTAGGCCTACTTCTCTTTAGGGAGAATGAATTTCCAGTGGAGACTTTAAGAATCAAAAACTCTCAGAATTAGAAGGGACTTCAAAGGCTATGGAGTCCAGCTGATACACACAAAAAGATTCCTCTGTTGATCGAACCTGACAATTGTTCATCCATCCTTTGCTTAAAGTCCACCGGTGAAGTAGGCCCCCTGACTTCATGAGTCAGTCTATTCTGCTTTTTCTGCAGCTTAGTGGTCAGTGAGTTTATCTGGCATTGAATCTTAAATCTTCCTCTCTGTAACTACTATCCTAGATTGCTAAATCTTATCATTTCTGCCCTCATGACATCCTTAACATCTGTTCCTTTCTCCCACTCAAATGGCTACACCCTGTTCAAAGAACTCATCACCTTTGTCCTGGACTTCAGCAGTAGACTCTTAATCAGCCTCAAGAATTTCCTTTCTTGGGAGTATCTAGGTGGTGCCATGAATAGAGCACCAGCCCTGGAATCAGGAGGACTTGAGTTCAAATCCATCTTCAGACACTTAACACTTACTAGCCCTGTGACCTTGGGCAAGTCACTTAACCCTAATTGCCCTGCCCTCCCCCCTCCAAAAAAAAGAGCCAAAAAACCCCAACCCAACCAAAGAATTTCCTTTCTTGAAACTGTCTCCTATCCTACCAAACTGATATTTGTAAAGCACAGGCCTGACCCTTCTGTTCTTCTATTCAACAGTTTTCAGTGGCTCCATTTTTCCTCCAACATAAAATACAAATGCCTCTGTTTGGCATTTAAGACCCTTCACAATCTACCTCCAGTTTATCTTTCCAGACTGATTTCACATTGCTTCCCTTCAGTGCACTCTGTGTTCCCATCAGACTCTCCTACTTGCCATTCCCTATGCATGGTCTTCCAGTTCCTACCTCTGTCATTCACACAGGCTATTCTTCATGCCAGGAATAGTCTTCCACTTTCCCTTTTTCCTTGGATTATCTAATTTCCTTTCAAGGCCCAGGTCAAGAGTGTCCTCCTATACAAGACCTTCCTAGTACCTCCAGGCTGTTAGTACTTTCTGCCCTGTAATTACTCTGTGTGTGTGTGTGTGTGTGTGTGTGTGTGTGTGTGTGTGTGTGTGTGAGAGAGAGAGAGAGAGAGAGAAACAGAGAGAGAGAGAATGTATGTGTCTGTCTATCTATCTCTTTGTATTTTTTTATTTGAGTATATGTTGTTTTTGCCTGGTAGAACATAAACTCCTTGAGGGCAGGAACTTTTTCATCTCTTTTCTTTGCATCCCTAGTACCTTGTGCAGAGCAGGTAGTTAAAGTAGTACTTTCTCAATGATTTCTAGTTCTGTCCTCTGGGTACAAAAAAACAAATCCCTCTTCTACATTTCCTCCAGTTATTTGAAGAAAGAGGGGCTGTTAGGTGGTGCGGTGCATAGAGCACTGGGCTTGGAATCAGAAAGACTCATCTTTCTGAGTTCAAATCTGGCCATAGATACTTTCTAATGTGTCTGTGACCTTGGGGAAATCACTTTATCCTCTTTGCCTCAATTTCCTCATCTGTCAAATGAGCTGGAGAAGAAAATGGCAAACCACTCCAGGATCTTTGCCAAGAAAACCCCAGATGAGGTCACAAAGAGTCAAACACAACTGAACAACTAGAAATTTCAATAAAAGTATAATATTCCCCTAAGTCTTCTTCAGTCTAAACACTATCAAATACTTCACTCATCCCCCATATTAAATGATTTTCTGATCCATTCCTCCATTCTAGCTGCCTTCCTTTGGCCATTCTCCAGCTTGACAAAATCCTTCCTAAAATGTGGCTGCTTGATCTGAAAACAACATTCCAAATGGGGTTTTACAGAGTGGAGAAGAGCAAGACCTTGCTTGTTTAGGATGCTTAGCTTCCCTTAATGCAGTCTAAAATGGCATTTTCTTTTTTGACTGCCAAATCATACTTTTGACTCATATTGAGTTTGTAGTCTAATAAAGGTCCCAGGTTATTTTCATATAAACCAGCTAAGAATCCTTCAAATGAGGAAATATTCTTAGAAAGACAGTCTTAATGGCCTCCTTTACATCCTTGTTCCTTAATGTATAGATGAGGGGATTTAACATGGTGGTCAAGATGGCAAAAATGACATTGCTGAGCACGTGTAGGTCAATGGCCATCTCCATTTGGTAGGACACATAAGCCACAGCGATGGATGAGTAGTAGGTACCAACGACCAGAAGGTGGGAGGTACAGGTGGAAAAGGCCTTGGCCCGACCTTCCTGGGAAGCAATCTTTAGAACAGAGGCCAGGATCCGCCCATAGGAGAAGAGGACAAGGAATAGAGGCACCAAGGAGACAGTCATGGCAATGCAGAAGCCAATAAAAGTCTGCTGCTCAGTCCCAGAATTCTGACAGGCAACCCTTACAACAGCAAGATGGTCACAGAAACAGTGCTCCACTGTGGCTCTGGCTGTGTATTCCAGCTGGGATGTCTCTACCATCACTGGGGCTGGGATGATAAGTGCCATGGCCCAGGCACTTGCTGCCAGCCTGGCGTTGGCTTGTGGAGTCATACGGACAGGATAGTGCAGTGGGTGGCAGATGGCTTCATAGCGATCATAGGCCATGACTACTAGGATAAAGGATTCCATGACTGTGAGGGTATGGAAACTGTACATCTGCAGGAAGCAGCCAGCAAAGGAGATGGTATTATATTGGAAGAGAAACATGGCCAGCATCTTGGGCACAGTGGTGGTTGTAAAGAGAACATCTAAGGCTGAAAGGTTGCACAGGAAGAAATACATGGGCTTGTGGAGCCTGGGGTCTCCGATAACAGCCACTAGGATCACTATATTGCCCACAACAATAAGGGTGTATAGGGCCAGGAAGATGAAGAAGAGCGGGAGAGGGGCCTCCTGAAGAGCTGGGAAGCCTAGCAGTATGAAGACTGTCATGGGAGGAGGCATGCTTTGGTTATTACAGTGGACCATGGTGACCCAGGATACCTGGGGGATAGAGAGGGAGCTCAGGCAGCATAAAGGCAAGATCCCTGGACCGTGATTCAAGACCCACATTCTTGTCCTAGCTCTGAGTATTAGTTCTCTGTCCCTTCTCTTGATCTCACTTTCCTTTTCTGGAAAGTGGGTATGATCATCCTTGCATTGCCTAGTTGTTATGAGAAAGGCATTTTTATAAGTCTTAAAATGCTAAGGAAATAGGAGCTATTATTATTGTAGCCCGGACTGGGATGATCCCTCCTTTATGTAGAATCCCTGAGTCCCAAAATTCCCAAATGTTGCCCTTGAATCTAGAACTTATTTCTAGGAACTCAGAGTGATCAGGTACCTTAGAGATCATGCCCTGCCCTTTCCCATTTTACATAGGGAGAAACTGAGTTCTAGAGAAGGGAAGTTATTTATTCAAATTCATAGGCTTACAGAACTGGGATGAGAACCTAAATCTCCTCACTTTCAGTCCAGAGGGTCTTCCAACAAACCATGCAATTAAATGATGCTTTAAAGGACCTCTGATAGTTAACAAAAAGGTACCTTACCTTTGCTCTTAAGAGTTTAGAGCTGCCTTATATCTGAAACCAGCATAAATTTAATTTTCATGCACCTTTTTAAAAAAAATGAAATCCAATTTTGAGTCCAGTTGGGTCCTAGTGGGGATAATATATAGTATGAATTATATGTTACACATTTAATATAGAGTGGGAGCAAAGAAGTAAAAAAAAAATCATGTGAATCCCTTCAGGTATGATTGAATTAGTATGAATCCCTGAATCCCTTCAGGCATAAATGAATTAATATTGTTCACAGATATTCAACTGCTTTCATCGAATGTACAAAAAAATTGTACTCAGAATAATAGTTATGCTTTCCTCATGGGACAAATCGACAAATGCTTTAGGCAATAGTGACTGAGGTCAGAGTGATACCATTGGGTCAGGTTCTTGCCAGAAGAAATTCAACTGAATTTCAGACCCAGGGTTAGGCCAGAGGGGTCCCAGCCCTGTCCTGGAGGAACTGAAGGCTGGGCCTTACTTTGGTGAGTATTAGGACAGAAAACTGGCAAAGAGAGTGAACAGGGAACAGTAACACCCTTCCAGATTGATCTAGATTCCTTGACTGCCCATAGCTCTGTTTCCTGGCTTTCTGCTTTTCATCATTCTTCCTCTTCTGACACTCTTCTCCTGGAACTGCCTGGGACAGGAGCTGCTCAAACACCTTTCAAACATAACATCTGCCCTTCTCTTGACTTTTTCTATTCTGCCATCCTTTTGGGATCAGCTCAAGACCCACCACCTGGACCACTTCAGTCCATGTTGGACCCCCCCTCTGATATCCTATAATCCATAGAGTCTGTACCATGCATTTTGCTATATGCCTTATATCTCTTAGTAACTCTTGGCTTCCCATCCAGCTACTTGAGGCCAGGGATAGATCTTCTCCTTCCTTCCATTTCCCTACAGAACCTAGCCCAAGGCTCAGCTGATAGCTCTTCCTCAATACATGGGAATGTGGCCAAGAGAGTTGAGAGAAAAGAAGTTGGGTTATGGTCCTGGCTTTGCCAATGACTCACTCTATGTCCTTGGAAAAGTCACTATCTCTGTAGGGGTCTTTAAAATATGAGAGGGTTGAACTAGGTGATTAGAAATTTCATTAGGTTGGAAAGGACCTGATAGATTAGCCAATCTGGATAGGAGGAATATAAGGCTCAGAGAGAGAAAGTTGGTTTCTCCAGGGTCACAAAGCAAAAAAGTGGCAGGTTAGCCCTAAAAATCTATGATTCTACTAGTGACCAAAGATACATTGGTTCTTTTATACCATCTTCTCCCAGGCATTGAGGATGATCTCTTTTGGAAATAGGGAACTGCCTAGCATAGACACAGACCTGGAGGAGGCTGAGTCCAGACTTATGTCTAACCTTGTTCCACTGGGCTGTAGCTTATCTCCTCAGCTTATCAGAAGAAAAAGGTTGAGGGTTCTGGGCTCTGGCTCAAGATGACAGGGACAGGAAGCCAGAAATATGCAGTCAGTTTAGAACTTCTGCCCTCTTAAGCAAATGGCCTCCCAGGTGAATGAAATCCAGAACCATAGAATATCAGAACTGAAAGAGACCTTAGAACATGGAATATAGGATGTTAGAACAGGAAGGAACCTGATAGAATCATAGTATTTAAAGCTGGAAAGAACTGAACCAATAGCAGAGTGATGTAATGGGCAAAGGCTGGACTTGAGGTCATAAAAATCTGGGTTTGGATTCTACCTTAGGTACTTGATAGCTGTGTTACTCTGAAAAAATGACTTAACCTCTCTGGATCTCAGTTCTTTCATCTGTAAAATGATCTGTAAGGCCCTTAGAGCTAATGGATTAGGACCCCAAATCTATAATTCTATAACATTAGAAGTCATCTAGTTCAACCTCTCTATTTACATATGAGGAATCCAAGGCCCAGGAAGGGAAAGACCATAGTTAGCATGGCAGGACTTGAAGCCAGGTGTTCTGACCAAGTTGTGAGCTCTTTTCCCTGCACTGTTAGGCCTGCTGCTTTTCTCTAGACAAGAAGATTGAGAATGTCAGAAGTGAGGGAAAGTTATTCATGAGCTGCAGGAAACCTTATGATTCTGAATCTTTGAACTTGAACTAGAGATTGAGAGCTTCTGCCTGTCAGGGGCAGCTTTGGTTATCTGTGAGGCTGGGGAAGGCCTCAGCCTGGTCCATTAGAGGCAGGGTGTTCTGGATGGACAATAGGAGGCTGAACAGAGATAAGTAAGATCCAGGACAGGCCAGGGGGCAGGCAAGCAACAGGAGGTCCCAGGGTAGCCATACAAGCTGAGAGTTGGAATCAGGTAAGTTTCCTCAGACATGCCTGTCATGGCAGCTTGGCACAGCAGAAGACTGACCCTGGAATCAAAAGACCTGAGTGTCTGAGTTACAGACTCTCAGAGCCTGACAGGACCTCAGAGGGTGTCTCTTCCAGCCTGTCCTTGGACAGAAATCCTCTCCACAACTCTCTGACAGGGCATCATTTGGTTTCTGCTTGAATGCCTCCGATGACACAGCACTCACTACCTAACAAGGCAACCCGCTCTACCTGGGGACAGCTCTAATGGTCAGGAAGTTTCTGTTTGCAATTTGTCCTAAAGCTAAGACTCCAAGTTCTATTTCTTGTTGCTGGTTCTGCCCTGTGGGGCTGAGGAGAACACAACCAATCTCTTCCACACAATAGCCCTTCAGAGACTTGAAGAAAGTTATTTCTTATCTAAATCTTCCCTGCTCTGCCACAGGACACTCCATATTTCATCCCTGTGCCTTGGCATCAGCCATCACATACGCTCAAGATGCACACCTTTTTGACATCTGCCTTTTCATTTATGATGCAGCTTATGAACCATCTTCTTCACAAAATCTTTCCTGACATGCCCTCTCCCTAATATACTGGTGTTCTGCTTCCCAAACTACCTTGTGTGCAATTACTTTTTGATTATTTCCTATATATTTATTCACTATATATGGATATGTATGTGTGTGTATACATACATACATACACACATACACACACACACACACACACACACATATATATATATATATATATATATATATACACACATATATGTACTTGTTACTATGCAGTGGCTAGGTGGTATAGCAGAGCGCTGGACCTAGAATCAGAAAGACCTGAGTTCAAAACCAGCCTCAGATATTTATTCTAGGTAAATTACTTAACCTTTGCCTGTCTCAGTTTTCTCTTCTGTAAAATGGGTACAACAATAGCGCCTACCACCCAGGGCTGTTGTGAGGAACAAGTGAGATAATATTTTTACAGTTCTCAGTGCAGTGCCTGGCACATAGTAGGTACTTAAAAATGCTTTCCCTTTCCTTTTCTCTGCCAGTCTCCACTATGAGAATGTAAGCTTCTTATGAGTAGGGATTATTTAATTCTTTGTATTTATACAGCTGGTGGCTACCATAGTGCCTGCTTCATACTAAACACTTGTTGATTGAGTGAGGGCTCCTCCCTATTCTGGGTCCCAGTTTCTTCACCTGTAAAATGGTGGTTGGCCTAGAGGACCTCTCTAAGGTGCCTCCCAGTTTTGACATTCTTTCTTTTTTTCTAAGGTTCCCCTTCAACTCTGACATGTCCTCGTGATCCAACAACCTTAAGGATCTTTTCATTCAAACCCCTCATTTTGTTGAGGGAGACACTGAAGCTCAAAGATGGGAAATGGCTTTCCCTGCATATGCACAAGTCAGTGGCAAAGCTGGGACCAGAACCCTGGTGTCCTGATTCTGATTCTTTGGCTATTTCTACCACATCACACATTAAACAGCTAATGTGTGCCTAGCCCTGTGAGGCACAGGAAGGAAGGAGAAAACACTGTCCTTAATTTCAGAACACTAAGTGGGGACTCAAGAGCTAGAGAATGGTACAAGGCATCTTCTAGAGTGTATTGGGCAGATTCTGAGTGTGTAGGAGGTCAGAGGAGGGAGAGGCAAAGGTTGAGGGCTTCTTGGAGGAGGTAGGTGGGACTTGAATGGAGGCTGGAATGAAGGGTAGGATAGGAAGAAATGGATAGGATATGGAGAGGCTGGGACAGTAGTCTCTTCTCCCTCCATCCTAAGTTCTGTCATATTGCCTCTTGTGGACACCCAAAGAACATCTATGGTCTTCTTCCTTGATTATGTCCTCCCAAGGCAGGGCCTGAGCTACCTTTACTACAACTGGTGGATATTTGGGACTGTGTGGCTGTTGTGGCCCTGAATCTCTCCACCTCATTCTCTACAGCAGGTTTTCCAAACTTTCACTTATTTCCTTAAGTCACTAGTGGCACTATCAGCATCCATGCTCACAAGAGATGCCTTGGTCTCAACTTCATTGGGAAGATTGAGGCCATTTCTCATGAGCTTCTTCCACTCTCCTCCATTCCTCCAAACCTCCGCCAGCCCTGTTTCCGTCCCTTGGATCTTAGAGAGTGAGGTGGCCTGTACTTGTCCTTGCCAACTTACCCCCAAACCTGTGTTCTTTGAGCCTGTTCTTTTTGGTTCCCTCTTGAGCCTGGCTCCAATGAGCATTACTCTTTATGTCAGCTTCACTGTCTCCACATCTACTGTCTTGTTTCCATCTGCTTGTGCACATGTTCAGGGCTCCTAATCCTAAACAAACAAACAAAACAAAGCTAAAAAAACCTGTCTCTTTATCCTTTTAGCTCCTCAAATTATCCTCTGATTTTTGTCACTCACTGCTTAACTAGAGGTATCTCTCTGTTCATTGTCTCTCCTTTCTTACTCCCTAGTTATTCTTCAGCTGTCTGCAATCTGGATCCTATGCCATCATCACTCTACTGAAATGGCACTCTCCAAGTTCCCCAGTGACCATGGAATCTCCAAATCAATTGGTCTTTTCTCTAATCTGATGTGCTTTTCCTTACCCAACACTGCTTTACAAACTCCCTGCCCCCCCACTCCTATATTATATTTATACCTCTGATCCCAAATTCTTGTTTCTGTTGTTGATGCCACCATTTTTCTTGCCACCCAGGCATGAAACTTCAGTTGTCTCTGACTCTGCTGTCCTTCTCACATTCATCCTCTCTTCTCTTCCTTCCCAACCTCTCCTCTCCCCAATATTCAATACTGGCGGTAACTCTGACATCCATCCCTTCCTTACCATGCTAGATGGGTGACTGGCAAACGCGTGATTCTCTAGCTTTATAACTATATCAGACTCCTAATCCAGGGGCCCTATATGCCCAATTTGTTCCTCCTTTACCCCTGCCATCTGCTCTCCAAAGGAGTTCTCAGAATCTCAGGAGAGCCTAGGAGCTAATTGCACATTGCGAAACTTGCAAATTATGTCTCCCTTTTCCCTAGAGCCATAAAAGTGGTGGTGGTAACTGGGGCTTTACCTCTGGGTGTGAAATTCAGAGACTACCAACATAACCATCTTGGGGCTATATCCCAGGTGAGGTTCTCAGCTCATTCTGTCTCACCAGAAGTGCAAAAACTCCTAGTTTCACCTTTTCCTCTCTTCCTGAAGATGTTGAGATGGATCATAGGATATCAGATCTGGAAAGGACACTTAAACATAGAATATATCGTGTTGGAGGGAGAAGACACCTTAGGCCATAGAACGTCAATAGTGGAAAGAACTTTGAAATATAGAATGTTAATGCTGGGAAGGACCTTAGAACATACAACCTAGAATATTAGGGCTAGGAAGAACCTTGAACGTAATCTAGTTCAACTCCTTCATTTATAAAGATAGGTGAAGCCCACGGAAAGGAAGTAATGAGTTGAAAGTCAAACAGTCAGATAGTTATGGAACTGGGAGTAGAGAGTCTCTGGAGTCCAAAACAACTATTTGACATGGTCCCAGTAGAATAGAAATTCTTTCACAATAGGACCTGTTTTGTGTTTGTCTTCAGATCCCCAGAGACTTGCACAATGTATATATATTAGGTGCTTAATAATTGCCTGTTGAATTGTCTTGTCTAAGCATTGGGAGCAGGACCCACTGGGTTTACTGGGCTTGAGTTCCCTGAATTTGTGTGAAATGGAGGGGAATGGGGACACTAGAAGGCAGACCTCGACTTCCTGTCCAATACTCTTTTCCCTACAGCACTCTGGATCCTACCTGTGACATTTTCACCTGGGAAAATATTGTTGAAGGAACATGGGGGCAGGGAGTGAGGAAGATGTGGGGAACTGTTGCTAAATGTATGCCAAAGAAAGCAGAGCCTGCTTCTATCACATTGTTGCCTAAAAGGGAGAGTAGCTGCTCAGTTTCCCTGAGCAAGGAAAGAAATTCATATTCATTCTCTTGTCCTCAGTATTGTGCTCCATTTTTTTAAAGGGGGGGCATTGCAGCAACTAAATATTTGAAGGTAGCTTAGTCAGCCAATAAATATTAAGTGCCTACTGTGTGCCATGCCCTGTGCTAAGGACAGGGGATACAAAGAAAGGCAAAAGACAATCCTTGCCCTCAAAGAGCTTATAGTCTAATGGGGAAGACAACATGCAAGCAACTATATACAAACAAGAGACAGACATGACTGTTGTGGTGAAGCCTTCAAGAGGAGGAGGACCTTGAATCAGATGTGTTTGGAAGGACAGTAGACCAGGAGTCTAGAGTGATGGGCTCTAGTCCTAGCTTGGCAACTAAGTGGCCATATGACCTTCCACCATCAACCTGTTTCCCTCTTTGTAAAATGAAAAATGAGAACTATGTAAATAGTCTCAAAGTTCCCTTGCAGCTCTTATATTCCATGTATTATATAGACGGTTGCCAATTCTATTCTATTCTATAGATGATAGCTTCTTCTTCTTGCCTTGAGTCATTGGGGGTTCTCCTGGTTACTGGGACCCAAGACAATATTAATTTTTCCTCTCCCTCCCACCATTCTCCCATAAAATGTTAGGTCATCAGTGAACTGGGCATTTCATGACTCTCTCTGTCTCTCTCTCTCTCTGTCTCTCTCTCTGTCTCTCTCTGTCTGTCTCTCTCTCCCCCCTTGCTCTCTCTCTCTCTTTCTCTCTCTCTCTCTCTCTCTCTGTCTCCCCCCCCCTCTCTCAATTGAATTCAATAAGTATTTATTAGGTGCTTACTGTGTGCAAGGCAATGTTCTAGGAACTTCAGATACGATGACAAAAATGAAATGACATCTGCCCTCAAGGAGCTTACATTTATTGGGAGGAACTTATATCTTGCTGACTTACATACATCACTCTCCCCTGACTCCCTACATTGAGTTCAGGCATCAGTCTGAAGAATTCAAATGACTTAACACATGTAAAGTACTTTTCAATGCTAATGCTTCAATGCTACTTAAATGCTAAAAATTAAAATTAAATTAAATTAAAACCAGTGGTCTACATTGCTCCTCTTTGAATCATGGAGTACTGAAAACACGACTCTTGGCTTCAGAAGGAAGGTCATCCACCTTATAATAAGTCCTAGAAAGAAACTAGGACTCTCCCTCTCCCCGTGAGTACTGAACACTTTTTAAAAAATTATTTTTTATCTTTTCGGTATTTTATTTTCCCCTAGTTACATGTAAAAACAATTTAAAACTTTGAGTCCTAAATTCTCTCCCTTCCTCCCTCCCCACCTTCATCCCCCATTGAGAAGGCAAGCAATTCAATATAGATTATATATGTGTAGTCATGCAAAACATTTCCGTAATAGTCATGTTGTAAAAGAAAACATAGACAAAAAAACTCTCAAGAAAAATAAAGAAAGTAAAAATGTATGCTTCAATCTATATTCAGACAGCATCATCTCTTTCTTGGGGAATGAATAGCATTTTTCATCATAAGCCCTTCAGAATTGTCTTGGATCATTGTATTGCTGAAAATAGCTAAGTCATTCACAGCTGATCATTTTATAATATTGCTGTTACTTTGTACACAGTACACTTCACTTTGCATCAGCTCATGAAAGTCTTTCCAGGTTTCTCTGAGAATATCTTGCTCATCATTTCTTATAGCATAATAGTGTTCTATCATAATCACGTACCACAATTTGTTTAGCCATTCCCCAGTTGATTGATGGGTATTCCTTCAATTTGTAATTCTTTGCCACCACTAAAAGAACCGCTATAAATATTTTTGTACATATAGGTTCTTGTCCTTTTTATTTTTATCTCTTTGGGATACAGACCTAGTAGTGGTATTGCTAGGTCAAAAGGTATGCATAATTTTATAGCCCTTTGGGCATAGTTCCAAGTGAGCACTGAGCACTTCTGAGCAAAACTGGCCTTAAGTAGGAGGAGGGGAATGAGGGAGGGTACAAAGGAGGAGGGGACAAGAGAGCAGGAAGACACAGTTCCAGAAATCAAGGTGCCTATGGTCTGATGGGAAAATACGACCTCTGCTTTTAAGGAGGCCCCAATACGAGGAGGGGAGGAAGAGGTATTAATGGCACTTGCTTTTGGGAAACCCCTGATCTAATGAGTTCTTGCTTTCAGGGAGCTCCCAGAATGACTCATATTATTTTTTTCAGAACTTCAAGTTTTCAGCAGATTTTTGAGCTCTCCAAACTCTCTCCCTCAATCTTTATATAATACAAGCTCAGTTCCTTTTCTATTCAGGGATCCAGTGGTTTAGGGGATAGAGCACTGATTGGACCTGCAGTCAGGAAGACCTGAGTTTAAATCCAGCCTCAGACACTTATTGTGTGACCCTAGAGCAAGTCGCTTAACTTCTGTTTGCCTCAGTTTCCTCAACTGTAAATTGGGGATGATAATAGCACTACTGCTCCTCAAGGATTTCTGTGAGGATCAAATGAGGTAAAATTTGTTAAAAAAACAAAAAAAGAACTTAACACAGTGTCTGGCACATAGTAGGTGCTCTCTAAGTGCTTATTCCCATTGGCACTGCTTCTTAGGTGAAATTCTTTGTTGATAATACACTTCAGTCTACTTATGTCCACTATGCTTCCTCCATTGCTCTTTGGATAGTCTATAATTTTGATTCTTTAGAGACCAGGGCCTTCCTTAACTTACACAGTGTCACTGGATGAATATTGATATTAAAAAGATGGGCTTTTTTTCAGGGATAAGCTTAGGATCATTCCTTACACAGTTGTTCCAAAGGTTATCTAGCTTTCTCTCCTTCTCTCAGTTCCATTCTAGGCATTGATCATTGTTCATCCACAACACTGATGGACTAGTGATATGAGCTGACATCCACAGTGTCCATCCAATTGTATATCATAATATGGACAATAGGTATTTGTCATCCACTTGATTTTCCCTGAATGGATAGTTAGGTGAAACATTTTAGAGTGATTATGGATCTCACTTAGGAGTCTGCAATATTCTGGGGTTTGATGTAATGCTATTCACAAACAGAAGTATTTTTTCAGTCTATAGGCAACCCTTCTTCCATTTGTATTCTGTACTGGATATCCTCTGTGACAGCGATGAACCCCACTGATGAGCAAATGTGTCCTTGTTTTATGCCTTGCTTGATACTGATGTCACCAAACAACATTTTCCAAGGGATCTGGAAGGATTTTACATATGTATGAGAGATACTTTGATCGAGGAGAACTTTTAGGTGACTCAGTGCGCTGTCAAATTAAATGCTTTTTCATAATTAACAAGCAATAAACACACTACAGTCATATATTTCCTGTCCTTTCCTGTCCCTTATGTGATAATAAAGCTGTGGTCATAGAATATCATTTATAAAAACTTTCTTGTTCCCTTTGGATACCTTCAGTGAAGATACCCCTTAGAGGTGTAGATTATTTCTTTTGGGGTAAAGAGTTAACCAGTGAGGGTTACTTAGCTGTAACAGGGGAAGGACATTCAGAAGAGGGAAAGGATATTCCTTGAGGATACAATGGATTCAGCTGAGTGCAACTTTCTTGTCCTACTGTTATTCACAATACTACACAAATGTTAGTCACAACGCCTTAGGAAAGAACTGCAGATGCTGTTTTTGTATTTGGGAGACCAGGAAGCCAATGTCCACAGCCTGAGCCAATTAAATCTCGGGTAGTTTTCATGCCTTTAAAGAAGAAACTAGCCTCATCTGCCTAGAGGGGTGGGGTGCGTGCATGCGTGCGTGCGTGCGTGTGTGTGTGTACACACACACATGTACAAAGATGCACATACACACTCTGTATATATGTAATGTGTATGCCTACATATGTGTGCATATATGTGTATAATGCGTCCATACACATGTGTATATATGTGCAGATATACTTTTTCCTCAAAAAGATTTTATATAGATGGGAAAGTAGTATATGGATTGCTACTTATTAATATTTTCTCAATTGTCTTTTCCTAAGTGGTAATGCTAATATGTGATTTTTAAAAAAAATTAATATTCTTCTCTATTTCAGTTATTTTGAGAATTGCTTAAAGACCTTAAAACCATGTCATCCCCATTATATCTCCTCTATATGTACTTGGTTTGATCCAGCTTCTTTTCCTATCTGTTTTCTTCAATGCCATTTCTATTTCCTCATATAGCATTAAGGATAACCTAAACAGACATACGAAAAAGTAATTTGAAAAAGCCTTCAAGAGATATAAAAACATCCTAAATCCGATGGGATTTGAGGCCAACTCTCTGGATGAGTGCCAAGGGGAAATGGAGCAAAGAAATGATTAGAATTTAGAGAGGCTAATCCAAGAGATCTTCCTGGAGGAGGTAAAGATGCTGGAGGGATTTGAAGACAGGAAGGACAAGGCTTAGAATGGCAGGAAGATGGGGAGAGTCCTAGGACCCAAACTAGCAGATTCTAGATAGAGATCATATCTTCCAACCCCTTCATTTCACAGAAGAAATTTAGGCTTAGAAAAGTTGATTAGCCCATACCCATACAGCTAGTGTATAGCAGGGCTGGGATACAAACCCAGTTCTCCTCATCTCGTATCTAGTGGTCTTCCCAGTATACCATAAAACAGAACTGAAACTAGGGCAGGGAGATAGGACTTTTCTTCGTGGTAAGGACTTGCTCTAGGGTAGGACATTTGCTCCAGTGAAGGGTAATGTAAAGGGTCTGGTTGACAGCCCTGCCTAAGGAGGAAGGGCTACAGCCTGGTAACTTGGAAGAGCTAAGCTAGGGTGGGTGGAGCTGGTGATGAGGTGATCATGAGATTTGGGGCAGAAAGGGATCTTCTGCTGGGGAAACAGTAGACTTTAGGTCAGGTTTTATCTTTGGAGTTCCTTAGGGGATAGAGAGGTTGTAGATCAAGGCTGTTGGGACCTGAACTCTAACTGGGCCTGGGGGGGGGGGCAGGAGGGATACTTGGCTCTGACTCGGACTGTGTTTGTGGCCCAGTGAGTTAGGCCTCTCAATGACAATAACAATGAAACTTCAGGGGCCTTGAACTGTTACACCTGGGAAGGAGAGCATTCTAGAATACAAAAGCCCAAGGGACCATCAACAGATTGGCAAGTGGGAATTTGGTTAGAAAGATTGGATAGAAAGTGTATTAGGTAACCCTGTGAGCTAAGATGGAGAAGCCCATGGAAGCTGGGTACCGATCTGCCCATCAGTGAGGGAAAAATGCCACCCCAGAGAGGAGTCTTCTGCCTCTCAGCACCACCCTTCATGGTTCACCAGAAGAGATGTGGAAGGAAAGGTCATAGACCTTCAACCCCTTCTGGAGGGCCCAGCCTTCCTCCAATGTCTCTGCCCTCCTAACCAGGGCATGCTTCCTTTCTCTCAGAGTTTTGCTACTTTTGGCTACTCAAAATTTCCTGCATAAAATTTGGGGAAATTGGGGCTGGCATAGACTTGAAAGGATCAAGAGGCACCTTCCCCTTTTCCTGCTCAGAGGCCATGCCCAGGGTCACATGGCTTCCTGCTCAGGAAGGGCCAGTTCCCCCAGGGAGGTTAGACTTTATCTACCTGCCTGACAGAGCCAGGAGCCCTGGGTTCTCTATCTCTTCTTTGGCACTGCTCAGCCTCTGTATCTTCCTCTAGTCTAAAAGGAGTTTTGACAAAATGGTCTGTAGCTCTAAGAGTGTGAGGCTTTGAATCTGCCCCACATTCAAATGCCATGACAGTAAGAGTTGAACAAGACGCCTTCTGTGACCTTGAATAAATAACTTCCCCCATTTGGGGGCTCTATTTCCTCTTGTGTAAAATGAAGAAGTTGAACCCATTGATTCCCAGGCTCCCTCACAGCTCTGACCTGATATTTGGAGAACTTGGGAAAAGGGACACAAATGGTGGCTCATGTCCTCTGTTAAGCCTCTCTAAAAAAGCATTTCTCTTTTGCCATTTCTCTTTTGTCAGGTCCCCACCTGACCCCCAGCCCAGACCCACCTTAAGTAATCAGGCTTCTTGTAAGTATAAAGAAACAACTGATCTTAGCGCCTAGTTAGAAATAATTGTTTTCAAACATACCTATGATAGAGAGAAAGCCAGTTGATATAATCACCTCTATTAACACAGATCTACAGGTAAGTACCTGCTTTGTAATTCATAGCATTAGACAATTGCCTGGGTCATTTAGGGTCTCACAGACGGAAGCGTCAGAGGCAGGACTGTTGTCCAGAATAATTAGTTGAAAAGGAAGCTGTCAGTTGGCCTGCCTCCTCCTGGAGTGGGGGTGGGAGTAGCCTCCCCAGCATTGGCCTTGTGGTGCTCCAGGGGGTCCTTCATGCCTCAGGCATGTTTTGTGGTATTTGTCACAGCAGCAGAGATTCCTGCTGTGGTTCTGCCTCCAGAATAGGCTGTGGTAAATCCTTAGAGGAGAACTGAGGATTGGGCAGCAGGCTGCCTGGGCAGGAGTGGAGGAAACAGAGAGAGGCTCCAGAGGGAGGGTAGGGAGACAGTCATGGGAAGGGGAGTGAGTGGAGAGGCCCCCTGAAGCATCACTGCTGACAGCCATTGTGTCTCTCCCTGCAGGGTTTCACAGCTCCCCAACGTTGGTAGACAAAGATGAATCACTTACCCACAGTGATAGCGACACATTTTCAGTCTGGAAAGGAGGCAAAAGGAGGAAAGAGGAGGAGGAAGAGAAAGGGAAGAAGAGAGAGGAGAGAGAAGGAATGAAAAGGAGAAAGAGACAGAGAGAGAGGGAGAGAGAAGAATGAGAAAGAGAGGAAAATGAAGAAAGGGAAAGAGGAAGAGGGAAAGGGAGAGAGGAGAAAGTAGAAAGAAATGATTAACGTAGTCACCCTCCCAGCTCTACATCCCTCTGTTCTTCACAGCTGGGGCTGGTGCACCTCTGCCACCCTCAGCATAGACAGGGAGAACTCAGGTGCCCCAGGCCAAGAGCCACAGGCTTAGCATCCAAGCTACTCTAGTACCAATCTCCAGTCTTGTACTTGGTTGTATTTCCTAGGTCTCTGTCTTATCCTTTCCAGGCTTGAGGCCTTTATAATTTCCTACTTAGTGCCTCCAGCATCCTATCTGAACCCACCTTAGGGATGCCCATCCTGCTCCCAAGCCTCAGATTCTGTCTGTCTGTATCCAGATATCTCAGTCCCCCTACCCCATCTCTCTTGCCTTAGTCTAATCCATTCATTTACAGATGTGTAAACAGAGAACCAGAGATTGAGTGATTCTCCAAGGTCATACAGTGAGTCAGTGGCAGAGCTGAGAACAGAATCAGGTCTCCTGATTCCCAGGCTGGTCCCCTGCCTTTCTCTGGCTGAGCAGGGGGTAGAATCCCAGGAAATGGGAACCATGGCCAGGGATTTTAAGCAGGCTCTGCTGTAAGGTGGGAGTGGGAGTTGAGTTCTCTTTGTGGGGGTAGGGCAGAGGAGGGGAGTGAAGAAGCATCTGCCCAGGAGAAGGATGGCTCCCCCCTCTCCATCTCTGATAAGCAGAGAGAGGATAAAATTACCTACTCGTCCTTTTTGTGTATCTCCCCATCCGACACAGGGCTGAAGATAAAAAATGAACGACACGGAATCCAATCTCCTCGGGA
>CM053596.1:97017655-97075374 GCA_028646575.1 Pseudocheirus occidentalis
ATTCTGAAGGAATTATTCTCTTCAGAATGCTTTTGAGATTCTTTTTCCATCTGGGAAATTCGACTTTTTAAGGTGTTCTTCTCCTCATTGGCTTTCTGGGCCTCTTTTACCATTTGAGTTAATCTATTCTTTAAAGTGTTGTTTTTATCAGTCAGGTTGTTGAATCTCTTTTCATGATTTTCTCTCATCATTCTCATTTCTCTTCCCACTTTTTCCTCCACTTCTCTTATTTGGTTTTCAAAGTCCTTTTTCAATTGGTGTATAGCTTCTAGGCATTCTTCAAGTGTCTTGGAAGCATTTGGTGTGGGAGTTCTGACTGTGTTGTCTTCCTCCCGTTTCATTCTTTGATCCTTTTTGTCCACAAAAGGGATTCTAGAGTTTTATTGCTATTCTTATTTTGGTTCCATTTCCTCATGTTGGCAAGTCAATTAATTGGTTGTTTTTTTTTTTAGCTCTGTGAAACCCTGCTTCCAGAGGGGAAAGCTCTGTTCCAAATCACTGGGGTTTTCCCAGCAGCCGGAGCTATTAGGGGGCTGTTGCAGGGCCCCCCCAGCTTTGGCTTGCTGAAAGCACACCCCAGGACCACCACCCAAGACCACAATCTGGATCCAGGCTACTCAATGCAAGAGCACTTGGCCCTGATCAATCGACTCAGCCCCCCTGCAGAGTCAGCAGGCCAGGGGCTCTGAAGCAGCCCAGTGGGGGCCGTCACTAGTTCAAGCAGTTCCCTTCCCCCACTGATTCCTTGCCCTGGGGGCAGTTTGGCCAAACTGCTTTTCCTCCCCCAAATTAAGTTTCAAAGTTTCACTTTCACTTTCACTGACCCTTTCTAATTCTTCTTTGCTGGATGTGAAGATTCCCTCAGGTGCTTTAGATCTTCTCTGAAGTAGACTCAAGAGGGGGGCTTGGGAGGGCTTGGCTCCTCCTGGGCGCCCTGGGGCCTGGCGTGGCCACAGCTGTGGTTTGGGGCTGGTCTGGTCTCTGCTCCGGGCCTGCAGGACTGCTGGATGAGTCCCTCCCGCCGAGCTGCCCCTCTCTAGTCCCTGCCCTTCATGTCTTGGTAGATGTGGAGGTACTGGAGGCTGTAGATCTTCTCTCCTGCAGACTGGCCGTGGCTCAGCTCAACTTGGCTCAGCTCAGCTCCTTCCCACCGCCCCGGGCTTGGCTGCGGTCTCGGCTTCAGGCTGTGCCAGCCTCCACTCCTGGCCCGTCGCAATGAGCTCCTGCTGCCGAGCTGCCTTCAGCAAGAGATGTGTTTTCTGTATTTTTGTGAGTCTGAGAGTCCTAGACTTTGTCTGGGGCCATATTTTATGGGTGTTTAGGGTGGTTGTATAGGAGCTGCAGAGCCTTGCTGCCTCTACGCCACCATCTTGGCTCCGCCCCCCCCCCACCTACATGCACTTTCAAATGAGTTCATTGCATTATTAGTTTTACTTAATTGTTTTACCAGAAACATCTCATAGAGTTGGGGGAGGCATGTGTGTAATCTGTCAATGTTTGTGTTATAAAAACAAAACATATCAAAAAAATTTTAAATTGTCCTACTTGTCTGTTTCACCTTCTGAGATCTCTTTTGCTCTCTTCTGATTATTTTTAAAACGTTCCATTGATGCTGTTTCTTTTTTTCTTCTTCTTTTCCCCCATCACAATCACTATCCATAACTTCCCCCCACACTGCCAAAGAAGCCCTCCTTCATGACATATAAGCATAATCAAGCAAAGCAAATCAACACATGCCTTGTGTAGGGAAATGAGTGTCTCATTAGTCCATCACCTCTCTGCTTCATCATGAGCCTTCTGAAGTCAGGGCTGGTCACTGCATTGATCTGCAGAGTTCTGAAAGCTACCAGCTATTATTAATGTAGAATGCCAGAACTAGAAAGAATCTTAGAGTAAAGGATGACTGGGATAGAAAAGATATAGAAGACCATTTAATTCAAACCCCTCATTTTACAGATAGAGATTCTGAGACCCAGAGAAGGGAAAAGGCTTGCATAAAGCACCCTGAGTCTGGGACAAAGCTGAAATTAGTATCCATATCTCCCAAGTGAATCCAGAATGTCTTCCATTGTAAGCAATATTTTTTCTCCCATTTTAAAAAGGAGCTGTACTTGCAGTCCCTTGCCTGATTTAACCCCACACTCCTATTACATAGCTTTGTCAAGTGCTTTTGTTTTTCATTTTACAGATGCAAGGCAAAACAAGAACTTTTTAGGTACTTTCTTTGTGTCACTTGTACACTGAGGATATAATATAAACATAAGCAAAAAGTTCCTATCTTCAAGGAGCTTGCATTCTTTTTTTTTCCTTTTTGGAGGGGGAAAGCTAGGGCTGTTGGGGTTAACTGACTTGCCCAGGGTCACATGGCTAATATGTGTTAAGTGTCTGAGGCAAGATTTGAACTCAGGTCCTCCTGACTCTGGGGTTGGTGCTCTATTCACTGCACCACCTAGCCACCTAGCTACCTAGCCCAAAGCTTACATTCTAATGGGAGAAGATGACACACAAAAATCTGTGTCAGGTCACAGTGTTGAAGTCTAGAAAGTCAGAAGAACAGTAGGGAAGGGAATGAAGTTTGACTGGCCTGGGCCCTTCCTCAAAATAGAGGGACCAGTAGGAAATGGGGGACACCAAGGTTTAGAAAGGTGGCCCTACGATTTTATATTTGCCCAAGGTCACACACTGAGTTAGCTGTGTCACTGGAGTCATAGACCTAGCTCTTCAACTGCCTCACTATGTGGTCTTGGGAAAATCACTTCGTCTCTCTAAAACTTGGTTTTCTAATACTTAAAGTGAGAGAATGATACTAGATGATTTCCAAGGTCTCTTTCACACAAAATCTTATGTAGGCTACATTAGAGCTAAAAGAGATCTTAGAACACAGAGTATAGTATTCAGAGGTATATTGAAGGTATTTTAGAAAATAGCTAGTCCACCCTCTCATTTTATGGAGAAAAACATTAGACCCTTCAAGGTCAAATGACTTGTCTAAGGTCATATAGCTTCCTATGGGCAGAACTCAGATCAGAACTTATATCTCTTCACTACTATCAGTATTATTTCATCATCTTCTATGGTTATGTACTTGGCTAGAAAATGCAGACTGGACTCTTGCCGTCATGGGTAAGTCTACTCAAGAGGCCCAGTCAGAGATCAGAAGATTTCTTGGTAAGCATAGACTTAGACCATAGGGAGTTGGGTCTTTAAGGGATATTTCCTATAAGATATAGTTGTCTAATGACTATTGTCCTTCTCTATGTATATTTCTGTCTAAAACACAGAGGGTGGGGTAGTGTATAAACTCAGCAATGGGTAAAGCTCCTAGGTTGCTTCATTGAGTCTCTGTTTACTACAGATGAAATTACTTACTGCTCCACTTTCAAAGAATTCAATAGCAACAGTTGTGTCTCATGGATGGTCTGTTTGGTTTGGGAATAGAAAAATCAATCCCTCTGGGAGTTCTGCCAAACCACACCCATGGCCGGGAGTCTACTCTGTCATTAATCTGTCTACTCTGATACAGTTGAATCCCTTTTCCATTTCAGGTCCAATTGTCTGGCCCCTTCCCTTGCTCCATGCCAAATTCTGTACCCTCTATCTTCTTTCCTGAAACTTCCCACCTCTCCTTTTGTCAGTAGTAAGGATATTCTTGTTAATAATAATAAGTAATGACAGCTGACACTTATATAGAACTTTGAGATTTGAAAAGTGCTTTTTACATATTTCATTTGACCTTCCCAATGATTTTGGGAGGTATGCAATAGTCATCCCATCTCCTATCTCCTTGCCTTTGCATGTTCTCTTGCCTAGAATTCACTTCTTCCTCATCTGAACCTCATAGAATCCACAGCTTCCATAAGGGATCAGTTCCTTTCTTTATTTTCACAGTCATTAATGTTTTCTCACTCATCAAATTAACCTTCGTTTATTTAGGTACCTTTTATGTGTTGTCTTCTCCCATTTATAATGTACGTTCTTTGAGGGTAAGAATTATCTTTCCTTCTGCTTTTATCTATATTCCCATAGCTTAACACAGTGTCTAGCACAGAGTGCATTCTTAATATGCTTGTTGACAGACTAAACTCTGGAGACTTTGAACCTGAGAGAGGAAGGTATGTGGTGGAGTTTTATTACTTCAAGAAGCTGTAGCATTTATAGTAGCCACACCCTGGCAAACCATCTTGTCAGAAGTGCTAAACAAGATTGAGGGTAACCCGTGTTGAGTTGATGAGTTAGTGGGATGTCTCCCTCAAGTATGTGAAGGGTTTCTCTGGCAAAATGGGCAGATGAGAACAATTTATTCCAGTGGCCATGAAGGCAGCTGATGCAGGTGCTATAGAGCACTTAGAGCTTGGTCAGGCTTCAAAGATATCAAGGTCATTCACTGCATCCCAAACCATTGCCAGTTGTCCTGACTTTTGTCTTGCCACTTGACTTCAAAGATTTTGGAAGATAAAGTGAAGCTGATGATTTTGTGCAACTCTGCCTCACTTAAATCCAATTCACACACAAGTCAAGACATTACCCTGTGATGTTGTTAGTCCTCTTCAAAATAAAAAAGCTCCATAAGTCTATCATTACTATAGGGTCAGTGATCTGTTTCTTGGATTATGGACTCTCAGACTCATGGTATGAGAAAAAGAGCTCAGGATTTGGGGTCAGGAGACATGGATTCCAACCCTGATGCCCATACTCACAATCTGTATGAGCAAACATGTGAACTATCTGTGATTGCTTCAGGATGGGGAGTTCTTTTTCAGGTATTAATTGGACTGTAAGCCTTGGAAGTCTCTTCTAAGTTTAAAATTCTGTGAGTTTATTATTCTGTACACAGTAACTCCATTGAGGAATCTTAAGGTATATTTCTTTAATGAATATTGTTGCAAAAATTTGAAATGAATATGAGCAAATAGGCTACAACATATTAGAATAATTAGAATATTGGAATTATGTACTATGACAATGTTGGGTTTATACCAAGAGTACATGGTTGGTTGAATATGAAGAAAACCATAAATATAATGAATCATGTTAATAATGTAAATAGTACAAAAACAATTATATTAATTGATGTTGTAAAATCTTTTGACAAAATTCAACACCTGTTTTTGTTTAAAAAATACTGGGTGGGAACCAAGATGGCAGAGCGAGAAGTAAGTCATCCTCATTCTCCTTTACTGACTTCTATAAAACCCAAAAATGCCACCCCAGGAAAAACCCTGGAACAGCTGAACTAGAAGAAAGATGGGGTGCAACAGTCTTTTAACCCAGAAAGCATGGGGAATTAACAGGAAAGGTTTCTCTCTTTCTCTAATGGAAGAGGAGCAATACAGGGAGAGAAGTATCCCAGCAAGTCTCACCTCAGCAAACCAGCATGTCTGACTATGTGTTATGGCATAAAAACCTCTCAAGCTATTGCAGAAAGGCAGAATTATTAAATGAATCCTTTTCAAATCATGATGCAATAAAATCACATGTAGTAAAGGGCTGTGGAAAGATAGACTAAAAATTAATTGGAAACTAGATAAATCTAATCCTAAAGAATGAGTGGGTCAAACAACAAATCATAGAAACAATCGATAACTTTAGCCAAGAGAATGACAATAATGAGACAACATACCAAAACTTAGAGGATGCAGGGAAAGCAGTTCTTAGTGCAAGTTTTATATATCTTAATGCTTACTTGAATAAAATAGAGAAAGAAGAGATCAATGAATTGAGCATGCAACTAAAAAAGCTAGAAAAAAGTGAAAAATCCCAAATTAAATACCAAATTAGAAATTCTGAAAATCAAAGGCAAGATTAATAAAATTGAAATTAAGAAAACTATTGAATTACTAAAGAAAATGAAGAGTTGATTTTATCAGAAAAAAAACAATAAAACGATGAAACTTTGGTTAATTTGATTTTAAAAAAGAAAACTAAATTACCAGTAGCAAAAATGAAAAGTGTGAATTCATCACCAATGAAGAGGAAATTAAAACAATAGTTAGAAACCATTTTGTCCAACTGTATGCCAATAAATTTGAAAATCTTAGTGAAAGGGGTGAATATTTACAGAAATATAAATTGTTCAGATTAACAGAAGAGGAAATGAAATACCTAAATAACCCCTTTTCAGAAAAAGAAATTGAAGCCATCAATGAACTCCCTAAGAAAACATCTCCAGGGCCAGATGGATTTATAAGTGAATTCTACCAAACATTTAAAGAACAATTAATTCCAATATTATATAAACTATTGGTGAAATAAGCAAAGAAGAAGTCCTACCAAATTCTTTTATGATACTAATGTAGTGCTGATACCTAAACTGGGAAGAGCCCAAACAGAGGAAGATAATTATAGACCAATTTCCCTAATGAATATAGAAGCAAAAATTTTAAATAAAACATTAGTAAAGAGATTACAGCAACTTATCTTGATGATAATACACTATGACCAGGTAGAATTTATACCAGGAATACAGGGCTGGATCAATATGAGGAAAACTATTAGCATAATTGACCATAAAAACAACAAAACTAACAGAAACCACATGATCATCTCAATAGCTTTTGACAAAATATAACACCCATTCCTAGTGAAAACACTAGAGAGCATAGGAATCAATGGTGTCTTTCTTAAAATGATAAGTAGCATCTATCAAAAACTTTCAGCAAGCATTATATGTAATGGGGATAAGCTAGAAGAATGTCCAATAAAATCAGGGGTGAAACAAGGTCGTCTATTATCTCTACTGTTATTCAATATTGTGCTAGAAATATTAGCTTTAGCCAGAAGAGAAGAAAAAGACATTGAAGGAATTAGAATAGGCAAAGAAGAAACAAAGCTAGCATTCTTTACAGATGATATGATGACACACTCAGAGAATTCTAGAGAATCAAGTAAAAAACTACTTGAATTAGTAAACAAACTTAACAAAGTTGCAGGGTATAAAATAAACCCACAAAATCATTAGTATTTCTATCTATTACTAAAAAAAACCCAACAGCAAGAGATAGAAAGAAAAATTTCATTTAAAGTTACTGTAGACGTTAAAAAATATTTGGGAGTCTACCTGCCAAAACAAACTCAGAAATTATATGGACACAATTACAAAATGCTTTTCACACAAATAAAGTCAGATGTAAATATGTGGAAAAATATCAGTTGCTCATGGGTCGGGCTAATATAACAAAAATGGCTATTCCTAAATGAATTTACTTTTTTGTTGCCATGCTAATCAAACTACCAAAAATTATTTTACAGACCAAGAAAAAAATAATAACAAAATTCATCTGGAAGAGCAAAGGGTCCAGAATATCAAGAGAATTAATGCAGTTGTTCTCAACCTCTAGGTAATGTTCAATTTGTAACAATGAAAATGCATCCTGCATATCAGATAGATTCATAACAGTAGCAAAATTACAGTTATGAAGTAGCAACAAAGATAATTTTATGGTTGGGGGTCACCACAACATGAGGAACTGTATTAAAGGGTCGTGGTGTTAGGAAGGTTGAGAACTACTGAATTAATGAAAAGAAATGCAAGGGAAGGTGGCCTAGCTGTACCAGATCTTAAATTGTATTATAAAGTAGCAATCATCAAAACTACTTAGTTCTAGCTAAGAAATGTGTATCATTGAGAATTGTACCCCAAAAGTGGTGTATCAGTGGAATAGGTTAGGTACACAAGACACAATAGTCAATTACTACAGTAATCTACGGTTTGATAAACCCCAAAACTCCAGCTTCTGGTATAAGAACTCAGTATTTAATAAAAACTGCTGGAAAAACTGGAAAACAGTATGGCAGAAACTAGGCATAGACCAACATCTTACACCATATACCAAGATAAAGTCAAAATAGATACACAATTTAGATATAAAGGCTGATAACATAAGTAAACTAAGAACAATGAATAGTTTACCTGTCAGATTTATGGAGAAGTTAAGACTTCATAACCAAATAAGAGACAGAGAGCATTACAAAATGCAAAATGGATGGTTTTGATTACATTAAGTTGAAAAGTTTTTGCACAAATGAAACCAATGCAATCAAGATTAGAAGGGAAACAGAAAGCTGGGAAACAATCTTTACAGCCAGTTTCTCTGATAAAGGCCTCATTTTTAAAATATACAGAAAACTGAGTCAAATTTGTAATATTACAAGTCATTCTTCCACTGGTAAATATTCAAAGGATATGAACAGGCAGTTTTCAGATAAAGAAATTAAAACTATCAATAGTCATATTAAAAAATGTTCTAAATAACTATTGATTATAGAAATCCAAATCAAAAAAACTCTGAGGTACCACATCACACTTATCAGATTGGCTAACATGACAAAATAGCAAAATGATAAATGTTGGGTAAGTTGTGGGAAAACTGGAAAATAAATGCATTGTTGGTGGAGTTGTAAACTGATTCAACCATTCTGGAGAGCAATTTACAACTATGTCCAAAGGTCTATAAAACTGTGCATACCCTTTGATCCAGCAATACCACTTCTAGGTCTATATCCCAAAGAGATCACAAAAACGGGAAAAGGACCTACATGTACAAAAAATATTTATGGTAGCTCTTTTTGTGGTGACCAATAATTGGACACTGAGGGATGACCATCACCTGGGGAATAGCTAAACGAGTTGCGATATATGAATATAATGGAATACTATGGTGGCAAAAGAAATGATGAGCAGGCAATTTTCAGAAAACCTGGATTCTGAGTGAAGTGAATAGAACCAGGAGAATATTATACACAATAACAGCCACATTGTATGATGACTGATTTTGATAGACTTAGCTCTTCTCAGCAGTGCAAGGATTCAAGACAATTCCAAAAGACTCATGATGGAAAATGTTATCTATATACAGAGAAAGAACTTTGGAGTCTGAATGCATATAGAAGCATACTATTTGCTCCTTGTTTTGTTTTATTTCTTCTTTCTCTTGGTTCCTCCCATTGGTTCTAGTTCTTCTTTATATCATGACTAATGTGAAAATATGTTTAATATTAATGTATATGTAGAGCCCATATCAGATTGTATGCTGTTTTGGGAAGAGGGGAGGAGAAAAGGGGGAGAAAATTTAAAGCTCAAAATCTAATGGAAGGGAATGTTGAAAAGTAAAAATAAATAAATAAAGTTTAAAAATACTGGAAAGCACAGGGATAAATGAACCTTTCCTTATTATAATTAATAATATCTATCAAGAACAAACATGCAATGGAGAAAAGCTAGAGGTCTCCCTAACAAAATCAAGGGTAAAGCAAGGATATCCAATTATTAACAGCATTTTTAATATAGTGCTAGGAATGCTAGCTGTAGCAATAAGATAAGAAAAATGAAACAAAAGGAATAAATATATAGGTTAAAAGCCAACAACAAAATAACCTCTTTTGCAGTTGATATACTGATTTACTTAGAAAATATTAAAGTTAACCATAAAATTACTTGAAACTGTAAATTCAGCAAAAATTGAAGTGTATAAAATAAATCTATGATTTAGAAGATATATCAGAGCATTCCCTGAGGCAAGGAGATAATAACTTGTTTAGGATTATAGGGGTGATAAGTCTTAGAAGCAAAATTGGAACCTAGGTCTTCCTGGTTTTGAGTAAATAAATTCATAAATATTTATTAAGTGTCTGCCATATGCCTGATCCTTTACTAGAAACAAAATACAAAAACAAATACAAAGTCAAAAATGAAATAATCCTTTCTCTCAAAAAACTTGTAGTTTATTATGGATTAAGAAAATCTTCATATAGGAAATGTCATTTGAACAGAATTTTAAAGGATAAAGGGGATTCTAAAGGGAAGAGGTGAAGTAGGAATGCATTGCAAATATGGGAGCCAGCCAGTGTAAAGGCACTGAGATAGATGATGGAGTGTCAAGAGGAAGGAACAGAGAGGAGGCTAATTTTGCTGGATTATATAGTGCATAATGGGGGAGTGATGTATAGTAAGATTAGAACTGTGGGTTGGACCCAGATTGTGAAAGGCTTTAAAAACTAAACAAAGGAGCTTATATCTGATAATTGGGTTTTTTTGTTCGTTTTGTCTTTTCTTTTTAGTATGGAAGGAAAATCACTTGTAATTTTCTGAAAAATGGATTGGAGAAAAGAGAGACTTGAATAAGAAGTTTTTAGAAAAGTCCAGGTAAGAAGTAATGAGGGCCTGAAATATGGGTAGTGGTAAATATTCGAGATGTGAGAAGGGGACAGTTATGGGAGATATTGTGGTGCTGGAAATTATGAGATTTGATGATTGGATATGTAGGTGACAAAGAATTAGGAGGTCAATGATAATTCTGAGGTCACAAACTTGGGTGACTAGAAAAATGGTAATACCCTTGACAGAATTAGAGAGATTTGGAATGGGGAAGGGTTTGGGGGAAAAAATAATAACACACTGAGTTTGGGATGTCTATGTGACATCCAGCTTGAAATATCCAATGTTCATTTGCAGATGGGAGTGAGGGGACTGGCACTCAGGAGAGATGAAAGCTAGGCATATAGATTTGGCAGTCTTATACAAAGAAAAAATAATTAAACCTATGGAAGCTGGTAAGGATGGAGAGGTAGAAAGAGAGAGATACAGGCAAACAGAAACAGACAGATAGAAAAGGAACAAGAAACAGAGAAGGAGGGAGAAAGAAACTAGAAAATGGCCCAGGGCAGAGCTTTAAGGGGTACTCTCACAATTAAAGGATATGATGTTATTCTTATTAGTCTTAATGTTATCCTCCTCCTCCTCCCCATCATCATCATCATCATCATCAGATAATGGGCATTTAACCAGCAAAGGATTCTGAGGAGTTGTCAGGCAGTATGAGGAGATCCAAGAGGGCACTATCACAAAAACTTGGAGAGAGTAACAAAGGTGAGTGGGTGACCAACAATGCCAATGCTGCAGAAAGGTCAAGAAGGATGAGAACTGAGAAAAAGTCATCACATCTGGCAATTAAGAGAACAACGGCAACTTTGGAGAAAACAGTTTTAGTTAATTGATGAGGTTGAAAGCCAGATCACAGTAGTTAAAGCCCAAGACTAGGAGGAACAAGCAAAGGAAGATGTGGAGTAGATTGGTTAACAACACACAGTACATATCAGTGTGGAAAACTCCTTGTGGAAAACTGTTAAAGCTTATTCAGAAAACATGTTTGCTTGCTTCTGTTGGAAAAAAAAAATGGAAAAGGAGTGTCAACAAGATAAGAAAAAATCATGTGGTAGATACAAGAGCAGGACCCAATCTAAAGACTACATTACAATCAACTAAAATGAAAATTAGTTCTGAGAAACTAGATCAACAAATTGCTCAAAGAATTTAAGCACTATAATTCTGATGCAAACAGCACAACTCTTTCTACTACTCCACACTTGCTACTACTCCACACTCAAACCAGCCTGATGACATTGGGTAAATCACTTGGCATCTCTCAACCTCAGTTTCCTCCTCTGTAAAGTGAGGATGACAATACTTATACTGACTCCCTCTTGGCTTTGTTGTGTAGAAAGTGGTTTGTCAACTTTAAAGAATTATGAAAATATGAGTTACTATCTTTATTATTATGCATTTATAGTTGGAAAAGTCTATAAAGGCAATCTAGTTATAGATGACTCCTTGACCAGTGTTTTGCTTGGCTACATATGTTAGCATTGTGACCAGCTGTCTGCACCACAACCAACAGCACTAAGTCAGCATGGTAGACTATAGCTTGGGATGTGACTTTGAGAACTAAGTCAGCACCCTGGATAGCAGTCTATTCCAGGATTAAACTGTCTGCCCTCATGAAGAGTACACCACTGAACAAGCTTCCTTACTAGTGGAAGATTAAGTTAAAGTATGAAATAATTGATACGTCAGTATGGTGGCTAGTAACTGCTTGCATGTATGGGAACTTTGTTTCCAAATTCTGTCTAAGACCATAATTGAAGGATATATTGTCACTACTCATCATGCTTTGAAGATATTTTGTGAATTGGTTCCCAAGAATACATGTCTGTGTATGTATATGATGCATGATCTCCAGGGAAATAAAGACATGTCATACAAGGTCTTGACTGGCTTTCTCAGAGGTGCAGCAGCCAGAGCCAAAAACAACAACCAATACTAGGAAAGTCAGGAAGGGAAAAATCTGCACCACCATACCCAAGTTGTTGCAAACTTCCTAGAGCCTTATCTCTCATCCATATTTCTATTGCATCAAACTTTCCATTCTTACTCAGAAAAAGGGCTTATCTGACCAGGGTATAACACTTCTGAAGTGAGTTCAAAGCCAGACTAAAGATATACTCCTGTTCCATTGGATTTGGGTAGAGATCCTTTTTTAAAGAATATTTTTATTTTTTTCCAAATACATGCAAAAACAGTTCTGGACATTTAGTTTTTAAAATTTTGAATTCCAAGATTTTTCCCTCCCTCATCACCTTTCCCCTTCTTGAGACAGTAAGTAATTTGATATAGGTTATATATATGAATCATGTGAAACATATTTTCATAATAGTCATGTTGGGAAAGAAGATACAGACCAAAAAAAAACCCTGAAAAAATTTAAAAAGTGGCAAATGGTATGCTTTGATCTGAATTCAGACTCCAACAATTCTTTCTCTGGAGGTGGATAGCATTTTTATCATGAGTCCTTTGGAATTGTCTTGGATCATTGTATTGCTGAGAACAGCTAAGTCATTCAAAGTTGATCATTGTACAACATTGCTGTTACTGTGTACAATATTCTCCTGGTTCTGCTCACTTCATTTTGTGTCAGTTCATGTAAATCTTCTCAGGTTTTTCTGAAATCAGCTTGCTTGTAATTTCTTACAGCACAATAGTTTTCTATTACAATTATATGCCACAACTTATGGCATCACTCAGTTGATGAATATCCCCTCAATTTCCAATTCTTTGCACCACAAACAGAGATGCTATAAACATTCTTATACAAATATTCCCTGCCCTCCTTTAAAAAAAATCCCTTCAGACTACAGACCTAGTAGTGGTATTGCTGGAGCAAAGGATATGCACGGTTTTATAACCCTTTGGGCACATTTCCAAATTGCTCTCCACAGTGGTTGGATCAAAGTCCACCAACAGTGCATTAAGGTCTCTTTATTTAGTCTCTCTTTATGTGTCATTTCTATTGTATATGGCAGCAAAAGAGTAGTGAGGTATGATGTAAGGAACCCTGGATTGGTAGTCAGGAGTCCTCCATTCAAATTCCAGCTCTGTATTTGGCATGCAGTGGAACTCCCTGCAGCAGTCATTTTAGTCCCTCTGAGACTCAGTTTACCCATTTGTAAAAGACAGGTTTGGATTAGATGAATTCTAAGGCCTCTTCCCATTTCAGTATTTGATGTTTGGTTCCCTTCTAGCTATAACTTTCTATGTTCTTAAGATCTTACCCAACATTTATCATTTTCCTTAAGATCTTACCCAACATTTATCATTTTCCTTTTCTATAATGCTAGCCAATCTGAGTAGCTGTGAGGTGGTACCTCAGAGTTGTTTTAATTTGCATTTCTCTAATCAATAATGATTGAGAGCATTTTTTCTATGTGACTATTGAAAGCTTTGATTTCTTCTTCTGAAAACTACCTGCTCACATCCTTCAACCATTTATCAATTGGGAAATGACTTGTATTGTTATAAATTTGGCTCTGTTCTTTATATATTTGAGAAGTGAGACCATTATCCGAGACACCCAAAATTTTATGGGTGAAATTCCTGATATTTATCTCTATAGCTACAATTTGGCTTTCCCCGCTCTTGAACCTACTGATAACATCTTGGTTCTCTTCTGTGGTGTAGAAATTCAGGCAAAACTTGCTATGCATATTCTTTGTAACAATAACTAGTTAGTACTGTGGCTGGCAACCTTTTGCTTCTGTGGAAACCTTGTTTCCAAATTGTGGATCTTTATGATCCCTACAAAGCAGGCTGTCATGGAGTAGAGCACTCTCTATGCTATTCACATAATTTGGGGCTTGTAGCACTTTTTTTGTTTTTTGTTTTGGAAGGCAGTTGGGGTTAAGTAACTTGCCCAAGGTCATACGGCTAGTTTTTTTTGGGGGGGGGTTAAGTGTCTGAGGTAGGATTTGAACTCAGGTCCTTCTGACTCCAAGGCTGGTGCTCTATTGACTGAGCCACCTAGCCACCTGCTTGTAGCACTTTTTACACTAATGGCTTTCCTTACTTATTTAGGAAATATATAAATTCATTATGTCACAACCGCGTTTTAACCCATTTCCTCCAACATTAGGATAATCTTTTAAAAATTAAAGGTTTGGGGCAGCTAGGTGGCACAGTGAATAGAGCATTATTGGAGTCGGGAGGACCTGAGTTGAAATCCAATCTCAGACACTTAACACTTACTAGCCATGTGACCTTGGGCAAGTACAGAATATATTGCCCTGCCCCCCCCTCCAAAAAGCAAAAAAAAAAAATGAAAAATAAAGGTTGGTTAGAGGTATAGGCAACAAATTTGTTCTTGAGGACCCTGTGTTTCATGATCATTCAATCAATAAATATTTATTAAGGTCCTACTTTATGCTGGACACTGTACTAGTTACTGGACATACAAGAAGGACAAAGAATAAAACAATCCTTACTTGCAGTGTGCTAATGGAAGAGCCACAAGTGCACACATTTACAGTATAAAAGTAGTCAATAAATTCATACAAAGAAGTTAAATACAAGACAGTTGGGGGCAGGCAATAGCAATGGTGGGGGGAGAGGAATCAGAAAAGGCTTTATACAGAAGATGGTGCTTGAGCTGCATCTTAACATGAGAGAGAGGCTCTATGAAGACTTTAAGACACTACGAGTTATTTATAGAGGGAGTATATTCTAAGAATGTGGGATGACCAGTGCAAAAGCATAGAGATGAGAGATCAGGATACACTTATTCTGTATCCAGGTCTCTCTTTATGTTTAGTTTCCATTGTATATGGCAACAAAGGAGAGTGAGGTATGGTGCAAGGAACCCTGGCCTGGCAGTCAGGAGTCCTCCATTCAAATTCCAGTTCATTATTTTGCATGCAGTAGAACTCCCTGCAGCAGTCATTTTAGTCCCTCTAAGACTCAGTTTGCCCATTTGTAAAAGATTTGGATTAGATGACTTCTAAGGCCCTTCCCATTTTGATATTTGATGGTCCCTTCTAGCTATAACTTTCTATGTTCTTAAGATCTTTTCTTTAGCTGAGTGCTGGCCTTGAAATCAGGAGACATGAGTTTGAATCCTGCTTCAGACATTTATTAGCTTGTGACACTGGGAAAGTCATTGAAACAAAGAACTTCACTTTCCTCATTGATAAAATTGGAACAATGATACTTAGATTATATTACTTATGCCATAGGATTGTCTTGAAGAAAGTACTTTGCAAAACTGAAAGGACTATTAAAATCTGAATAATTTTAAATTAAGCTCCCTTCTAGCTCTAACAACATATGTTCTAAAGTCCTTTCCAACTCTGATGTTCTTCCATTTCTGCCATTCTATGTCCTGACTCCCCTTTCAGCTCTGACAGTCTTGGTTCTAAGAATTTGTGAAAAGTACATATACTGTATATGTTTATGTATATATACATACAATGTATGTATACACACATGTATATATATATGCATTATACACATACATATATACATACAAGCACACACACACTCACACGCACACACTCACACACACACACATATATTTGCAAAGTCCATCATTATAAGATACCATTCAAATCCAATTGCAAGAAGGTCTTATTGTCCCTCTTTTTAAAAATTCAATTTTATTTTTATTTCCGGTTTCAAATTTTTCTCCCCTCTCTCCATCTCTATTCCAGTCCTTTAACTTTTGAACTAACTGGTAATACCTAGTGGGAGGCCTGACAATTGTTTGGTATACACAGCTTTTCCATTTTTCCATCTTGGTGGCTCTGGAGATAAGTATGGGAGGAAGGCAAGCATGGAGTCAGGAAGACTTGACTTCAAATCCAGCTTCAGTCACTCACTAGCTGTGTGACCTTGGTCGAGTCACTTAATCTCTTTTTTGCTTCAGTTTCTTCATTGGTAAAATGGGAATAAGAATAGTACCTACCTTATTGAGTGTTTTGAGGAACAAATGAGATAATAATTGTGTAGCAGTTAACACGGCGCTTGGCACATAGTAAGCACCATCTAAATGTTGGCTATTACTACTATTATTTATCATTGTCATCATCAAGGACTTCAACGGTAACCTCTGCTCCAATGGCTCATGACTTTGGTGATGGCAGCTTTGACATCCTTGTTCCTCAGGGTATAGATGAGGGGGTTCACCACAGGTGTGAGGATGGCATATACCACATTCCCCATGATGTGAAAGTCCACAGGAAGGTCAGCTCTGTAGGCCACATAAGACACAGCAATAGATGTATAGTAGGTGCCAACGACAAGGAGATGGGATGTGCAGGTGGAGAAGGCCTTTGACCGACCCTCTTTTGAGCTGATCTTCACAATGGAGACGAGGATGTGAGCATAGGACAGGACAACCAGTAGCAGGGGCATGAAGGAAACAGCCATGGCATTAGAAACCTAGGAATGTCTGGAAGGTGGGGTCTGAGCAGGAGGCCTGCACCACTGCCAGGTGGTCACAGAAACAGTGGAAGACCTGGGCCAGGGTGCCAAAGGCCATCTGAGATGACTGGACCACAGCTGGGATGGGCAGCAAGAGGGCAGCCAGCCAGGCACCAAGTGCCAGCTTGGCATTGACCTGTGGGGTCATGCGGACTGTGTAGTGCAATGGGTGACAGATAGCTTCATAGCGGTCATAGGCCATCACCACCAGAATAAAAGCCTCAGAGCAGGAGAAGCCATGGAAAAAGTACATTTGTAGGAAGCAGGCTGGGAAGGAGAGGATTTGGTCACCTAGCAAGAAGAGAGAGAGCATCTTGGGTATGGTGGTTGTGGTAAAGAAGATATCCAGTACTGAGAGGTTGGTGAGGAAGAAGTACATGGGCTTGTGAAGGTTGGAGTCAATCACCACAGCCACCAGAATCAGAACATTGCCAGCGATGACAAGGAGATAGAGGATGAGGAAGGTGAAAAAGACAGGGAGGAAGAAAGACTTTGGGAGGGAGGGAATGCCCATCAGATAAAAGGAGATGGGAAAGCCATCTGAGTTGTTACAGGCCCATTCATTCATGATGAGACAGCACTTGGCCTGATTGGGACTAATTCTGGGAACACCTGGAAATGGGAACAATCAGAAAAATGTTAGGTCTTACAGGGATGCCTACTGGTTTTTCCTTTCTGAGAGCAAATATCTATCTTCCATCATCTCTAATATAACAACTACCAATTGGAAGGGAGCATGATGCATTTGAAAGAGCATTGTTCTTAGACTGATGAGATCTGAGTTCATATTCAAGGTCTTACAGTTACCATTTTGTATCTGCTGCTTTGCCTGGTTTCAACTCTAACAAACGAGATGACTCTTCCAGGATAAGTTTATCACTTCTAATCTCACCACCATAGGCTGCCAACTCAAGTAGCTGTTGAAACCATCTCCCTCAGCCTCCTTTCTCCTCTGTTTGGAGGGCTGAAGTGTGGAGTACCAAACTCCCTCCAGAGCCTTCCTTTACAGAGGACAGAAAATGGATTCACCCCACTCTGTGTCTGCTCCTCTACCTGGTTTCAGCTCCCTGGAATGTGATACTCCCTGGTATCTCTCCATTCCCCTAACTTTGCTTTCCTGCCTCCTTTTATGCATCATCTCCTCTTACTAGATTGTGAGTTCCTTGAAAGCAGTGACTATATTTTTATTAATTGTATCCCCAGCACTAGGATAGTGCATGGCACAAAGTAGGCATTTAATAAATGTTTAGTGGAGTGGATTAGACTCACCAGACCTGTGATCCCAGGGAAATCAAGCCATCTAGAGAAGACAGTGGGCTCTAGTGGAAAGAATGCAGGATTTGGAGTCAGAGGACTTAGGTTTGAATCTTGCCCCTGCTGCTTTTAACCTGTCCTACCTTGGTCAAGTCATAGCCTCTTTGGACCTCAATTTCCTCATGTGTACAAAGGGAGTTGGACTAAATGACCTCTAAGCTCTCTCCCAGCTCTAAACATCTGTGATTCATGACCTCTTCTGTCTTCATTTTCACACTGGGGAAAATGGAGAGAACATCTGCAGTTTTTCTGGCTTCTTATGAGGAAGACACAAATGCTAGAGAAACCTCAATAATAAAAGGATCAAGGCAAGCTCCTTTAGTAGTCATTCTTTGGAATCACCAGATTAGGGAAAAGAGGGGTGGGGCAGCAGTTGGTCCTGGTTTAAAACCCTGCAGGTGGTGCCAAGTGACTGAACCCCACTAAATACTGTGAGGCAGGCTGTTTGATCAAGCTAAGATCCTTCCTTTGGCCTTTCAAAAAAAATAGCTGTGTTGTGTCCTGAACCATGAATTAAGATGACCCGAGTTCAAATTCAAACTCAGATACTTATTAACTGTATGACCTTGACCAAGTCACTTCACTCATCTGCCTCAGTTTCCTCAACTGTAAAAGGAGTATATTATAGTGCCTTTTCTCCAAGGGTTGTCTTAAAGATCAAATGAGACAGTATTTGTAAAGTGCTTACCTGGCAAATGGGAGGCACCTAACAAATGTTTGTTCCGGTCTATTACAATTTTTTTCTGGCCTTATGCTATTGTTTCTGTCTTAGTCTTAGGAGTCTGTTTCTTTCCTGCTATGGACCACCTTGACATGAATATAGGCAAAGAGACCTGTGCCTTTGTCCTTTATTTGGCTTCCTTGGAAACGGGGCATTAATTTCCTCTTAAGACTGTTGTTTATTTCTTATCCATGACTCCCCAATGGCTCTACTCACCATGCCTCTTTCTATCATCTTGGAACCCTGTACCCACCACTGCCCTATATGTGTTGTTTTGCCCATTGGAATGTAAACTCCTTGAGGGCACAGAGTACATTTTATTCCTCATCCCCACTCCCCCCAACACACACTTAGCACATTTCTGGGTGCATAGCAAATATGGTGGGTAGAGGTTTTTTTCATTTATTAAAAAAATTAATTCCAGGGGTCCCTAATAGTTTTTAAGACTCAGAGAATCCTTTATACCCATCTCTGGAGGTGGGTTATAGAAGGATTAAAATATTGTTTTATATCACTCCTCTTCTTATACTCTATGCCACCATGAAGTATCTCAGCTAGCAGTTCCCCTTACCAGACATTCCATCTCTTATCTTCATACCTTTACACAGATGGTCTTTGCCTCGAATACACTCTCTCCTTGCTTCTTTACCTGTTAGAATCCTTTGTTGTTCAGTTGTTTTTTAGTCATTTCTGACTCTTCATGACCCCACTTGAAGTTTTCTTGGCAAAGACACTAGAGTTGTTTGCCATCTCTTTCTCCAGCTCATTTTACAGATAAGGAAACTGAGGCAAACAGGGTTTAAGTCACTACCCCAAGTTCACACAGCTTGTAAGTGTCCGAGGCTGGATTTCAACTCAGAAGATGTCTTTCTAACTCCAGGCCTGGTGTTCTATCCACTGTGCTACCTGGTTGCCCCTAATTTCCTCCAAAACTCAGCTCAAGGGATACCATCAGACCTTTTCTGATTGCTCCAGTTTTTAGGGCTTTGTCCCTCTTTAAATTTCTTTATATATGCATTGTCATTACTTAGCTGAATACATTGTGCTGTGTCATGGAGCTGGCCTTGGAGCCATGGAGATCTGGATTAAAATCCCATCATTTGAATTCAAATCTGCTGTCAGATACTTACAGCTGTATGACCTTGGACAAGCCACTTAAATACTGTTTACCTCAGTTTCCTCATCTGTATTGTGAGTGATAATAAGTTACGGTTGATTTTTTTTATTCCTGGAATCTAGAACAAGTATGGTACATAGTAAACACTTGAATAATTGAAACGTCATTTCCTAGGTGCCATTTCCTTCTCTGGCTCGTTTTACAGATGATGAAACCGAGGCAAAAAGAGTTAAGTGACTTGTCCAGAGTTACATGGCTAGTAAAGTGTCTGAGGCCAGATCTGAACTCAGGAAGATGATCCACTAGAATTGTAAGATCTCATAACTGAAGGAACTTCAGAGATCCAGTCTAGTGCTTTCATTTTATAGAGAAGGGAACTGACCCAGAGGGAGTGGTTAGTTATAAGTCACAGTGATTCAATGGTGGGGCTAGAACTCATAAGGTCACAGATTAGAGCTAGAAAAGATGAAGAAACTGGGGTACAGGAAACTGAGTTAAACTGACTTGTTCAGGATCACACAGCTAATAAGTACCTAAAGTCAAATCTGAGCCTAGGGCTTCCTGATTCCAGGTCTGTTTTCCTATTCACTGGGTGACCATACCACCCCTCTCAGGTCTCTTCATTCCCAGTCCAGGAATCTTTTCATCTGTTATTTCTATTTCTTTCCTTAGGGTTGTAATAGAACAAATCTGCTCCTTCTCCATAACATCTCTTCATTTATTTGAAGATAGAGATTACTTTCCCCCAAACCCTTTTTTTCCTCAGGATGAATATCTCCAACTACCTCAGACCTCCCATAGTGGCCCTGAGAAGTTTAGGAAATTAAATTAAGAACAAACCCTAAATCAACAGAGTCTGTGATATGACTAGAAATGGTGGCAAGGCAACCTTTCGGGGAGAATAGAAATCACTGAGATTCAATGTACAAATGTCCCAGATACGCAAAAATATTTTAGATGGGATCCACAAGGTGGGGGTGGGAGGCTGTCTACATGATGTGACAGGGGATGCTAGGTGTCTCTCTCTAACCCAAAGTCTCCAGCACCCTTTCACTATCCAGTGATGATTTATTCCTTTGGAGTAATTATTGACCTCTTATAAAAAATGAAAGCATTTTTGGGAGAAGGAGCATCTTGGTAGGAACAAATTTATCAGACTCTTTTCTCCTAATAAAAGGTGAGAGGAGCACTAAGGTACTTGAGATAAGATGGGAAGAGGTGCTGTAAAGAGGAAGTGGTGGTGGTATGGACCAAAGACAGACTTCTCCAATGTCACAAGTGTCCTCAAGCATGGCCCAGTTTCTAGTTCCTAGCATATAAACTGAAAGAGGCCAAACTGCTTAAGTTAAAAAAAAATAGAGATTGAACTTCAGGCTCCTTGAAGTGAAGGGATTGGATTAGACATTCAAAGCCTTTTTCCAATAGTCTAGTCCATTCTTTCCATCCCTCTTTATCCCATCATGCCCATTCCAATCCATGCTGCTACAGGGAATGGCATGTTGGAAAATGCACTGGACTGGAAGTCAGAGCAGAGAAGTTCAAATCCTGACTCTGCTACTTAATACACTATCATTGCACAAGTCATTTAACCTCCTGAACCTGTTTCCTCCTTTAAAATATAAGTTGGCTAAACTAGTTGTTTTCTGTTGTTGATCTCCAGCTCTGAGTTCTGTTCATTGTCTTTCACTTCTTTCTATTGTTTGTGCTTAATTTTGTTGTGAATTGAGGCTGGAGCTCACCTTTTTACATTGTATAAAGAAAAGGTTTCTAAGCAAAAGAATGGCATAGGAAAGAATAGAGAAGGCATACTTAATTGCCAAAGAGAGCCTTGAGGTTCCATGGTTTTATCAATGTGAGTACTCCCTTTGTTAATTCAGTTCATGACTCTCTCTCAGCATCTTAGGAAATGGTTTTCCTGAGTTATTGTGGTCAATAACCACATCATCCAATGATCAAACTTCTGAGTCACAGAATTCCACAGAATCTTTGAATTGAAAAGAGAACTAGGAGGTCATCTATGTTAACCCATACCTGAACAAGAATTCCTTCCACAGCACCCCCAACAAGTGGTCATCCAGCTTTTGCTCGAAGATGTGTGGGGCACCCATTACATCTTGGAGGTGGTTCATTTCACTATAGGACAACGCCAATTATTAAGTTGGATAATAACAAAGTAAATTATTACTTTGAGGTTAAATATGCCTTTCCACCAGCTTTCCTGTGCTTTTTGAGTTCTGTACTCAGGGGCCAAGCAGAACTCACTTAATCTCTCCTTCCCAAGAAAACCCTCTAAATACTTCAAGATAGTTCTCATGTTCCCCCATGTCCTCTTTTCTCTTCTCTTTGCAAAATATCCCCAGTTCCTTCAATTGATCATTAAATACTGTAGTCTAGAGGTTCCTCATCATCCTTGTCTCCCTTCTTCAGATGTTTTCTGATTTATCAACACCCCTCTAATTGTGTTGACTTAGAACTATAAACAACATTCCAGATGTGGTCTGACCGAGGCAGACCACATTAAAAGCTAAGATTACATCAGCTTTTTTTGGCTGCCATATTGTCCTGTTGATATAGAGAGCTGGAGCTTTTCTTTTCAGAGCTCAGAGATGGAGAGAGAGCTATCTCATCCCTGTCTCCTCTCTCTCTCTGATTTTGCCTCTTAGCACAGCCCTGGGAAGTACTGAGACTTTGGTAATCTGGAGCCGTACATATTATGCCCCTGCTTACCTGTAGAAATTGGGAAAACCTGGTTCCAGTGCTTCCCCTCCCCCATCTGGCTAGTCATAGAACCCCAGCAGTGTGGGGCTAGGGGAATCCAACTCTGGCTGATGCCTAGCTGCTTTAAATCCAGGACAGTAATTTTTCCTCACTCCCTTCCACCTCTTCTCTTCCCTGGAGGGACTGATACCTCCCCCAGACTACTGGAGATCAGCATGAGCACCTCTGCCCCTGAGGTTTCTTCTCCCTCCTGCCCTGGGGATGCTGCCTGCCAGACAGATAATAACAACTGTCTGGCACCAGAGGAGAAGAGGAGAGCCTCTGGGGTTTGCTTATTTGAGATTAACCAGGAAGTAGGGGCATTATGTTCCTGCTTCAGCCCCCATAGCAATAACAATAACTCTGCTTCCCTTCTGCATTGTACTTTCTGTTTACAAAAAGTTTTCATATATCCATGGTTTTGTGGTGGAGGGAAAAGAACCATAGATTTGGAGTCAGAATAAGCTGGGTTCAAATCCTGTTGCTGTTAAGACCTGTGTGACTTTAAGTATCTTACTTTCTCTTTGGACCTCAGTTTCCTTCTCTGTATAATGAGGGGCTTAGGGCAGGGATTCTTATCCTAGGATCTGTAAACTTTTAAAAACAATGTGATAGTTATATTTCAATATGTTCAGTTTCCTTTTGTGCATTTAAGAACATGATTCTGAGAAAGGGAACCACAGGGAGGTCATCAGCAGTTGAAGGAATATAGGAAAATATGCAGAAGATGGGACTTAAGATTCACCTTAGAGGAAGAGTGGGACTCTATAAGGTGGAGTTAAGAAGGAAGTACATTCCAAGCATGTGGGGCTAAGGTGACAGTTTCCATCCTTTTTTATTTTGACTCTATTCCATCTACTGACTCAATTAATGAATGATAGTGGGGCCTCAGAATGTCATATCTCAGTCAGAAGCTGAGGAGTTGACTTACCTGTGAGCCAAACTTTATCCTAGACCACTGACCTAAAGTGGCTCAGTTACCACGTGTGTAAATACATCTGACTCCTAACTGCACACATTCACTAATGAGACATTCATTGATGACATGCTTTGAACATAGTAAATACTTAATAAATACTTATTAATTATTTATAAAAGTACCCCACTATCCAGGGGCTGAAGAAGACATGACTCTAAGTATGCTTTGATTGCAAACTCAACCAGTAGACAGTATGGGAACAGAGTCTCTGGTTCATCTCTGAAGCCCTCACTAGTAACAACTCTAATATGAGGGTGATTAATTTATGGGAGGCAGCTTAGTCAGCATTTGATGGTGAATCAGAGGATGTGGTTTCAAGTCCTGGCTCTGCTGCTTGCTATTTACATGACCTTGAGCAAATTACTTAATTTATCTTGGCTTGAGTTTCTTCATCCAGAAAATGAGGGGATTGGACTAGATGACCTCTAATTAGGGTCCTTTCTAGTTCCAGATCCTAAGATCCATAAACAATAATAAACAAACCGGGAACTAAGCTAAGTCAGCACCGTGGTTAGCAACCTGTTTCTGGTACCTGGAGCAATGCCATGGGCAATGATATATCTGTAGCTATAGTCAGCGTCTTGTTTCCAAATTATGAATTATTACCCTATTATGGGGCTTGTAGCACAGTATATTGGTGAGAAAATTTGTCTCCTAGTTTTTCTGCTTACAAGTAGTGTGATCTTGAAAAAGTCACTTAACTATATTGAGACCCAATTTCTCATGTGTAGAACAGGGATAACTATCTCTATCTTGACTATCTTATTGATAAGTAATGTAAACAAAGAGCATCCAGAGTTTAACTAAGATGTCTTATGATAATTGACCGAAGGAACTTGAGATATTTAGCCTGAAGAAGAAATTTAGGGATGGCATAATTACTGTCTTCAAATATTTGAAGAGCTATCTTAAGGAAGAAAGTGTAGATTTGTTGTTTATCCCTAGAGAGATAACCAAGAACAATAGGGGTGTGTGTGTGTGTGTGTGTGTGTGTGTGTGTGTGTGTGTGTGTGTGTGAAGTTTTTTAGAAGCAGATTTTGACTCAATGTAAAGAAAACCTTCCTAACAATTAGAGTTTCTTAAAAGTAAAGTGGACTATTTTAGGGAATAGTGAATTCTTCATCACTGGAGATAATTCAGCAGAGCCTGGACGACCACGCGTTGAGGATATGTTAGTTAGAATCCATGCTTTAAGTTGGGCTTAATTTAGATGACCAATGAGGTTTCTCCTTAGCTCTGGGATTCTGATTCTTATACTGTGGTTATGAAGTTAGGAGATAATTGATATGAAGTACTTTCTAAACTATAAAGTTCTTTGAAACCCGTACAAGGTTACCTTATCTATAAAGTGCTTTGTAAATGATAGAGTTATTTGAAATAATAAAACACTTTGAAACCAGGAGAGTAATTGTAACCTGCAAAACGTTTTATAAACTTTAAGTCCATTTTCAAATTGCAAAGTGCCCTGATTATGTGAGGAATTCTCATTTTACCATTTATTATTATTATTAGTAGTAGTAGTAATAAGAATGAAAGAAAGAAGAAAGAATTAAACTGAAAAGATGATACTTCCCTAGATGGAGCCTTTCTCATTCATTTGTTACTTCATTTATTTGGCAAATCTTTATTAAATATTGACTGTATGCAGGGTACAGGGGGATATGCAAAGTTTAGAAAAGATATGGTCCTTTCCCTCATGATGCTTACAGGCTAGCATAGAGATAAAGTAGTGAGCTATATGACAGCTGTAACAATATTACATTATAAGTGCATTAAGCCTGGTGGATAGGGTCTTTTCTCCCAGAGGACTATGGTAGTAGCTATGGACTTATAAAACTACTCCAAGGTCAGTTGGTGAACCTAAGAAGCTGAACCAGCCTCTGTGACAAGATGATAAGCAATGTGGTTTAGTGAAAAGGACACTAGATTTAGGGTGAGCAGTCTTGGCTTCAAATCTTAGTGGATTTTAAAAAAATTACTACTTGTGGAAGTAGTTTCTTCTCTTGGGCACTCAGCTTCCTTATCCATTAAGAATTTAGGGAACAGCTAGGTGGTGCAGTGAATAGAGCACCAGGTCTGGAGTCAGAAGGAACTGAGTTCAAATCAAGCCTCAGACACTTAATACACGCGCGCACACACACAACCTAGCCATGTGACCTTGGGCAAATCACTTAATGCCAATTGCCCTGCCTTCCCTCCAAAAAGCAAAAAAAAAAAAGTTTAGAGATCATTTAGTCCAGCTCATTCATTTAATCCACTAACCAACAAATCCTGTACCTACCCATGACAGGTTAGGCACATAAGCTTCATAGCAGATAGTGCCAAACTTGGAGTGAGGAAAACTTGAGTTCAAAACCAGCCTCAGACACTTACTCATTATATGACCCTGGCCAGTTCACTATCTCTCTTATCTTCAGTCTCCTCATCAGTAAAATGTAGATAATTGTAGTAGCTGACTAACAAGGTTGTTGTGAGGATCTAATGAGATATTTGTAAAATGCTCTGCAAACCCTTCAGCATGCTATAAATGCTGGCAACTGTTATTACATAATGAATTAGCTCTCTTCAGCTCTAATAGCCTATTTTCTAAGGTCACGTCCAGCTTTGACATCCTGTCTTTTCTGTCCTAAGGTCCCTTATGGCACTAATTTTCTGTGTTCTGTGTTCAAAGGTCTTTCTCAGCTGGCTTCAGTGACCACAAATGAAAGGAATCTCGGGGTTTGAGACGTTGGCTGTATCATCTGACAGTTGTGGGTTCTGTCAGCTTGTCAGCTTCCCTTTTGCTCCCTTAAATGACGGGAAAGCTCTTTGAAAACTCCAGCTTCTGCCTCAGGTCCCCTCTTGAGCCTTCCTCCAATATTCCATCGTTACATGAAAGTCTTCCTTGTTTTCAAGAGACGATGGAGCCAGGGCAACTCAGGTTTTTGCAGGTCCTTCTGGGCCAGAAGTCTCTGAGTGTGGACCCAACCATGGATTGTGTATTTGTTATACAAGAACCAGCCTGGCTAATTGTAAAGAAACTCATCATTAGAGGAACCAGCCATCTACAAAAAGGTCTTTTTTTAGCACAACAAACCCATTAAGCAACTGGGTGAAAACTATGAATTCCCTCTCAGAACAATGTTTTTAATTGCATAAAATAAAATCCATAAGATTCCTAAAGAAATCAAGTATAATGAAATACAGTTATCAAAATACATTTTAAGAAACAAATTCACAGTCCTCCCTGAAATCTATTGTATGGACTCCAGATTAAGAGCCCCTGTAGCAAGGCATATGTGTGAAAGGGTAAGAGGCTAGGATTTGAATTAAGGGAGGAGTCATAACCAAAAAACAATAATCTATTCAAGTGTGGAAATATTGAAGATGTGTGTCAAAAGCACTGAAAAAAGGAAGAAGGTATTTGCCCTGAAACCAGCAGAGCATGGGAGAAGTGGAGGATCCTAGAAGCCAAGGATCACTGGTGGGCTCTTGGGATGAGGACAGCACCCTGTTAGTCGAGGTTTGGTGTTGTAATGAAATGAAGTGCTTGTAAGTTTTTGAACACTTAACAAAAGGAGGGTCACTTAGTCCCAACCATAGCAAAGATTCACAACAAGGATATAATGGTACTTAGCTTCTACAGACATACATTCCTCATCTCCACATAGAACCATGTTAGCATGTCAAAAAGTGGTGATTCATGGGAACCTTTTATGCCTCTATTGACCAAGAAGCCATGTTCACACAGCTAAATATCACCAGGAAGTTGCATCAAGGGAGTTATAGCTTGAATCTTCACCCACTACTAGGTCAACTGAGTCTTGACTTTGTTGCCTTTTCTTAACCTATGTTGGATGTCGAAGGAAAGGGGGAACTCTGGTAGATATTGGTCCTATCACATTGGACTAACCAGTCAAACTTAAGTGTAGAGTAATGATAATAATAATGGTCATGTTATGGGACTTAAGGTTTATAAAATGCTTTCCTAAGAAATAGAATCTTACTTTCAGGACTAGAAGTGACCTAGAGGTGTGTGTGTGTCAGATGTGTGTGTCATTATGCCTGCCTACCATACTCACATTACAGTTGAAGTCGACAGGTCTATGGCCATTAAGTGACTTGAACAAGGTCACACAATTTATATTGGTCAGAACCAGACTTTCTGATTCAAAGATTGGTGCTCTTTCTATTACAATATGGTAGGTACTCAGTATAAAAAAAGGGAGGTTCTTAGGATAAGGATATAGGTAAGCATCAGTCTGTACAACAAAACCTAGAGGAGGATATATGCGGGTAACAAAGGGATCTGGATTAAAGGATATAAACAGGCAATTTTCAAAGGAAGAAATTAAAGATATCTATAAGCATATGAAAAAATGCTCTAAATCATTATCAATTAGAGAAATACAAATCAAAACAGCTCTGAGGTACTACATTTCACTGGTCAGATTGGCTAAGATGACAAAACAGAAAAATGATAAATACTGGAGAGGATGTGGAAAAATTGGAACACTAAAGCATTGTTGGTGGAGTTGTGAACTGATTCAACCATTCTGGAGAGCAATCTGGAATATGCCCAAAGGCCTATAAATAATTTCATGCCCTGTGACCTAGCAATACCACTTCTAGGGTTATCTCCCAAAGAGATCATAGAAGTGAGAAGAAGCCCCATATGTACAAAAATATTTATAGCAGCACTTTATGTGGTGGCAAAGAATTGGAAATTAAGGGGATGCCCTTCAACTGGGGAATGGCTAAACAAGTTGTGTTATATGAATGTAATGGAATACTATTGTGCAACAAGAAATGAGGAGCAGACAGACTTCATATTTACCTGGAGAGGCTTATACAAACTGATGCTAAGTGAGAAGAGCAGAACCAGGAGAAATTTGTATACAATTAAAGACACAATGTATGTGTGATGACCAACTTTGATAGACCGGACTCTTCTCAGCAATACAGGGTTATAAGAAAACTCCAAAAGACTCATGATGGAGAGAGATGTTTACATTCAGAGAAAGAACTAGAAAGAATAGAGTCTGAATGCGGATTGAAGCAAACTACCTGCTCTCTTTCTTTTTCTTGTTTGATTTTGTTTCTTCTTTCCCATTATTCATTCCATCTGTTACAATCCTTCTTTATAACCTGACTAATGTCTAATGTGAAAGTATTTGCAGATCCTATACTTGATTGCATACTGCCATGGCGGGGGGGGGGGGGAAGGAAGGAGTTGGAGGAGGAGAAAATTTGAAACTCAAGGGATTGTGGAACTGAAGCTTGTAAACTAAAAGTAAACAAACAAATTAATAAAGACAAAAACAATTTTTGAAAAAAGAAAGGGACCTGGAAATCCTTAGATGGAACTGATCTAAAGAAAATTTCCCTACAGAATTCCCCTGCAGTATGCCCTGGGAATGATCCCAGGAACTCCCTAACCTCTGTGCAAAAGTAAAGAAAGCGGTCAAAGGCATAGTCTTAAACCAGTACATAACTGATGATCTCTCACTGGGTGTAGGTTAGGAGACCAGCCTCAGCCACTTACACATTGCAAGACCTTAGACAAGTCCCTTTCCCTCCCTTTCTCTCTCTCTGCCCCTTCTTGTCTATAAAATGGAGATCATGGCTCTGTTTGTACTTGCTTGACAGGTTTAGTGTAAAGATCAAATCAGCTAATACATGTAAGTGCTTTGCAATTGTAAAGTCCTATAGAAATGCTTTTGTAAAGTCATACAGAAACAGACAAATGCTGTTAATAGAGATAGGGATGGGAAATGTGATTTCATTCATATAGGAAACTGCCAGTTGAAGAAACTCCCTCTACTAATGTAGGTTGATGCTTTTTCTTCAACATATGGTCTTAGAAAGTTGCCTGAAACACTGGGAAATTCTATGTCCAAGGACCCACACAATCAGTATGCCTCAAAGGCAAGACTTGGACCCGGGTCTTCCTGGATTTGAGATCAGCTCTATCAGTTAAACCAGGACTGCTCCTTTGGTGCTATTGTGGCAGTAATTGTTATTATCAGCATGTAAAGAAAGGAGAAAAATCAGGAGGCAACTAGATATTATTGAGAAAATTTTATTTTAAATATCTTTTGGAGCCAGGAAGATTGAAAAAAAGTCTGATTTTGTGGTTTTTAATGGTTAATGTTGCAACACTGGGGAACATGTGGAACTGACCTGAATTTCAATGCATCCTCCCAATGATAAACCCAAAGTGATTTGTGCCTGTTCATTGTTGATAGGAATTTGTTGGAAGTAGGTGAGACAGAGACATGTTGTAATAAGGTCAAGAAGATGAGAATAGGTGGTTAAAATTCATCCTTAATTCAAACTCAATTTTTAGCAAAATGCATCAGCTGATGTGCAACAATTTTTTGTTGGCTGATGTGCCTTGTGGTCTTAGAAAAAGCATGGATAGTGATTATTATTTATTATCTTTATTCTGATGTCTCTGTTATGGTATGAAGGTGACCTTGGGTCCTGGATGACTTAGGGCAAACTGGCAGCAACTACCACCAGCTGTGGTCTTAGCCTATAGAGAAATGAGTTTGAGTTTCAGCTCCAATGTTTAAGAGTTAGGTGACCTTAAAGGATCCTAGAAATATTTGTTATTGTTATTACCAGGGGAGAGCTGAGGTGGCACAAGGACAGATAAACATTTGTGAGCTTAAGGCTGAAATTTAGGGCAGTTCAGTCTATTAATCATCTATTCTATGCCTTCGATGAGCAGGGGTCTATGTGGTTTACAAAGTTCTTCACTGGTGACAAATCTCATTAAAAATTAAAGCTCTACAATAAGCTCATGTGGCAAAGAGTATGAATAGTTTTATACACATACACACCTAAACACACCTTACAGATGAGGAAACTGAGGCCCACGGGGTGACAGTCCTTGCACAAGGTCATGTAGCTAAAAAAGTTTTGGGGCCAAAAGTCTTCCCATGCCAAGTTCAGAACCTTTTCCACTATAAAGCATTTTTAAAATCATGGAGTTTTGATCCCCGTTTTTCAGAGGAGAAAACAGAACCATGAGAAAGGAAATGTCTTAAACAAATCCATGATGAGAACTGGGACCTGACCAGAGGCCTCTCCCTGCTGATCTGGCACTCTCTCCCATGCACTGATGTGATGCCTACCAAGGAAGCAGCATCAGACAACAGGCTCCAAGGAAATGTGCCACTGAAAAACACTGTCCTTGGAGGCCTACTCTTGGGAAGTCTGAGAGCTATGGCCTCAGTCAGCATCATGTTTGATTCACGTTCAGATGTCTTTGTGTTCCAAACCTAAAGGCTCTTGTAGCCCTGCTGGTCAGCCCAGTATGATGCATCCTGCACCTCCAAGCTCAGGCAATCAGAAGCAGATACCCTCTGTGATGTGATGGAAAGAACCCAATGACCCAAGTTCAAATCTCTGCCCTGTAATTTACCGTGTGACCTTGGTCAAATCTCTTCACCTCATTTTCCCCATTGGTAAACAACAGTTCATATATCTATGGCACTTGACACTTCAATGAGTGCTTTCCACACAGAGCCCAGTGAGGGAAGGGTAAGGGGTTTTTATCCCCATTTTCAGATGAGGAAAACTGAAGTCAGCCAAGAGATAATGACTTACTTGAGATTTCATCTAGCCAGGATTTAATAAACATTTATTTTTTTCACCTCCATGTCTACTTTTCCACATACACCCCCAGTGAAGAAAAGAAAAACAAAATCCTGGTAGCAAATAAGCATAGTCTTTCCTGCATTGGTCATATCCCAAAACATATGTCTCATTCTGCATTTTGAATGTATCACTTCATTGTCAAGGGACGGGCAGTATGCTTCATCATCCTACCAAAGCCCCAGGATTTGAATTCAGATTTTCTGACACCAAAGCCAGTATACTCTTTCCTTATGCCACCTTATTTGATTTTAAAATAACAGAATTGGACTAGACTAGGGATTCTTAACCTTTTCTGTGTCATAGTTTGGCAATTTGGGGAAGCCAATGAACCTCTTCTCAGAATCATGTTGATCGACAATATCCAAAGTTGAAGGAAGAGCTGAATTTCAGTTACGGATTGAAAAAAAAATAGAGCTGTCATTTTTTCCCATCCCAATTCATGAAGCCTACCTCACATTAAGACCCTCTGGACAAGATGACCTCTAAGATCCTTGCTTATGAACTGGGGTGGCTGACACTTAGGGGCAGGATAAAGAAGAATTTTGTGATCATTGGAGCTATCCAACAATGAGATGGGTTGCCTCAATAGGATGTGAGCTCCCCAACAATAGAGGCATTCAGGCAGAGACTGGAAGATATCCTGAAGAGATATAGGCCTGGTGGTTATATCCTGTTCTGTTGGTTCCTGATTTGGGAAAGGATTGCACAGTAAATGATTTCTGAGGTCCCTTTTAACACTAGGGGTCTAAGGTAATCAAAAAGATTTATCATCCTGATCTGCATGTGGGTCACAATACAAGACCAGTTTGCTCTGTTGACCTTACATCTCTAGAATTGCAAAGGCAGGAGGCAGATTATTGCAATTTGGGAAGAGACCTAACACCCAGTGGGAAAATTGAATGGCTCTTCTTGTTAGCCAGGTGTGATTGATGTCCTAGGTAATATAAACAGATGGGGTAGGTAGGAGAAGTAGATGCAGCTCACAGTCTTCTTTTTCAGGGCATCATGAATTTGGTGATGGCGACTTTGACGTCCTTGTTTCTCAAGGTGTAGATGAGGGGGTTCACCACAGGTGTGAGGATGGCATATACCACATTCCCCATGATGTGGAAGTCCACAGGAAGATCAGTTCTGTAAGCCACATAAGCCACAGCAATAGAGGTGTAGTAGGTGCCAACAACAAGGAGATGGGATGTGCAGGTGGAGAAGGCTTTTGACCGACCTTCCTTTGAGCTGATCTTCAGGATGGAGATGAGAATTCGAGCATAGGATAGGACCACTAGGAACAGGGGTGTGAAGGAGACAGCCATGGCACAGCAGAAACCTAGGAATGTCTGGAAGGTAGGGTCTGAGCAGGAGGCCTGCACCACTGCCAGGTGGTCACAGAAGCAGTGGAAGACCTGGGCCAGGGTGCCAAAAGCCATCTGGGATGACTGGACCACAGCTGGGATGGGCAGCAAGAGGGCAGCCAGCCAGGCACCAAGTGCCAGCTTGGCATTGACCTGTGGGGTCATGCGGACTGTGTAGTGCAGTGGGTGACAGATAGCTTCATAGCAGTCATAGGCCATGACCACCAAGATAAAGGCTTCCCCACAACCAAGGCCATGGAATAAATACATTTGCAGGAAGCAGGCTGGAAAAGAGAGAATTCGGTCACCTAGCAAGAAGAGAGAGAGCATCCTGGGGATGGTGGTTGTGGTAAAAAGGATGTCTAGTGCTGAGAGGTTGGTCAGGAAGAAGTACATGGGCTTGTGAAGGTTGGAGTCAATCATCACAGCCACCAGGATGAGAATGTTGCCAGTGACAATTAGGAGATAGAGGATGAGGAAGATGAAGAAGATGGGTAGGGCAAATGATTCTGGAAGGGAGGGGATGCCCATCAGATAAAAGGAGGTGGGAGAGTGATATGAGCTGTTACAGGCTCTTGTATCCATGGTAGGTTTAAACTTGATGTCATGGAGATGGACAGCAGGAACATCTGGAAATGGGAACAACTGGAAAAATGTTACCTCTTACAGAAACAAGCCCTACTCCTGACTTTCTATACATTCTCATCTCATTGCCTGGGAAATATAAAAGTGATCATTGCCCACATACCCATTTTCCAGAAATCAGATGTTTCTTCTAGATGGTTTTGTCATGGCCACAAAATAAATTAAAGGGTACTTGAATTTTTCTAAGTGCATAATCTAAAGCTTCTGCCTAGACCTTACTCACTCCAGCCCTAGCTAACTTGACCCCTTGTCCACAGAATTGCAAAACTACAACACATAGAATTGCAGTAAGTAAGACTATTAATTTTAAAAGATAATATATTTGTTGTTAGTTCTATTGGATAAACTCCATAGACAAATGCCCCTTTATATTTTTATCCCTGCTTGTTTTGAACAGATTGCTTTTATAAATACATCTCCTTTCTTCTACAGGAAGGACAACATGTAGCTTCTTAGGTTTCTAATATTCATCAAGGATATTCATGACAGAACACAATGAATAAAGAGTACATCTTATTCATAAACAATAGGTTAGATAAAAAGAAAGTGTAATGAAGCTTTATGTCAAGAAAATGTCTATTCCTAAGGAAATCTATGAACCTAAATGAGAAGAGTTAGGTGGTGCAGTGGATAGAGAGCCCAGCCCAGAGACAGGAAGACATCTTCCTAAGTTCAAATCCAGTCTCAGACACTTAGTAACTATGTGACCCTCAGCAAATCATTTAACTCTCTTTGCCTCAGTTTTCCATCTGTACAATGAACACGAGAAAGAAATGGCAAACCACTCCAGTATCTTTGCCATGCAAAACCCATATGGGGTCACGAAAAGTCAGACATAACTGAAAAACAACTGAACAACAACAAAAATGAGAAAGCATAGTGGAGAGAATATTTGTGTTTGAATTAAAGGAAAGAGGAAGAAAAAGAATATCACAGTGAAAACATACTACAGATCCCTTGGACAGATGGAAGAAACTGGCAATAAAATTCTATAACATATTACAAAATTAGCCCAGTCCAGATATAGTAGTGATTAGGAACTTCAGTCATCTAGATACGTTCTGGTAGTCTCTCAATGTTTCTTAATCATTATTTCATTTCTCAGATGCAGAAGAAATAACAAGGAAATTGGTATTTGATAGGGTTTTTTTGATGAACAAAGAACTTGTTAAAGAAGAGGAAATTATAAGGACTCCAGAAAAAAATAACCATGCCTTCTTAGAGTTCTTGACAGATTAAGGAGAGGGAAGCTAGGCAAAGTAAAACCTGTACTCTGGTTGACTTGAGGAAAATAGATTTTGAAGAGTTCAAAGAAAGGAAGGGTGAAATCATATGGTCTGAGAATGCATAAAGGAAATGGGTCTAAGAGAAATGAACAGGTCTAAAGAATAAAATTTGGTTGACACAGCCAAAATGATTCCAATGAGGGGAAAATGGAGACACTTCTATTGTGACTGTGAGACAGTTCATCAATGAGTCTAGATTGTAAATGTCTACATACAAAACATGGAATTAGGGACAGAAATGAAAAAACTGTTCAATATTTGTTGGAATGGGTTGCCTCAAAGGGTAGTGAATTCCGGGTGGCTAGGTGGCGCAGTGAATAGAGCACCGGCCCTGGAGTCAGGAGTACCTGAGTTCAAATACGGCCTCAGACAATTAACACAAAAAAACTAGCCATGTGACCTTGGGCAAGTCACTTAACCCCAACTGCCCTCCAAAAAAAAGCAAAAAAGAAAGGGTAGTGAATTCCTTGTCACTGAAGGCAGATAGGACACTGAATGTCCTATTATCAAAATTTTTATAGAAATATATGGGAAGGATGTTGGACCCTAACACCCTCTGAACTCCCTTCTTACTCTAAGCTACTGAGATTTCCTGATTTATCAAACTCTATCTTGGAAGCATCTGTCATTTTTCTTTTGGAAACCTGAAACTTTGGGAAAATTTTCAAGATTCTCAAGTTGGAGAGAACCTTAAAGATCTTGTGATCCAACCTCCTTGTTTTACAGAATGGGAAACTGAGATCCCAACAAGGAAAGTGACATGCGCCAGACCTCACAGGAAGTTAGTAGCAGAGCAGGAACTAGAATGCTAATAATCAACAGGGAAAGTTACTGATTCCCTCTCTCCTGTCTTCTCTTTCCCTGGTCAAATAAACTCAGTAGAAAGACCATGTGTTGCATTAGAAAGAACACTGGCTCTGGAATCAGAGGATCCAAATGGAACCTGGAACTAGAAGGTCCTGTCATGAATCCTACTTCTACTTTCTACTTCCCCTTTTTGGACCTTGGTTTTCCCTACTTTAAAATAGAGATTGGACTAGATAGTCCATAGACTTTCTTCCAGTTATAAATTCTCTGATTCTGCATGCCCCTCTCCCCTCTCCAACCTGTCCTTACCTCCAATACATAGACTGTATGGATCCAAGCTGATTTTCTCCCTAGCCCCAGTCAGAGAATCAGAGAATGATGGGAAGGAAATGAACCTGAGAACATAGAAGGTACAAGATTTTAGCACTGGAAGGAGCTGTGGAGGACATCTCATTGAGTTACTTCATCTTATGGAGAAGGGAGTAGATGGAAAGAATCAGCAAGGAGACTGGGTTGAAATTCTGATTCCAACACTTATTAATTCTGACCTGAGGGAATTTGCTTAACCCCTTTACGTCTCCATTTCCCAACTGTTAAATCGGAATAGAAATACAATATCATGGAAGTGTTGAGGGGGAAATGAATTGTAAACAGTATTGTAGCTATATGAGCTCTTGGTATTTCCCAACACAGACAAAGGGCTTAATTCCTGCTCCCTCCTACTGCACAGTCCAACATTCTTGGTTCTTGGGTCCTTTGATGCCTCAGCTGCCCCCTAAAAATGTCAAGTCCTGTCTTCTCAGCACCCCATTCCTTATACAACCCCATTGTTGGCTTCCTGACCTCCATCACTCTCTCCTTCAGTCTTCTGACACCCCCTGATCATTCCACCTCTGGGATTCCCAAGTACCAACTCTCTGGCCTTGAATGCCCCACCCCTCTGTCCCCCACCAGGGCTCTAAGCCAAGAAGTCAGAGTAAGACCATCTCCTTTCTCACCTCTCTGCTTTGGTCTCCCACCACAGCTCCAGCAGATTCTGAGGTGCTGGGAATCTAGAACTCTCTGTATTACAGTTTTTGATCACCTGCCTTTCTGGAGGGAACCTACTCTAATGTCTCCCCTCCCCAGTGGACTGAACATGTGCCACCAGCATTGGGCTGGGAAGTTCCATGGGGAGGAATCTTGCTCTGGAAGATCTCTTGCCTCTTTAAACCCAGAACTTAGCCCTCCTCTTCCTCCTCCCCCATCCCTGGCTTCCCCAAGAGGGATCAATAAGTATTTCCAGGCTGTTGGGACTCAGTCCTCCCTTTCACCCTGGGGATGCAGCCTGTCAGACAAACAACAAGCATCTATTGCCAGAGGAGAAAGGAGGAGCCCCTGGGGTTTGCTGATTTGAGAGTAAAGAGGCATCAGGCAGTGTTATCCTGGCCCACTTCCCACAACAATAACAATGGCAATAACCAACTTGTTGAGTCATTTTTCAGTTGTGTCCAACTTTTCAGGACCCCTTTGGGATTTGCTTGACAAAGATACGCGAGTGGTGTGCCATTTCCTTCTCCAGCTCATTTTACAGATGAGGAAACTGAGACAAACAGGGTGAAGTGACTTGGCCAGAGTTACACAGTTAGTAAGTTTCTGAAGCTAGATTTGAACTCAGGAAGATGAGTCTTCCTGACTCCAGGCCTGACTCTCTGTCCACTGTACCATCTAACTGTCCCAATTAACTTGTAGGCAGACTTATGGTTTATAGAGTGGATTTTGCATTCATACTGTTTCACAGGACCTCACATCAACCTGGTGGGGAAGGCAGAACTGGGGTTACTATCCCCATTACACAGATAAGGCACCTGAGGCACAGAACAGTGAGGTGAGTTGATTCCCATAGTCACACAGCCAACCTGTAGCCAGGTAGGATATGCCTGTGTCAGGATCCAAGAATATAGCTGGGTATCGTGGAGAGAGCACTAGCCTAGGCACCAAGAGGACTAAGTTCTAGTCTTGGCTGGAACTTCCATGTGGCCTCGAGTAAGGCTTTTCTCGCCTCTGGGAGGGAGCAGAGAAGATCAGACTCATGTAGATATTTTGTCCACTTCTGTGATCACATTTTAGGGGGCTAGTATAAGATCGAAAGATGGCTGGTTCTGAAGCCCAAGGGGCTGAATTCACATGCCAGCTCTATTATTAAAATGTGAGGGACCGTGGCAAATCACCTCTCCCTCTGGGCCTCAGCTTCCACATCAGTAAATGAGGGAGGTGAACTACAGGTGATCCTAAGGTCTCTTGTTCTAAATCCTAGGACAGCCAATATAAAGAAGCTTGTGCTTTCCTGAAGCAGCAGCTCCATTTGGGTGCTGCCTCTGATTTTGCAGAGTTTTTCTATATGTTTTGCTCACAGCCAAAAGCACATGCATACATACGCCAATGAGAATATGTATGCAATGCACATTGACAACAATTCCCATTTCTCTAGTGTTACAATACACTGGCCTCACTAGAGCTAGAACAAATGTGAGGGCAAAGAGGGCCTTGCCCAAAGGTACTGACTCCTGGGGCAGGGTGGGCAACCTGGGAAGAATGATTCTTCTAACTGGCCTTCTTCACCATCTGAGCTACCTCCATCTCCCCAATCTTGTTACTAAAATGGCCCTGTTCTGGGACCTGCTTTCTTCCCAACCTCTGCAGAGGTGAGGGCTAGCCTCTCTGGGGGATGAGCTGTCCCCTGAGTAAGCACAACTGCACCTGCCATTGCATTAATCTTTATGCCACTCCCCACTCCCATCCCCTATCAATTATCATCTGCACTATGATTTTTTTTCATGAGGAACAGAGCCATAGTCAGGAATTGTTACCCTCTGGGACAAATTCAGTTTAGTGGGAGAGAATCAGGAGAAGCTTTTGAATTGAATTTTGGAATGTGGGTAGAAGTTTAATAGGGCATGGGAGGATATTCTAGATATGAACAAAGGCTCAGAGGATAGAGTAGTGTGTTTGGAGGACATGGAATTACCCAGTTGGTCTGAAGCTTGTCTCTAAGGAAAGAACAAGAAAAAAAGGCTTGGAAGAGTGAGCGATTACAAATTATAGAGGGCTTTGAGCATCAGAACCAGAAGTCTGAACTCTACTCCATAGGCCCTAGAGAGTGCCTAAAGATGTTGACCAGAGAAGAGATCTGATCAGACAAGCTGAATAGAAGAAAGTTTGGTCTGGCAGCCTAAGAGAGACAGACTGGAGTGAGGAGGGTAGAAAGGCAAGTAGACCTGTAAAGACACTATCACTAGAGTCACACTGGGGAAACTGGGGACCCGAGCTAAGGTGGTAGCTGTGGAGATGGAGAAGAGGAGGTGGAGATGGGAGATTTCGGTTATCCACAGGATCTAGTAACTTATTGAATATGAGAGGTGAGGACAATGGAAGAGTCCAAGATGGATACAAGTTTACAAATGGAGGGCACTGGCATTGGACTGGGTCACTAGTGCTGTTGTGGAAATTGTAAAGTAAGAGGGAAAAAAGCATGTTCAATTCAATTCAATAAGCATCTATTAGATACTGATTATGTGCTAGACACTCAAAATGACAAATGGGACCCTCCCTCAAGGGGCTTACATTCTCATGAGGGAGAGGTACGATATAACACAGGGACTGAGAAGTAAACACAATATAATTTGAGGAGATTTGAAAGAACATTAACAATACAGGGGTTCAGGGAAGACTTCTTGGAGGAAGTGGCAGCTGTGCTGATTCTAGAAAGAAACTAGAGATTCTAAGAGGCAGCTATGGAGAGGGAGGGGAAACATTCAAGGCTACGGAAGGTTTAGGGGGAGAGACAATAAGCTCAGTTTTAGACACGCTGAGTTTGAGGTGCTAGTAGGAACTAGTGGGTTCTTTTTAAAAATTAATTTATTTACTTTTATTTTACAACATTCAGTTCCACAATCCCTTGAGTTTCTAATTTTCTCCCCCTCCTTCTCCTCTCCCCTCGCCCCCGCCTCTGGCCCCATGGCAGCATGGAATCAAATATAGGGAGGGAACTCTTAGGTTCTTTAGGCAGATTGAAATAAAGGTTTGGATCTTGAGAGACAAGTTAAGATTAGGAATATATGTATACACACATTTATGTGTGACATATACTTGTATCTGTGAAATGTATCTATATCTAACTAGAGAGATGGGTCTATATAGATCTATATATCTAAAAAGCTCTCTCCCTCTCTATCTCCTCTCTCCCTTTCTCTCTGTCTCTGTCTCTGTCTCTCTCTGTGTGTCTCTCCTCCTCCTTTTCTCTCACTGTAGATAGATAGATAGATAGATAGATAGATAGATAGATAGATAGATAGATGCGCACACACACATGTTTGCAAAGCACTTTACAAACACTATTTCATTTGAGCCTCACAACAACACTGAGAGGTAAGGTGCTATCATTTACCCCATTTGCCAAATAGGGAAACTGAGAAAGAGGTCAAGTGACTCACCAAAGGTCACAGATAGCTAGGTAAGTATCTGAAGGTAGTTTTGAACTCTGGGCTTCTGCCTTCAGGGCCAGCTCTCCATCTGTTGTACCACAGAGCTGCCTTGCTTACATAGAAGTGGGAACTCTGACAAGACCAAAAGAGAGCAGATTCTTAACATTTTTTGTGCCATAAATCCCCTTGGTTATCTGGTAAAGCCTGTGGACCAGTTCTCATGAAATGAAAGAGGCTCAGTCACACTGTTCGCTCTCCTTTCCTGGATTACCAACTTGGTCTGTATTACAAAGAAAACAAAATAAAATCAAAATATCCTTTTAAAAAACCCAAGTTCACAAATCCCCTGAAAGTTATCCACAAATCATTTGGGGGTTCTATGAACCCCAATTTAGCAACACCTGACATAGAGAAAGAAGGGAAACTGGCCAAGGCCAGAGACTTGAGAACAGATGTAAATATGCACATATAGACACACATACATGTGTACATACAGGTACTTCAGACCACCACTCAGTAGCTGATTTGGCACACCCAGAGTGCACTCTCATTCTCTTTCTGTCTCTGTCTCTGTCTCTCTGTCTCTCTCTGTCTCTTTCTGTCTCTCTCTCTCTCTCTGTCTCTCTGTCTCTCTGTCTCTCTCTGTCTCTCTGTCTCTCTCTCTCTGTCTCTCTGTCTCTCTCTCTCTCTCTCCCTGTCTTTGTCTCTGTCTCTCTCTGTCTTTGTCGCTGTCTCTGTTTTTGTGTCTGTGTCTGTGTCTTTCTATCTCCCCCTTTCTTGTCCTTTTTCCTAATACAGTGAGATATACCACTTTTCCTGAAAGCGACAATTTTCTAAGGAAAGTTTTAAAGGAAAAAAATGCCACATCCAAGCTCTGAAGTTTCCATCAAAGTGGCTGTCGCGTCTCCTCCCTGCCGCGATGCCTTACGTCTGCACTGGAAAGACTGTCAGTTACATTCTGTCTCTATCTCTTCGTCTGCACCTTTCCCCCCGGGTGGCGTGGGGCTCTGACAGACTCACAGGGCTGAAAATGGAAAGTAGGAAGGAAGGAAGAGAGTCAAGTTAAAAATACCTCTGGTTGAATCTGATCGTCCTTCCAGCCTCTTAAGGGGTGGGTTGGTGGTATGAAGCTGGTATACAGATATTTGTAAACAGATTTCATAATCAGGACAGAAAAGAAACACTGAAACCAGACAGATAAGTTTTTGTGTGTTCTGTCTCAGATGAATGGGCGTCTTCACCCATGCTTTTATTATGGCCAGTATTATCTTCAATACCAGCATCATCTTCACCTTTATTGCAATCATGGATACATACCACCATTACAATCTTTCTAAGCCCTGGGTTTAATTTTTCCCCCATTGGGCAATACTGGGTAGGGGGTAGAGGGTGGGGTGTTATGGTCTAAATGATAGTAGAGTCTGGAACTGATTGAATGACCCAAGGATTGTCACTAATTAATCACTAACAGGTCAAAGTCATTTTGGTGAGGTGTCTCTACTGACAGCTGCATAATTCTTTCTTTGGTTATATTCCATTCAACATTTCTGTTGATGGTTTGGATGAAGGCATAGTTCAAGTAGTCATCAAATTTGTGAATGACATGAAACTGAAAGGGACAGTTACCATTGGGTGACAGAACTAGCATCTGAAAAGATCTCTATAGGTAACTCTACCAAGGTGAAATATAATAGAAATAAATATAAAGTTCTCCCTTTTGCTCAAAAACTCAGTTGCACAACTACAGAATAGATGAGTATATTTATCAACATTGCATAAGTATGTCTAACAACGATTTTATGAAAAAAAAACTGGGGATTTTAACCAGTCTGCAAGCTCAATATGAGTTAATTGTGTGACAAGAAAGACAGAAAAGCTCATAGGACCTCTAGCTCTACAAATTAAGTGGAATATCCTCAAAGAAGAAAATCATAGAACTGATGTTTCTGCCTGAGTCAGGCCATGTCTAAGCAATTGTGTTCAATTCTGCAGCCATAATTTAGGAAGGAAATTGACAAACTGAGGCAAAAGATGCCAACCAGGACAGTGAAAGATGGAGATCATTCTATGAAAGAATCACTTAGAGCAGAGGTATCAAACATACAGCCCACAACACTCTTGAGGGTGGTCTAAACTGGATTACAATGTAATTGGAAAATATTTAGCAACATAAAATATGATAAGACATAAATGATGTTAATGTGTGACTTTCTAAGTCAATGTGCATCCACAGGAATCCTTATGTACAGTTGAATGGCCCCTATTTCTACTTCAGTTCAATGCCACTGATTTAGAGAACCCAGGTATTTAGAATTTAGAAAATAGGTGCATAGGCAGAATAATTCCTCTTCAAGTAGTGGGAGGGCTACCATGTAGGTAAGGGATCAGACTTATTACTACCCTATACAGAGGGTAAGATAAGAAGAAATAGGCACAAGTTTCAAGGAAGCAGATGCCAGTTCAATACAAGAACAAATGTCTCTGCAATTAAATCTGTCCAATGATGAAATCTTCAGACTACATTGAAAAGTGGAGAATTCTATCTCACTAGCCGTCAAGAGGTGGGTGACTACCTATTATAGAACAGAGGGACTTAATAATTCTATGACTGATTTATAAAATGGGGCTAACCATGTACTATCTTTGTAACTATACCCAGACATCTATCTACAAGCTATTGTCATCATGCATCATCACCTTTACCATTATCACTCTTACTCTTTTCAGAGCTCCTGTCACCTTCATTTTAACCCTGGTGTTGAGGAAAGGGCTCTTGACTTTTAGGCAGAAGATCTAGTTTCATGCCCTAGATTTGCCACCCCATTCACTAGGCAGCTTGGAGAAAGTGACTTTGGCCTGTTTCCTCCTCTGGAAAAAATGGGCAAATGATTCTAGGATTGCTCATTTCATAGCAGGAATGAGCCTTAGAGATCATTTAGTCCAATCAAAACCTCCCTTCCATTTTACAGATGAGGAAGCTGAGACCCAGAGTGGTTCAGTGACTTGCCCATAGTGAAAGGGTAGTAAATGGCAGATACAGGGCATTTAGGAGTATCGAATGAAAGAAAGAATGTGAAAGAACTTCGAACTCCTTAAAAGTGCTAATTACAAATGAGAGGATATTACAAAGATATTGAGTAAGGCTGTGCCAATACCCAGTGCAAGAGCATCACTAGAGTGGGGGAATGGAGGAGCAGTTAGGAGAATGTCATGACATCCATATGAGATGTCAGGGTTGGAAGAGACATTAGGACAAAGAATCTTGGAGCTAGAATAGGCCTTAAAGATCATCTAAAACAGCCTTTAAAAATAGAATTTATTTATTTATATTTGGTTTTCAACATTCATTTCCACAAGATTTTGAGTTCCAAGTTTTCTCCCTTTCTTTCCTCTATACCCCACCCCAAGATGACAAGAACCCATTTACGAGAATTCATAATTTCCCATTACCATTCCCCTAGTGTGCCCTCTCTTATGTCCCCCTATCCCCTTCCCTACTCCCCCCTTACTTTCTTGTAGGGAAAGATGGATTTATATACCCCATTGCCTGTATATCTTATTTCCTGGTTGCATGTAAAAACAATTTTTTAACATTTGTTTTTAAAACCTTGAGTTCCAGATATTCTCTTCCTTCCTCCTGCCTCACCCACTCCCACTGAGAAGACAAGCAATTCAACATAGCCTGTACATGTGTAGTTATGCAAAACATTCCCATAGTATTTATATTGTGAAAGGCTAACTATATTTCCCTCTATCCTATCCCACCCCCCATTTATTCTATTTTCTCCTTTGACTCTGTCCCTCTTCAAAAGTATTAGCTTCTAACTATCCCCTCCTCCAATCTGCCCTCCCTTTTATCATCCCCCTTTCTTGGCCTTTTCCCCTCTACTTTCCTATAGTGCAAGATACTCAATTAAGTGTGTATGTTATTCCCTCCTTGAGCCAAATCCAATGAGAGTAAAGTTGACTCATTCCCTTTCATGTCCCTGCTCTTCCCCTCCATTGTAACAGCTTTCTCTTGCCTCTTTTATGTGAAATAATATACCCTATTCTATCCCTCCCTTTCTCCTCCCAATATATTCCTCCCTTACCTCTTAATTTTATTTTTAGATATCATCTCTTCATGTTCAACTCACCCTGTGACCTCTTTCTATGTACACATATATACACATACACACACATACACACCTATACATACATACATACATATATATGTATGTATATGCATGTGTGTGTGCATGTGTATTCCTTTCAACTCTCCTAATACTGAGAAAAGTCTCATGAGTTACAAATATTCTCTTTCAATTTAGGAATGTAAACAATTCAATTTTAATAAGTTCCTTATGATTTCTCATTTCTGTTTACCTTTTCTTGCTTCTCTTGCTTCTTGTATTTGAAAGTCAAATTTTCTGTTCAGCTCTGGTCTTTTTATCATTCTTTTTATCAAAAATGTTTGAAAGTCCTCTATTTCATTGAATATCCATATTTTCCCCTGAAATAGTATACTCAGTTTTGCTGAGTAGGCGATTCTTGGTTTTAATCCTAGCTCATTTGACCTATGTAATATCATATTCCAAGCCCTTTGATTCCTTAATGTAGAAGCTGCTAGATCTTGTGTTATCCTGATTATGTTTCCAAAATACTGGAATTATTTCTTCCTTACTGCTTGCAATATTTTCTCTTTGACCTGGGAGCTCTGGAATTTGGCTACAATATTCTTACGAGTTTTCTTTTTGGCATCTTTTCCACAAAGCAATCAGTGTATTCTCTAAATCTCTATTTTACCCTTTGGTTCTTGAATATCAGGGCAGTTTTCCTTGATAATTTCTTGAAAGATGATGTTGAGGCTATTTTTTTTAATCATAGCTTTCAGGTAGTCCAATAATTTTTAAATGCTCTTTCCTGGATCTATTCTCCAGGTCAGTGGTTTTTCCAGTGAGATATTTCACATTGTCTTCCTTTTTTTTCATTCTTTTGGATCTGTTTTATAATTTCTTGATTTCTCATAAAGTCATTAGCTTTCATTTGCTCCATTCTAATTTTAAAGGAATTATTTTCTTAAGTGAGTGTTTGAACTTTCTTTTCCATCTGGCTAATTTTGCTTTTTAAGACATTCTCTTCATTGTCTTTTTGGGCCTCTTTTGCCATTTGGGTTAGTCCATTTTTTAAGGTGTTATTTTCTTCAGGTTTTTTTGGTTCTCCTCTATGAATCCATTGACTAGTCTTTCATGATTTTCTTGCATCACTCTCATTTCTCTTCCCAGTTTTCCTCTATTTATCTTGATTTTTGAAATTCTTCTTGAGGTCCTCCATGGCCTGCGAGCAATTCATATTTTTCTTGGAGGCTTTTGATGCAGGAGTCCTGACTTTGTTGTCTTCTTCTGGTTCTATGTTTTGATCTTCTTTGTCACCAAAGAAAATTTCTATAGTCTGATTTCTTTTCCTCTGTTTACTCATTTTTTCCAGCCAATTACTTGACTTTTGAGCTCTTTGCTATGGTAGAACTCTGCTTCCAGAGTGAAGAGTGCTATGTTCCAAATTTCTGGGGTTTTGTGCAGCTGTTGTCAGAGCTACTTCTGGGCATCTACCTCAGAACTGCGGGGAAGACACCCTCTCCACAGCCACCACAAGCTCTGCCGCATCAGAGCTCCTCCTCCCTCCAGGGCCACCACCCAACACTGTGACCCAGATCCAAGCAGGGCAAAGCAAGAGAATCCTGCCTCACCCCAGCAAAAAGATTCCTGCAATTGCCCTCTGATTGACCACTTGGTCCCCCCACTGTCTGTGAGCCTGGAACTCCAGAGGCAGCTGCTGCCACCATTGCCATATCTGCCACCCCAGGTGCAGGGGCCAGACCAGACTCTTCTCTCAACCAGGTCCAACAGAGTTTCTCCACTGACCTTTTACTTTGTCTTCAGTATTTGTGTGTTGAGAAGTCTGGAAACCACCACAGCTGCCAGTGATTCAGTCCCCTGAGGTCTGTTCCAGTCCAGTCTGTGCCAGTGCAGCCTGCTTGGGACTACACTCCACTCCCAGCCCAGCGCGATAGACCCTTCCTGTCACCTTGCTAGGCTGTCTTCAATGAGAGATTTGTTTCACTCTGTCATTTTGTGGGTTCTGTAGCTCTAAAATTTGTTTAGATTCATTTTTACAGGTATTGGAGGTCATTAAGGGACAAACTCAAGCAAGTTACTGTTTTTACTCCACCATCTTGGCTCTGCACCCAAATATCCTTGTTTTATTAAGAAGGAAACTCAGGCCCAGAGAAAGCAACCCATCCAAGGTCATATAGCTAGTAAGGATAAGACTTAGGATTTACTCCCAGGTCTTTTGATTTCAGGTCAAGCATTTTGCTTGCTTCATGCTTGCTTCATGAGCTAAGTGAGAGATTCCAGCAGGAATAGGTATCTTTTGGTGCCTACTCCAACGTACTTTTCTATCATTGTATGAACTATTTCCCTGCCATTACTTTGAGACTTTTTAGTAAAATTGCATTAGATTACTAGCTTTTATGTTTGGAAATAAAGCTTTCATTTATAATGAGCATCAATGTGTAACTCAAGATGAATGATTCATTTTTGCATATCAGTTTAAAAGAAAAACTATCCTTTAGAGCATGATGTAAAGAAACAGAAACATTTAGGCACAATGTAGTAGCCTTGCTGACTCTACCACTCCCACTTCTCTACCTCTTCTTATCCAAAGCTTGGGTTACAAACTGACTTTGACTTGATTTCTAGACTCAGAAGCTTTACCAGGTTTTGTTATTTGGTGTTCTCATATGAAGTCTTCAGAGGAGCAGTGGGCTACTTTTACTTATTCTCCCTGACCTCTCCTTCCCCAGACTGCTTCAACTCTTTCTAGCCTTGACATTTTCTAACTTTAAAAATCCCTGTCTGTCATTATTCCCCTTATCAGAGCTTGGCTGTCACTTTCACCCTCAGCTCTGAGAAGATGGCTGGCCTAACCTTCCATACTATATCTTCTTCTGTTCATTTTTTAAACTAAAAATAGTGGAAAAGAGCCCTGACTTAGGAATAAGATCTAGCTTCTAACTCCAGCTCTGCCACTCATTCACTGAGTAACCTTGGGTGAGTCACCTAGAATCCAACACTTAGTAGGTACATGACCATCAGTGAGTTCTTTTATTTTGCTGAACCTCAGTCTCATCTGCTGTGAAATGGGGATAATAATACATTACCTACTTCACAGATTTGTTGTTAGCAAAGTGATTTGTAAAGTGTTATTGAAATGGGAGTTTTCAGTAAGAAAAATACAATTTTAGAGCTGGGAAAATCATCTTGAATCCAACCCTGTCATTATACATGCAGGTAAACTGTGGGCTAAGAAGCAGAAATAGTCACAAAGCAAGTTAGGCAGAAGTGGAATCCAGGTCTCCTTGTATTACCAGGACAGTTCCCTTTCCTCCATACCATGCTGACACTCAAACATCATTGTCATTGTCATCATAGCTGGCATAGCTATAGGTTTGCAAAAAGGCTTAAGGTTTGCAAAGCACTTCATAAATATTACAGTATTTTATCCTTACAGTAGTTCTGAGAAGTAGAACTATCATATCCCCATTTTACAGATAAGGAAATTGAGGTAAACAGAAGTTAGGTGACTTGATCAAGGTCATATAGCTGGTAAGTGTTTGAGGCAATTTTTGAATTCAGGTCTTCCTGACACCAGGCCCAGAGTTCTATGTACACCACCAATCTACAAATGCTAAAATATCACTCTATATGTCAAGGGAGGCTGGCTTAAGTCACCAGCCCAAGCTAGGAGCTATTCCACAAGTTTCTTGAGAATCACAGAATCTCAAAACTGAAAGGAACCCCACAGACCATCTAGGCTTAACTGTACTCAAGAAGAATCTCTAGAAGAGATGACTCATCTCTTTTTCACCCTAAACAAGAATTCATTCAGACATTGCTGGAAAACCACTAGTCAGCTCACTATCTCCCAATGTAATGCCTTCCACTTTGAAACAATTTTCAGATGCCATTCCTTTCATCAGACTTTTCAGCTAAGTCATCAAACCTTTCTTTACTTTCCACCAGTTGCTTCTGGTTCTGCCCTCAGGAGTCAAACAGACTAGTCCACTCTCTCTTCCCCAAAACAACCCTTCAAGTACTTGATGACAGCTATCATCTCCCTCCTCCTTAAGTTTTCTCTTCACCAGGTTAACATATCTCTCATTCCTTCCATGAATCATTAGATGGTATAGTCTCCAGGACTCTCAACATTCTGGCTATCCTCCTCTGGACACACTCCAGTTAGCCAATGCCCTTCTGAAAATATGCCCCCACATTTTGGAAATTAGACTGCAATGTTGCAGATGTGTTTTGACTAGGGTAAGAGACAGTAAGACAATCACTTCCCTCACTCTGGACTCTAGGTGTCTATTGATGTAGTCCCAAATCAAAGCAATTTTTTGGGATGCCTCCCATTTTCTTGCTCCTACCTTCCTCACTCGTGTATTATTTTTATGCATGTGTCCTGTCTCTCAAAAAACTTTGAGTGACCCAAGGTCAGGTACCATGTCTTGTCTAAATTTTTGCCTCTTCCCCTAGAAACTATCCAATAGGTGCTTAACTAATGTTCATTGGGTTTCATTAGCCTACTATTCCATCTTGTCCATGAGTATATTGCAGGAGAGTTTGTCAAATGCCTCTCTGAAATCCAGATGCACTCTGTCTGCAGCATCACTACTAGCCTAATAATGCTATCAAAAGAGGGAATGAGTCATCTTCCTGTATGAAGGACACAGCCTGTTTTCCAGTGAGTTAAGACCAGATTAATAATAGCTGGAATAAACTTTATCTGAGTTGCATAAATAAATCCTATAGAAAGTCAGTGCCTTTCAGCTCCTTCTGATAAGCACCATGGAATTCTCGATGACTTCCATCTTCAAAGCAGTTTCACAGTTCTGATCTCATTCTGTCCTCTCAATCCTGTGTGAAATGGGAGGAGAAGAGGTTGGAGGTCTTTGTTGTGCTGACAAAGACCCAGAGGGAGAGGGCTGGTGACTTGGCCAAGGGCACACAGAGGGCCTTCCATTCAGGGACTGACAGGTACAGGGTATGATGGGAGGACAATTTCATGCTTCCCTGAAGGAAGGATCAACTGTGATGTGAAAGATGTAAGGGAAGAAGTCAACACAAGGGTATTTTATGCCACTGGTGGGTAGAGACAGAACCAGAGGGCATGGTAGCTCATGCTGCAGTGGTAAGGGTTTATGCAGGACAAGAAGCTGAAAGGGCCTGTAATGGGTGATCCAAGAAGCAGGGTGTTTGCACAATCTTATTACTCTGTGGGATCGTAGATTCAGTATGGAAGTAATCTTAGAGGTCATGTAGTCTAGAAGACTCTGTACAGAGGAAGAAACTGAGGCTCACAGGGGTTAAATGATTTGCCCCACATCATACAAGTAATAAGCAAAAGAGGTAAAATTTGAACCCAGGTCTTCTCATTTCAGTGCTTTAAAAAAACCAGAAGTATATCATAATTCATAGGACTGAGAACTGGAAGGGTCTTTTAAGGCCATATGGTCCAATTCATTTTCCCCATTTTATACATAAGCAAACTGTGGCCCCCAAAAGGAGACACACCTCTCAAGGTACTCTGACCATGTCACTCATGGTGTCAGAAACTTCTCTATTTTCCCCAGAATCAAGTTCAAACTCCTGGTCCTGACATTCAAGAGTCTCCATAACCAGATTCCCAGTGACCTTCCTAGTGTTATCTTAGACTACACCCCTACATAGGCAATACCCTCCAGTGAAACTAGATGATTCTCTGTGTCCCATTTTCATCCTGTCCTCTTCCAATGTCTGTCCCCTTGCCCTAATACCTGAAACAGATGCCTTCCTTGTTCCCCCAGCTCTACCTATTAGAGTTCTCACCTTCATTCAAAGCCCAACCAAGATGTCTTTTCCATGTTACCTTTCTCTGTCTCTTCAATCAAACACACTCCCTTCTTCCTCATATTTCAAATAGTAGTTTGCAGTGAGTAGCTCCTTTGTATTTGCTGTCTACTTTGCATTAGTATTATTTGCCTACACAGCTATCTCCTTATTGGGTTGTGATCCTTTAAGAGTATGATCTCTGACTTGACTTTTATGTATATATCTCATGTTTAGCACAGTTCCCTACATATGGCCCATGCCTAATAAACAGTTATTGAATTGAATGGTGCATTGAAATGAGTCATCGGCCTGAAATCAAAAGACCTAGGATCTAATTCTAGCTTTGCTACTAAATCACTGCATTACATTTGACAAGTTAGTTGCCCCCTCTTGATCTCAATTTCCATATCTATTAAAGAAATGGGTTGAACTAGTACCTCTGATGTACCTTCTAGCTCTGATATTCCATATTCTAAGTCCCTCTAAGCTCTGATGTCCCTAAGGAGGAGCCTTTTATCTCTGACATTCCATGCTCTGAGGCCCCTGACTCTGACACTTATGATCTATGTTTTAAGACATTCAAAAGATAGAATATTTCCAGAAGATGGTGCTCCCATGAACTCCCAACCTTGTTAAAAACTTAATCTGTAGGGATAATGTGGAACATTTTATGTTTATGCTCTACATTGAGAAGCAGTGGATATGGTGGATAGAGGACTGACCCTCCACCCAGAAAACCTAGGTTCAAATCTTGACACCTCAATTTCAGAGTGATGTGACTACGGACAAAGCAATCAGCCTCTCAAAGACCCAGTTTCCCTATTAGAAAAGTGGAGATAATTATACTACCTACCTCCTTTTTGGAGTTACTGTGAAGAAAATTGAAAACCTTCAAGCATATAGAAATGTGTGCTGTTATTATCAAGGTTCCTTCTACCACTGACCCTGTATGACTTCATATATTGAATTTTCTTTTGGCAACTTGATTACAGAAAAGGAAAATCAGACTGAAGGAGCTACAGAGGGGAGAATCTGTAGGTGCCACATCATGCCACATCCATCATTCCAAGCATGTAAAGATAGTCAGGAATCCTAATCCTGTCCTCCCTCACTTCACCTCCCCCACTTTTCTCTGCTAAGTCACACAATAATTCTTTCTTTCCACTAGTTCAATTAATCAAGTCAGTTAGCAGGCATTTAGTAAGTACTTATTATGTGCCAAACCCTGTGCTTAAGCACCTACTATGTGCCAGGAATTTTGCTAGACACTGGGGATATAAATATAGAGAATGAAAACAGCATTAAGGTTGAGTTTATCCAAAAATATCCAAAGAGTGATTTTATCATTGTACCTCAGAACTGTCACATCTAATACTAATGGCAATAACTTACATTTATACACTTCTTTGCAAAAACACTTTCATTGCAACAACTCTGAAAGGTTAGTATGGATTATAATCATTCCCATTTCATAGACCAAGAAACTGAGGCTCAGTGAGAAGTGGTATAGCTAGGAAGTGTAACAGTGGGACTGGTATATATTTGGAGTGCCTCTGTCAGTGTCTTCCCACACAGAACAAACAGGTTGAGAGAATTGTTATGACATGTGATGTAAATGCCATGGAATGACTATGGAGCTTGTGTAGACTTCTGTAATTGGCTTCCAGTCTGCTAACCACATACTTAGGAGAAGTCTTTCCAGTGGGCTAGTGCCTTCCAAAGGGCTCTGGTGATCAAAAGCTTGGCCATTTTGCACGCAGGCTGCTCTCTCTTAGTTTGACTTCTCTGTTGAGTGCACCTTGTGAGAGACAATGCTGGAAGGAGAGAAACATTTCTCCCTTGCTCCCTCAAAAACTGACATGTGCTCCTGTGAAAAGTAGAGGGTTGATCTTTTTCCCTTTGCTATTTGTTCTTTTTGTTTGTTTTAAGCAAAAAGATTGGACACTCTGGATTTATAAATTTCAAAAGGTCAGGAGGGTAGCTATCTCAGTATCCCAGAGTCTAAGAGAAAATGTCCATATCAGGTTTTGCAGCCAATTTATCATCAGTGCCCAAGGAACAAGAAATAACTTTTGGGCTGATTTTCAGCTCAGTCCAATAGCAGCTGAGACAAGGAGTCATGTTGTGCCTCATCTGAACACAGACTTGGTGGTACCAATGTTATGTAGGAACTGAGTTAAGTTTGAGCCCACTCTCCTTAGAGATTGAAGTGGAAATAAGATAAAGCATGTTCCCAAAGTGTGTGTGCAGTGGATGTTTTTTGTTTTTATTCTTGCTATATCTTCAAAGTAAATATCCCTTTGTAGGAACTAATTGATGTTAACTGATTAAATGGAGCTTGAGTACTAATGACTGGTGTTAACAGAGGAGCTAAACACAATTGATAGGGGCTTAAGTCCCTGTAGTAGCATGATAGTATTGATGCCCCAAACTCCTCAGAGACCTCTAGAAGCCTGGAGGGAGATGGAACAAGCCTGGCTCTGGGGTGGTGAAACAAGAGCATTTTTGCTACAGAAGTTTAAGAACCAGAGATCAAACCTCGGTCCTGGGTTCTGTTAGGTGACAAACTTGTTTCTAGTGACACAGATAAAAAGTATTAGATCCAGGACTTAAACCTAGGTACTCTGACACCAGGTTCATCGCTTTTCCCAACACATTATCCATATATACACCATGATTTCCACGGTAGAGAAGAGCATAGGAAGGACTATTCAGGCCCTGAAGCTAAAGCCACACCATAGGGAGCCATCCATTGCCATATAGAAGTGGCCACAGGGTAAGATATAGCAAAGGGAAGCCTTCCTGTACTATCCCCTCAAGTGGCCACTTTCTAGGTCTATGGAAGGACTTAGTCCTTGAGTTCAGTCTCTGAGAGTGATCCTGCCTGCTAAAGAGATTATAATGCATCTCTTCTGCTAAGGAAATCTGCTCCTGCAGTTTTGAGTGAATTCTTCTCAGCTGTGTGTGTGTGCATGTGTGTGTGTGTGTGTGTGTGTGTGTTTCCTAGGCTGGTGCACTGATCTGCTACACACAACTCAGAAAAGTAAGAATCCCCGGTGGGAATATACTGGTCTGTGTGAGAGAAGGAAGGGTTGAGTGGGGTCACAAGCTACCAAGTGGCAGTCTCCTGCAGGAATGGGCACAGCTATGCATCCATACCCTTGCGTAAGCCAGCAAGGCTGACTGTTCTTACACACTTTCAAGACTGCCAGGGACCTTGGAGACTACCTATGCCATTCAGTCATTTGACAAGTGAGAAAATTGAGGCTCAGAGGGGTAAGTGATTTGTCCAAGGCCAAATAGTGAATCAGTGACAGAGACAGAATTATGTTATTATAAAATGCAGAATTCAACACTATTCAGAGACTAATAACTCACTGTTCTATAGTACTTCAGGGTTTACAAAGTTGCTGTCCTCATAAGAACTCCATGAGGTAGATAGTACATTATGCTCAATGTGTAGATAAAACAAACCTTAGACGTAGAAAGATAGAGTGACTTACCAAAAGTAAGTGTTAGAGCCAAGATTCACCCCCAGGAACGGCCACTGTAGCTGCTGCCTTAGGCACCCTGGCATTCTACTGTAGGCCAGATCTCACCTCCCCTTTTGGTACCTGGCCTATTCCATCCTCCCCATAAGCTCATCACACACTCTCCCCTACCCCTTTTGAGCCAGTTTGTCAACCTTACTCCTGATCACCTTTGCCCTAAATCTCATCCCATAGATTAGAATCTACTTCCTTAACAGACTATGCCTGATAACAGTGTACTCATTTTTTGCCATTTTAGGAATCGTGCTGGCAATTGTCCAGGGTATCCACTGGTACACTTGCAATGTCAGGGAAAAGTGAGAAAGACACATTGGGTGGATGTCCCATGATGAACTTATGGGAAAACATGGATAGAGTATGGTTGAGTGGTGAGCTACGTTATTGGAAGGCACATTCAGACTGGGGACATTATTGCTACAGTTGTCTGGGAAAGATGGAGTAGTAAGAAGAGGGTAAGACCGTGCAATATGATGACTGGTTGAAGGAACAGACTACTTAAGAAAGGACACTTAGAGGATATATGATAGCCTATCTTTGGGATTTGAAGTTCTCATCAAACAGGAAAAGAATTAAGTTTGCTCTGCTTTGCCCTCCAGAAACCATAACTAGGAGCAGTCAGGATAGGGGCAAAGAAGATTTAAGATCACATGCTTGGGCATCTGGGAAAGTTAGCCCAAAGTTGGTTCTTGTCAGAAGAGGCCTGACTACTGGAACAAGACCAACCAGAAGTTGGCTCATTTTTCAAAACCCATTTGTGGAACTTCACATTCATTCCTATTAAATTTAATTCTTATTAGATTGTTGTAGCCGGCTGAGATATTTTTGCATCTTGACTCTGACTCTGTCAACTAATGTGTTAGCTTCCAGTTTCATGCCACCAGAAAACATGATAATCATGCCATCTAAATCTTTATTTGGCAGCTAGGTGACATAGCAGAGAGAGTGCCAGGCCTGGAGTCGGGAAGGCTCATCTTCCTGAATTCACATCTAGCTTCAGACACTAGCTCTCCTGACCCTGGTAAAGTCACTTAACCCTGTTTACCTCAGTTTCCTCATCTATAAAAGAAGCTGGTAAAAAAATGGCAAACTGCTCCAGTATCTTTGCCAAGATAACCACAAATGGTGTCACAAAGGGTCAGACACACCTGAAACAACTGGATAACAACAGCAGCAAAAGTCTTTATTCAAGTCACTGATAAAAAAAATGTTTAGATAGCACAGTGCCAAATATAGATCCTTGAGGCTGGAGACCTCCTTTCAAACTGACATTGTCCCATTAATGACCCTTAATGAAGGAATATGGTGCCAGATCAATTAATCTGGGATCAGATGCCATGGTTTCAGGTCCAGTTTTCTACATACTATGTGACCTTGGGTAAGTCTCTAATTCTACGGGCTTTAGCTTTATGATCTGTTAAGTAAGTTACAACGGCTAAGGTCCTTTTCTAATGGACAAGATTCTTAAGTACGTGTTTCATTGCCTGTATGATCCTGCTTTTTGTAATTGGCCATCATCAAACTACAAATGTACCTAGCTGTACTATCATCCTGCCCACAACTCTTCAACTTTGCCCCCAAGAATAGCTTAAGAGAAATGTTTAAAATAGAGGTAAACTATATCTAAAAAATCTACAGCATTTCCCCAACTCATCAGTTAAGTTATGCTGTCAAAAAAAGGACCAGCTTTTGACAAAGACATGCAAGGTTTTAGTAATCACTTCTTATTTTTTTAGATTCAATCTATCCCTTTGTTATATTATATGATTAGCCAGAAACTGAAGTCAAACTCAATGATATCTAATTGGAAGATTCTATGCTGTTTCCTTTTGAAAAACTAACACAACTTCAGCCTGTACAGAGTCTTAACCCAACCTTCCCATTCTGCCATTTTTCAAAGATCAGTCATATTTGCCAATCACTTTACTTCCTCAAGATGTATTTCATCTAAATCGCAGGTCTTTGGCTTGTTGAAGAGAGTCAGGTGCTCTCTTACCATCAACTCACTTTATCTTGTGTTTCACCTTCTTGCTAATCAAAATCATTTTTGTTCTGTTCTTTCCACTTCAAAGATTACTCTTCTTCATTGCAAAAACAAAAGAGCTGGATACCTCTGCTGCCTCTTCTCAGCTTCTCCACTTTGAGAAGCAGATCCTTTGAGTTTTCTCTAACACTAAACATTGCTTTGCGGGTAGGGGGAAGTCATTTTTGTTGTCCTTAACAGTCACCATCAGTCTCAGTTCATTCTGAGCTTTCAGTGCTCCTGACACACAAATTGAAACTTGGGAGGGAATTCAATAGCCGTCTAGGCCAAGAAGACCACTGGGGCAATGGCTGTGTTTTCCTAATTATTGCCTTTATTAAGACAAAGGAGGTAGAAGAGAAAGATTAATCTGGATGGTGAATGTTTGACTCAAAAATGGGATGTGGAATTTTAGGCCATGTTTTAAAATTCAGAAATGACAAATTCCTGGTCATAGATGATGTGCACCTAACAAAGGACCATAAGAATGTATTTCCTGGGTATCTTGCAAATCTAATAAAAAAAAGGTGTTAAGCTAAAAAAAGATTGAGAAGGGAATAAGCATTTATCAAGAATCAATTATGTGCCAGATTCTATGTTATGTGTTTTAAAAATATTCTCACTGGACCTCACAACAATAGTAATAAATAGGTACTTTTTATTATCCATATTTTACAGTTGAGAAAATTGAGACAGACAAGGGTTATGTGACTTACCCAGGATCACACAGATAGTAAATATCTGGGGCTACATTTGAACTCAGCTATTCTTCACTCCAGGTCCATTGCTCTATTCACTGTACCACTTACCTGCTGCTGGCAACTAAAGGAAGTAGAAAATATTCTGTCTCTTTCCCTCACTTCCTCTCTCTATCTGTCTGTTTCTCTTTGCCTCTCTATCTGCAAACACATATATATGTGTGTACATATATGTGCACGTGTATACACATATGTATTGCACATGCATGTGAATTATACACACCGCAGCAGTTGATGGTGCCATGGATAGAATGCTGAGCCTGGAGTCAGGAAGACCTAAGGTCAAACGCAGTCTCAGTTTTTGAGTTCAGTAAAGGATTGAGGGCAATGAGAATACAGATTGGAAAGGTTCCTAATCTATTTGAGGTCATCTACGGAGAGGATGTGAAGCATCTTCTTGATGATCCCAGGTGCAATGCAGACCCTTTTGAGTCCAGCTGAACACTTATCTGTTTAGTTATAATTGAAGAAATAGGGAGAGAACTCTTGAGTTTGTTTTAGGGATGACAGCAGAAGAGAATAATAAGCAACTAAAACTCCCTAGGTATCAAGAATGGCAGCCAATGAATATGGCTAAGGAGTTCTGTTTTGAAATTGCCTGGTCACTGTCAAGAGGGATGTTGTGGTGACTTGGGAGCTGATTGGATGCATCAAACGAGGGACACTAAGAATGATTCTGAGATTAGCAATCTGGGAGATTGTAAGGATGGGAGTGCCCTCAACAGAAATAGGAAAGTTAGGAAGAAGGGAATAACTCCAAAACATCTACAAGCAAAGCTCTTGAGAAAAATATAGCTTGTTCATAAGATCAATTTGAATTTTCAGAAGAAGTTATGCAAGTCAAATCAAGAAACATTTGTTAAATTCTACTGTGTACTGGACACTTTGCTAAGTGCTTGGGTCGGGATGGAAGTCCAAGTAAGGCAAAAAATAGTCTTTGTTTTAGGGGACTGTCAGTCTAACGGAGAAAATGACATGCAAATAACTGTACAAACAGGATATATGCAAAATACTCCATCCCTGAAACTAGGCATTTTCACTGGCTGTCACTCATGCTTGGAATTGTCCCTCTCATCTCTACCTGCTGGCTTTCCTGCCTTCTTTCAAAACTCAGTTAAAGTCTCACCTTCTAAGATGCATTCCTGGTCATCCTAAATCTTAGTATTGTCCCATATTCAAATTGTTATTGAGTGACCCCAACTTATGTACGTTTAATAAATACTAATTAGTTGATTATGAGGACTTTATTTGGTATACTGTTTGATTAAACAATTTGTTTTGAACGAAGGCAGTGTGATGTAGTAGATAGAAAGTCAGCCTCTAAGCTGAGCAAATCGGAGTTTAAGTCCTGCCTCTGACAACATACTGCCTGCTCTGGACAGATCACTTAATCACTTGGTGCTCTAATCAATCCTCTAATTGTTCTCTAACTCTTCACTATATAGTGAAATCATAGTTCCAGTCTCCATTCATTGTTTTGACCTAATGGATCTTCCAGGTAACTAGTAACAGTAAATATATCAATGGGGGCAAATGAACTATGGGGCTGACCCATAGTGCCTTACATTTGGGATAGCTTTTCTGGGGAGACATATGTAACTAGTGGGTGTGCTCTAGATACAAAGAAAGAAACATTTTTTCTAAGTTTGAACTGACTTGTATGTCACCAAAATGCTTAAATAATTCTGACTTTTGAATTGAATACGAAGGGATGATACTTTAAAAGGTGAAATTCTGAGGTGGGAGAGGACTAGAATGAGAGGAGACAGGGAGAGACAAAATGGGGATAATCATCCCATAGAGAAGAGGCAA
>CM053596.1:97075874-97095873 GCA_028646575.1 Pseudocheirus occidentalis
AAAAAAAGATTGTTAAAAAAATAATTCTGACTTTTGAGAAAATGGAGAAAAACTTACGTGATGGTTCTTTCTAACTCCCCCTCAACTTTGGTCAGAAAGATAAGAGGAATATAATAAGCTAAATGCTTATTTAATATTATGGGTGACCTGCCAGGCCCTCAGGAAGCTTATAGATTAACTTTCTGTATGTATTGGATTGGAAAAATGGACCAGCAAGTTTCATCCAGAGAGTTTAATGATAAGAATACATAAAGTATCCCCATCTCTGGGACTAGATGAAGAACAGATAACATGCTGTAGGAGTTCTAGCATGGAGAGGATCATAGGCAAGGACTGAGGAAACTTTTAGTTAAGGATCGGGTTAGAAAGCTAAATTCAATGACATTAGTTGTTCCTCATCATGTCTCTTTCATTTGGTTCTCACCCTGTCTCAGCTTCTTAGTGTGGGTGCTCCCCAAGATTCCTTCCTTGATCTCTAAGTAGATAATTCTTCAGTTTCCATTTCCAACTTATTCCCTTTAGACCCACATCTCCATCTGTTTAGAGGATCTCCAAGTACTCTCTTTGGCCACCTAAGGTCCACAGCAGTCATCTTTTTTTAAGTAATTAACTTTTAGTTTTCAACATTCATTTTTAAAAGATTTTGAGTTCTAAATTTTCCCCCCTGTCTGCCTTTTCCCTTCCCCAAGATGGCATGCAATCTGATATAGGCTGTACATGTTAATCATATTAAACATATTTCCACTTTAGTCATGTTGCAAAAGAAAAATCAGGAAAAAAGGAAAAATTCACAAGGAAAAAAAGAGAGAAAATAGCATGCTTCAAATCTGCACTCAGACATCATTGTTATTTCTCTGGATGTGGATAGCATTTTCCATCATGAATCTTTTGGAATTGTCTTAGATTGTTTTGCTGAGAAGAGCTAAGTCTATCAAGGTTGGTTGTACAATGTTTCTGTTATGTATACAATGTTCTCCTGGTTCTGCTCACTTCACTAAGCATAAATTCATGTAAATCTTTCCAGATTTTTCTGAAATCCTCTACTCACCATTTCTTATGGAACAATAGTATTCCATTACATTCATATTTGGGCTTAGTTCCAAATTGTTCTCCAGAATGGTTGAATCAGTTCACAACTCCACCAACAATGCCTTAGTGTTCCAATTTTCCCACATCTTCTCCAACATTTATCATTTTACTTTTTTTGTCATCTTAGCCAATCCGATAGGTATTACATGGTACCTCAGAGTCATTTTAATTTGCATTTCACTAATCAATAGTGATTTAGAGAATTTTTTCATATGCCTATATATAGTTTTAATTTCTTCATCTGAAAACTATTCATATCCTTTGACTATTTATGCATTGGGGAATTACTTGTATTCTTATGAATTTGACTCACTTCTCTATATAATTTAGAAATAAGGCTTTATCAGAGATACTGGTTGTGAAAATTGTTTCCCAGATTTCTGATTCCTTTCTAATATTGGTTGCATTGGCTTTGTTTGTGAAGAAACTTCTTAATTTATTGTAATCAAACTTATCCATTTTGCATTTCATAATGTTCTCTATCTCTTGTTTGATTATAAATTCTTCCCTTCTGTGTAGATCTGACACATAAACTATTCCATTCTTTCCTAATTTGCTTATAGTGTTACCCTAAATCTCATACCCATTTTGACCTTATCTTGGTATACATTGTAAGATGTTAGTCTATGCCTAGTTTTTACCATACTATTTTCCAGTTTTCCCAGCAGTTTTTTTTTCTTCAAATAGTGAGTTCTTATCCCAGAAGCTGGAGCCCTTGGGTTTATCAAACAGTAGATTAGTATAGTCATTGACTGCTATGTCTTGTGTACCTAACCTTTTCCACTGATCCACCACTGTATTTCTTAGCCAGCACCAAGTAGTTTTAATGATTGTGGCTTTATAATACAGCTTTAGATCTGGTATGGGTAGGTCACCTTCACTTGCATTTCTTTTCATTAATTCCCTTTATATTCTGGAACTTTTGTTCTTCCAGATGAACTTTGTTATTATTTTTTTTTAGCTTTCTAAAATAGTTGTTGATAGTTTGATTGGTATGGCACCAAATAAGTAAAATAATTCAGGTAGAATTGTTTTTTTTTATTATATTAGCTTGGCCCATCCATGAGCAATGAATATTTTTCCAGTTATTTAGATCTGACTTTATTTGTGTGAAAAGTGTTTTGTAATTTTGTTCATATAGTTCCTGGGTTTGTTTTGGCACATAGACTCAAATATTTTATATTGTCTGCAGTTATTTTAAATGGAATTTCTCTTTCTATTTCTTACTGCTGGACTTTGTTAGTAATATATAGACATTCCAATGATTTATGTGGGTTTATTTTATATCCTGCAACCTTGTACAGCAATCATCTTGCCTGAGCCAGCCCAGGAAGACTTCCTGATCTCTCAGAGCATCCATTCTATCACACTTGAAGTATCCTTTCTGACCACCATAAGTCCACAGCAGTTTCCTTTCCCAAACCTGGGCACCCTCCATCCCTTGAAACTTTTCAGCTACTTGGTATTTTTTAATGTCCTAAGACAACTCCACCCCAAGGATGAATGCCTATGATCTACCTGAACTCATTCCTCAATGATTAATATATTCCTACCCTATCACTCCCTCATCCCAATTATTCTAAAACCCCACCTGCCATTATTCAAATTCCATTCTCAGTCACCCATTGACTGAAACTTTATTCTTAGCCCGCTTAGCCTACCCCACCAATGTCCTACTCCAAAGCTACACACTGCTTCTACTGCTCTCTCTGAAATATCTAGTCCATTGGTAGCCAACTACATTTCTTTACATACATTTTCCTTTCTTGCTCTCTCCATCTTCTTCCATTCACTAAAATTGGGCTCCCTCCTAACAGCTTCCCTGGCCACTCTTTCCAGAACTGGTTGCCAGTTTCATTCATATCCCCTGATTTAATGGTCATTGTGGGAGGTGTTAGAATTAGTCAGCAAAAACCTACTTTTATTAAACACTGTACTTACTACTGGAAATACAAATAAAAGCAGAAAGAATAATACTCCCTGCCTTCAGGGAACTTATATTCTAATGGAAGAAAACAACACATAAAAGAAAATGGAAAGATGGGATGGGGGAAGGAAGGTAGAGATGAAGGCACCCACCATAGGGGCAGGGTAGAAAAAGTCCTGAACCAGTAGCACAGCCTGAAGAGCAATGAAGGCACAGCCAATAACTTGGCATCTCCTATAAAATAGAAGTTCTGGGAGGAGCTAATCAATTATAAGAAAAGGTCCTATATGCAAAGAATACTTCCAGTGTGAGAAATATAGGGGTATGGTGGGTTTCTAGAGTGAAGAGCTTTCTGTGGAATGGTAGAAAGAGTCTGAAAAGTTAGAGGTACAGTCTAGAGAGGAATACTTGCTACCCAATGCCACTACCAGGTTCTCTACCACCATCACAGAGTAAGTAACCTTTTCTCCCCTGAGATTTATTCAGTACATAGTTATTACCAAATTAATATTCTGATGGCTGTTCTCTACATATCTCTAGTATTGGTAGGACTCTACTTTCTTCTCAGGGAGTTTAGTACTTGGTCACAGTCTTTCCTCCCTACATCTCCTTGTACTACAGTACTAAACACCATAACTTCAAAATACCCAATTTATTAATTCACATGACCTACTCCTCCACCAGCTACACACAGTCATGGTTGTATACTTGATCTTACTATCACCACTTCCATTTCTTACTATGCACCACTTCCATTTTCAGGAACTCTGAAATTTCTTTTTTTTTCTTTTTTTCTTTTTGGAAAGGCAGAATGCAGGGCAACTGAGATTAAGTCACTTGCCCAAGTCACACTACTAATAAGTGTTAAGTGTCTGAAGCCAGATTTGAACTCAAGTTCTCCTGATTCCAGGGCTATTCACTGAGCCACCTAGCTTCCCTTGAAATTTTGTTATCTGATCACAATCTGTTGTGATTCTATCTCTTTCTCTGTCTTGAAACCACAAAACTTCATCTTTATCCTCACAATGATCTCTAATTCCTTTACCTCTCATTTTTCCCCCAAGCTGAACTGGCTATAATCTCCTTCCTCCCTTTCCCACTGGTGAATTCACCCATTGGTGAATCAATTCAACTCTATTCTTCTCTTTCCTCAACTCCCTTCCCTCCTAACCTTATCAAAGACCTTTCTTTGCCAAGCCTCAGTCTTGAATTATTCCCATCAGGATCCTTTTGGTAAAGATGGAGAAAATTACAAAACCATACTGACTGGGTCCACTACCAATTTATGTTAAATATTCTCAACTGGACCCTCACTACAGCAAAGCAATCTTTTATACTCCCCTGATTGATTCATCCCACTCACCACAACAGCTTTTCCAAGTCTTTTCATCCTTCCTCCAGCTTTCCATGCCCCCCTTCCTTTACTCTTTTAGCAGAGAACATGGTCTCATATTTCACTGATCAAATTGAGACTGTTCACCAGTCACCAAAAGGTCCCTCTTCTGCCCTCCTCTTATCATATCACTCAGATGCTTTCTACCACTTTCTCTTCCTTCCTTCATCTCATATGAAAAAGAGACCCTTTTTCTTCCCAAAGCAAACTTCTGTACATAAACAAATGATCTCCTTTCATCCCATCTTTACCAGAAGATTGTCTCATTCTTTAATTTCTTCTCTTCCTTGGCTTCCTCTCTTAAATATACATATATGTATATATATATATAATATATGTATATATATATGTACATATATATACCGATGGTCTTAGGCAACCCCTGTGAAGGAGTCGTTCAACTCCTATAGGGGTCCCGACCCATAGGTTGAGAACCACTTCTCTACAGTTACCAATTATTTCTTAATTGCCAAATATAATGGCCTTTCCACAGTTCTTATCCTTCTTAACTCTCTGACACTGTTGATCATCCTGATCCTTGATACTCTCTTCTCTCTAGATTTTCATAACACTGCCTTCTCATAGGTCTCTTCCTACTTGTTGGATCACTCCTTTTCAGTCTTTTTTGCTTTGATCTTCATCTAGGTTTTGACCATTAACTGTGAATGTCTCCCAAGGAGCTGTTCTGGGCACTCTTCTCTTCTCCCTCTCTATATAATTTGGTGAGTTCATCTACTCCAAAGGATTTAATTATCATCTCTACACAGATGATTCTCAGATCCATTCATCCAGCCCTAACCTCTCTCTAGTCATGCATCCTCCAGTTGCATATTGGACATCTCAAACTGGTTGGTTTGTAAGCATTTTAAACTCAACATATCCAAAACTGAACCCATTATCTGTCCCCCAACCCTCCTTTCTTCCTAATATCCCTTTTACTATTGATGGTACCACTATCCTCCCAGTCAAGTTCATAGCCTGCATTTCATCCTAAACTTTTCATTCTGTCTCACTCATCATATCCAATCTGTAGTCAAACCTTATCTCTTCTATCTTCACATCTCCTTGTATAATCTTTTGGTTGGTCTCCCTGCCTCAAATCTCTCCCTACTCCAATCTGTTCTCCACTCAGTGTCAAACTTATCTTCCTAAATCTCAAGTTTGACTGTATCATTCCCTTCCTCATTCAATCAATTCTAGTGACACCTATTTCCTCTAGGATCAAATATAAAATCTGTCTAGCTCTTAAAAGTCCCTCATAACTTGGCCCTTTCTCACCTTTCCAGTCTTCTTACACTTTCTACCTTCCCATGTATTCTATGATTCATTGACACTGTTCTCCTTACTGTACCCCCATATACACTGTTCCCCCATACACACTGTGCTGCATCTCCAGTCTATGTATTTCCACTGGCTGTCTCCATGCTGGGAATACTCTCCCTTATCATATCTACCTCCTTTGGCTCAGTTAAATCCCACCTTCTACAAGAAACTTTTTCCTATCCTTCTTAATGCTAGTGTCTTGCCTCTGAGATTATCATGGTAACTCAAAAGAAATGTAAGATAAAGAACTTTAGAGACATCTTCACTCCAAATGTCCACATGGACTATTTGCGTCTTACCTGTAGGAGAACCTTCTGAGCTTGTATTGGTCTGATCAACCACAGTTAGACACACTGTACCTTGACTCCAACATGGCAGTATCATTTTGGTCCTCTTCTAGAATGAAGGACAACAACCAACCAACCAACTAATCTCCAGTTTACCCTCTATTTAATCTTACCCATTAGATCGGGAACTCCTTGAGAGCAGGGACAATTTTTTGCCTTTCTTTGTAACCCCAGTGCTTGGCAATCTCTGGCACATAATAGGAATTTGATAAGTTCTCTATTTTATGATTGACAAGATATCTATAACTGGATGATCCGCCAGCACCTCAAATTCAATATACCCAAACCAGAATCTTTTTCTTTGAACTGAACTCCTTATTCTAATTGAACTATTTCTGTCTGTGGCACCATCTTGCTTATTGTGTTCAAAATCTTGAGATGACTTTTATCCAGTGTGCAGGTTGTGTCTCTTCTATTTGCCTCACATCTCTCACATTTATCCCCTTCTCTCCAGTTTCCTTACAACTACTTCAGTCCATGCTCTCATCACCATCCTCCTGGATTTTACAAGAATTTCTGAATGAGCCTCCGCTGCTCCATTCTCCCTTCACTACAATCCAGTGTTCATACTACCAGCAGACTAATATTTTATATAATATATATGTACATATATATAAACACACACAGAGATATGTGTATACATATATCCACATGTGTACACACACACACACACACACACACACACACACACACACATATATATATATATATACATAGGCACTCAGAGATCTCATGTCAAAGTTCTTTACATTCTGAAGGACCCAGGCATGCTTTGGAGATTATTTTACCTCTTTGCATTGTCTCTCCAATCCCAGAAAATCTGAGAATATCAACCTATGACCCCAGCCACTGTGTTACCACCAATCTCCTTTGTAAATACACAGTTCCAAAAATTCAAGGAAGAAAATGTTTCTCTACAGATCAAAGAAGACAAAATGAGCTCCCATCAGAACCCATGGGGAATGGCAGCATCTATCAATGAGCGTTCCCTCCCTGGAGACTTACATAACTTCAGTGTTTATAGAGATGCCCTAGGTTAGGTACCTTTTGTAGTTCCTAAGTGGGGAGCTCCTCCTTCTGCATTTTCCTATGGATACCAGTGGGTGTTGCGGTACCTGTAGCTCTCTGCTGCTCCCAGCAAATGGCATAAACATAGTTCTTCCTTGACCATGGAAAACTCTTCTCAGTTCAGGGCCCCATTCCAGTATGTTAGAGGGAATATTCTAGAGTTTTCCTGTCTTTGCAGGATATATATTCCTGGATATAGCTTAAATGCAGTGCCAAACAAGAGACCCTGCACTCTGAAGTTTCTCCCTTGTGCTGAGGTCCCTGTTGACCTGTGGTTTTGCAGAAGTTCACCCAATAGTCAAAAATGTACCTCTCTAGGGAGCAGAACTAAGAGAACATTGTACACAATTACTGACACATCCTATCTGTAATGACTGACTTTGATAGACTGGGTTCATCTCAGCAATGCAAGGTTAGAAGACAACTCCAAAAGACTCATGATGGAAAAGGCTATGCACATCCAGAGAAAGAATTATGGAGTCTGAATGCAGATTGCAGTAAACTACTTGCTCTCCCTCTTTTTTGTTTTGTTTCTTCTTGTTATTCATTCCATTGGTTATGATTCTTCTTTACAACTTGACTAATGTTTTATGTGAAGGTATATGTAGATCCTATAATTGGATTGCATACCACACATAGAAGGTGGGGGAGAGACAATTTGGAACTCAAAAACTTGTGGAACTGAATGTTGTAAACTAATAGTAAGTAATTTTTTTTAAACAATGTACCTCTCTCCTTCTCACCTCTGGGCATGGCCTTGTCCCTGACTCTAGCTTGCAATCTGGTGACTCCCCCACCCAGGGCACCTCTGTGACTCTTCTTCCACAAGCCAACATGTCCCAATTCTCTCTCCAAATTCTCTTTCAAGTAGTTTCAACCCTCTCTGCAAACAACTGGGTGGGATTATGCAAACTCTCTAGGGCAGCAGTTCTCAACCTGTAGATTATGTTCAATTTGTAACAATGACAATACATCCTGCATATCAGATATTTACATTATGATCCATAACAGTAGCAAAATTACAGTTATGAAGTAGCAATGAAAATAATTTTATGGTTGGGGGTCACCACAACATGAATTGTATTAAATGTCGCTGCATTAGGAAGGTTGAGAACCACTGCTACAGCTTCTCCCTTCACATTCTTGGTGGGAAGGAGAGGTGACCATTGCCTCATGGGAATAACTCATGGGAGGTTAAAACAATTTTTACTTACTCCATAATCTGAGTGTGCCTCTGCTCTTCTCGAGGATTTTTGGTGGCTTCTTCTTGCTTCTCAAGTAAAGTCCAAAGTCCTTTATTTCACATTCAAGGGTCTCCTCAACATGGCACTAATCTACTTTTCCATTCTTATTTTATATTGCCACCATTCCATGCAATCTACATGCCATTCATGGTGGAGAACTCTCTGCCCTTTGAGGGCACACCTTCTGCCTCTGTGGCTCTGCTTGGGCGTTTTCCTAGGTCTGGAACACCCTCCCTCCACTTCTTTACTTGTTAAATTCCTATCCACCGTTTTAAGTCCAAATCAAATGGCATCTCATCCAGGAAGCTTGCCTTTATCAACTGGTAATAACTTTCCTCCTCAGACCTCAGATAGCGCTTGTCCACCTCTAATGCCCTTGTTGCTAATAAAGTATTATTATAGTTAGTGGTCTTTTGTGCCCCAGCCATTAGTGACCTTTCTTTTCTCCCCCCAGACCTCACATATGGCACTTTGTACCTCTCCAGACTTACTCTAAAGTGCTTAATGCTTTGAGAATCCATTAGCAAGTACCTATTAAGGGCTTATTAGTTGCCAGGCACATCATGCTGAAAAAACAAAGAAAAAGTAAAAATAATTCTTGCCCTCAAGGAGCTCACATTCTGATGGGGGAGTTGACATGTAAGCAACTATGCACATGCAGTTTATATAGATAATGTATATATACACATATACATGCATTATCTCACCTCTTTGCATTGTCTCTCCAATGCCAGAAAATCTAAGAATATCAGCCTATGACCCCATCCACTGTGTTATCACCAATTTCCCTTGTAAGCACACAGTTCCCAAAATTCAAGGAAGAAAATGTTTCTCTACAGATCAAAGATGACAAAATGAGCTCTATATCTATAGTTGCATGTATATATAATTGCAAGTAGATGTGTGTATGTATAAAAGTTGCACGTGTGTGCATGTGTGTATATGAAAGAAGGAAGGGTATTAGCAGCCAGGGAGACCTGCAAAGTCCTCCTGCAGATAGTGTGCTATAAACTGAGGCTTGAAGGATGCCAGGGCACCGAAGAAGCAGAGGGCAGAGCATTGTTAGCAGCTAATATAAAAGCACAGAGACAGGTGATGAAGTATATCGCATTGGAGAACTAGAAGTAGACCCATGTTCCTGAATCATAGAGCATGCAGAGGAGAATGGAAGACTAATGGATGGAGAAGGGACCAGGTTGGTAAGAGCTTTAAATTCCAAACAGAGGACTTGACATTTGGTCCTGAGGATAATAGGGAGCCAGTGGAGTTGATTGAGTTAGGGAAGTAGCATGGGTAGATCTATGATTTAGGAAAATTGCTTTGACAGCTGAGTAAGGGGTACTCAGCCACTCGAAATGGGGATAAACTTGGAGCAGGGAAACCAATCAGTAGGCTACTGCGATATTACAAATATGAAATGATAAGGACCTACAATGGTCAGTCAATTAATAAATATTTATTAAGTACCTACTATGTGCCGTGTACTGTACTTGACATTGGAGATACACAAAGAGGCAAAAGACAATTGCTTGTACTCAAGAAGCTTACAATCTAATAGAAGAGACAAATAAACCAATATGTATAAACAAGTTTTATACAGGGTGAGTAGAAAATAATAAAGAGAGAGAAGGCACTAGAATTAAGAGGGGCTGGGAAAGGCTTCCAGGAGAAGATGGGATTTTAGTTGGGATTAAATGAAGTCATGGAAGCCAGTAGGCAAAAATGAGGTGGGGGAGCCTACCAGGCATGGGGGACAGCCAGAGAAAATGCCCAGATGCAGAGAGAGTGTCTTGTTTGTAGAATAGCCAGGAGGCCAGTGTCACTGGGTTAAAGAGGACATCACAGGGAATAAGGTGAAAAAAGACTGGAAATGTAGAAGGGAGTTGGGTTATGAAGGACTTTGAATACCCAACAGAGGATTTTGCATTTGATTCTGAAGGTAATAGGGAACAACTACAGTGTATTGAGTGGTGGAGAGAGGTCTGCACTTTAAGAAAATCACTTTGGCAGCTGAATGGAGGATGAATTGTAGTGAGGAGACACTTGAGGAAGGTAGACCCTTCAGCAGACTGCTGAAATAGTCTAGCCATGAGCTGATCAGAGTCTGCAACAGAGGAGTGACAATGTCAGAGGAGAGATACTGCAAAAGTGAAATAAACAGTCCTTGGCAGCAGCTTGGATATGAGGAGTAAGAGACAGTGAGGAGTCAAGGCTGCCTCCTGGGTCATGAGCCCGAGCTGCTGGGAGGCCGGCGCTGCCTGCTGGAGTAGTAGGGAACATAGGAAAGGGAGAGGTTTGGGGGAAAAGATAATGAGTTGAAGACATCTACTGACCCAACTGGTGACTCTTGTGTTCCCCTTCCTTCATCCATAAACTGAGACATCTGGACTGAGCAAGGTGCCTTGAAGCTACTGGGAAAAAGCAAGGGGAGATAAGGAGCCCCATTATAGCCTATTGGCTTCCTTAGCAAATGGACTATGGTGTATCCAAACCTTTTCCTTTGTGACTCTCATAGTCAAATGCACAGGGCAGATGCTTAAGTGTGTGTGTGTGTGTGTGTGTGTGTGTGTGTATGTGTGTGTGTGTGTGTGTGTGTAGACATGGTTGTTGAATAGAACTGCTGACCTGCGTGCTTTAGTCAATGGAATTTGCTTTTCTTTGTGCGGAAGTTCAATCACACTAGAATGCTGCGTCCAAATCCAGTATTTGCATCATAGTCTGCTGACCCAGGAGGGAACATCTAAAATAATCAAGCCTGAAGATAGGCTCAAAAATACAAAGACTATCAAGTCTGGAAGGAGAATGAGGCTTTATTCTCGAGGATGCAGAGGGATTTCATTTCCCAAACCCAGGAACACTAGAGCTGTGAGACATCCCTCTTATATACCCCCTCCTACGACCCTACCTTCTACCTTGGGGCAGTTGGTGGAGCAGCATATACAATGCTGAACCTTGAATTGGGTAGATTCAAGTTCAAAATCAGCCTCAGACATTTATTAGCTGTGTGACCCTGTGCAAGTCACTTAATCTCTGTCTACTTCAGTTTCCTCAACTATAGTAGGGAGAAAATAATAGCACTTACCTTATAGGGTTGTTGTGAGGGTCAAATGAGATAATAACTATAAAGGCTTAGAACAGTGCCTGATAAATAGGTGTTATATAAATGTTTATTCCCTTCCTCTTCCTTACCTGATCTCTCTGCATCTTAAAAGAGTTAAATTTTGAAGAAATCAAAAGGACTGCACAGGTTAATCATTCCACCTCCAAGTAAATTCAGGAATTCTATTAAACAAATATGAGCACACACACACACACACACACACACACACACACTATTAAACACCTGCCCTGTGCATTTCACTATGGTAGTCACAAAAGGAAATTTAAGTTTGGATAAGTCCATTTTAAAACCAGGAGCAAATTGCTAGAGCAGACTTATTCAAGCGAGTCTCTACCATGTGCTGGACAATGGGCAGGGGTCAGGTCAGTCCTAAATCTCTTGTTTGGCTCTGGGCACCACATTTAAAAAAGACATTGAAAAATACAAATAGATTTGAGAAAATAGTGACCATGATGGAGAGGAAACTCAAGTCCTGATGCATGGTGATAGGTTGAGGAAATGGGAAAAAAAATACAGGGGAGACTTTCTATTAAAAATCTGGACAAAGGCATGGAGAGTGTGCTTATCAAGGTTGTAGTTGACACAAATCTGGGAGAGATTGATAATACTCTGGATGACAGAGCCAGGAGCTAAAAAGATCTTGACAGCCTAGAACATTGGACCAAATCCAGTAAAAAGGGAATTCAATTGGGATAGTGCAATATCTATCAAACTACCAAAGGAGGTACTTTACAGAACAAGGCAAAGTCATAACAAAATCATTTGGAGAAACAAAATATTTAGAATTTCAGGAAAAGTAATGGGGGGAAAAGGAATGAAGAAGGAAAAGCACTTCCAGACCTCAAATTATGTTACAAATCAGTAATCATAAAAAAACTACTTGGTACTATCTAAATAATAGAAAAATAGATCAAACTAAATTGGCAAAAATAAAAACTACTGAAGCATTTTTTTCTTTTAATGCATGGATGAGGACAGAAGGAAACCACAGAGTCACAGATAAGAAACAATAATGGCTGGCATTTTTATAGTGCTTTAAGATTTGCAAAGCCCTTTAAATGTATTATCTCACTTGATTCTCACAAGAACCCCAAGACGGGAGTGCTATTTTTAGCCCAATTTATGGATAAGAAAACTCCTGTATAAATGATGCTGAGAGAGGTTAAATTGTCTACCCACAGTCATACAGCTATTCTCTGGGGCAGAATTCAAAATCAGGTCTCCCTGACCTCAATTCCAGCATTTGAATCGTCGCACCAATTAGCTGCCTCTCAGAACCTTTCAAAGTTCCCTGAATTTATTATATAATTAATTTTAATTAAGTTAATTAAATTAAAATATTTAAAAGAAAAGCAACCTGTACATAATAAAGACCCACAATTAGAGTCAATAACCCAATATTTAATAAACCTAAGAGCATTAACCTATTTGACAAACACTTCTGGAAACTGGAAAACAGTTTGGCAGAAACTAGGTTAAGACCAATATCTTACGTCTTACAACATCTCACACCAAATGCCATATATGTCAAAAAATATAAGCAAAAAATATAAATATATATTTATAATATCGATAAAGGCTTAGAACATGTATTATATATTATATATTACACATAATTATATATTATTATTACATATATATATATAAAATATAAGCAAAAAATAAGGATCTGATTCCTGTGATGTGTATGGAATTAATAAATACATAGGTACAACAATCCTTCCATGATGGATAAATGATCAAACAATATGAACAAATACTTCTCCAAAGAATAATTGTATGAAAGACAATTCTAAATAATAAGAGAGATTCAAATCAAAATAATTCTGAGGCTCTACCTCAAACCCAGCAAATTGGTAAAGATGACAAAAAATGAAAATAGTTAATATAGGGGGTGTATAGAAATACAGTCACACTAATATACTGTTGTTAGAGATGTGAAATGATATGACAATTCTGTAAAGAAATTTGGAATTATGTAAAGAAAATGTTAAGCTTTTTGGCCCAGAGATTCCATTTCTAGGTATATATCCCATAGGGGTGAAAGACAAAATGAAATGGGGAGGCTAGGTGGCACAGTGAATAGGGCACCACCCCTGGAGTCAAAGGGACCTGAGTTCAAATTTGGCCTCAGACACTTAACACTTACTAGCTGTGTGACCTTGGAAAAGTCACTTAACCCCAACTGCCCTGCATTCCCCTCTCCAAAAGGCAAAAAAAAAAAAAGAAGGAAATATTCATAGTGGCACTTCCACCAAAAACTGGAAATAACTGAGTAAGGAATGTCTAAACAAATTGTGACACACAAAAGAATATTATTGAATTGTAAGACACAATTAATATGAAGAATTCAGGAAAGATACAGAACTAAATAAAGAAAACCAGGAAAACAACACATGTGATGACTACAATAACATAAATAGAAAGAACTCAAAAAATGACATGGATCACTATGCCAGGGATTTGTTGGCAAATGTTTAACAACTGACTCTCTGGGGAAAAAAAGTTGTACCCACAACACATGTTGTAGTTTAAGCAGCATCACAAACATTTTCTTCATTGCTTTCTTAAATAAGAACAATCTACCAAACAGTAAATCAAGCCCTGACTGTGGTTTTTGCTGATTTATGAGGTATAGACCCTTACACTGAAAGCTGAACAATTAGCTCTCACTAACCTGTTTAAAAACGGCTCCAGCCCATCTTTGCTTGTAATCATGGTACCAAGTTTAGTTCTAGAGAAAGGTTGAGAAAGTGTACCTCTTTCTGTCCATTGTAGAAGTAGGGGACTATGGGTGTGCTACATTATAGAAGCTCTTAGGCATGGACTTTATATTGTCTAATCTTGTTTAACTGCTTTTCCCCTCTATTTTAAATCTTTGTTATAATGGGGAACTCCTCTTTAAGAGTGTGAAGTAAATGTCTGTGCACCTGTCAGTTGCTCCATGCTTTGCACCATTGAGGAAAGGGGGGCACCTCGTTAGCATCATTTCCCATCCCTCTAGATCTCGACACTGTTAGACCTTGTGTCCTGTTATTCCACGTGAGGCCTTGTGGCCTTAGGCTTAGGAACCCATGCGATCCATAGCAGCTCCATTAGAATAAAACCCAGTCATCTGTGAGGAAAAAAAGAAGGGTTATATTTAGAAAGAAATGTAGTAGAAAAACAAAAGGCAAGTTGCCCAATAGATAAATGGTCAAATGCTGTGAACAGGCAATTTTCAAGGGAAGAAATCCAAACTATCAATAGCCCTATGAAAAAAAAAAGACTGCAAACCACTAATAATTAGGGGAAGGCAAATTAAAGCAACATGAGGTTTCACATTGCATCCATCAGATTGGCAAAGATGACCAAAAAAAGAAAATGACAATTGTTGGAGCAGATTATGGGAAATTAGGTACACTGCGTGGGGTTCTGAAAGCAGTGTGGAACCATGTCCCCCAAAGTCACTTACCTGTGCATACTTTGACTCCATGATGCCTGTACCTCCAAAGAGGTATAAGAAAAAGGGGAAATCCACATGGACAAAATATTTATAGCAGTTCTTTTGTGGTGGTAGAGAATTGAAAGCTAAGGGGGTGTTCTTCAGTGGGAGAAAGGCTAAACAAATTGTGGTATGTGAATGCAATATCGTGTCTTAAGAAATGATGGGATGGAAGATTTCAGAAAATGAGATGATTCATAAAAAGTGATGCAGAGTGAATAGAGTGGAACCAAGAGAATAATTTATACAACAACAGCAACATTATCAAGAAAAACAACTTTGGAACACTGATCAAAGCAATGACCAACCACAGTTGCAAAGAACTTATTTCAAAGTACTCGTTATAAAGCATACTGTCCCATACTGATGAGGAAGTAATGGAACCAAGATGAATAAGAAGACATACCTTTTTGAACACAATCAATGTAGAAATTTACTTTGGTTGACTATGCATATTTATTATAAGAACTCTTCCCCTCCCCTGCCAGTTGGGGGTAGGGGTGGAAGGAAAGCAGGAGACAGAGATAGGGTAGCAAAAAAGAAGAGGGCTATTGAAGCATCTTTTTTTAATACACAGAAGAGAACTTAAGATAGGCAAGAAAGTATTATAGACAACTAAGATAGCTTTGAAAGTTTGTTGAATTCATTATATATTTAAAAGAAAAGCAAGCTATTGATAAAATAGAGAGCCATGGTTTCATGTTCAATTCTCTTCTATTAAGCCATGTATATATAAATAGCCATTTTATTCAATATTAATTTCAAAATTTTAAATTTTTCAAGAAAAAACCACAAATATCAATAAAATGAGATAAAATTGAATTTTGCAGGAATAGATATAAAATCCTAGCAAGGATTCAAAAACAAGCTTTAGGAGCACAAAATGGAGAGAGGAATATTCCATTCATCTGAAAAAGATCTGGGAGATGCATAGGTTTGACAAGGCTAAACTTCAATTAAGAGCCCAACTGTAATCAAAAGCTAAACACAGCCACAAATTCTACTTTATATCCAGATTTTACCTCAACCCAAGCTCAAATCTTATTCCTAAAATTTACCTCCATTCTTAATCCCAATATGAGCTTTAACTCCAGCCTCAATGGCAAATAATTATAGTAACAATGGTAATCATTACTATGATAATACTGGGCAGCTAGGTGGCACAGTGCATGGAGTGCCAGGTCTAGAGTCAAGAAGACCTGAATTCAAATCTGACCTCAGACATTTACTAGCTGTGTGACTCTGGGCAAGTCACTTAACCCTGTTTGCCTCCGTTTCTTCATCTATCAAATGAGCTAGAGAAAGGAATAGTAAAACCACTCCAGTATCTTTGCCAAGAAACCCCCCAAAGTGGTCACAAAGTCAGATACAACTGCAAAATGACTAAACAACAATAATAATACCTAGCATTTATTTGGTGATTTACAATACCCAACATGCTTTGTAAGTGTTATCTCATTTTGTTCTCACAACAGCCCTGGGAAGTAGGTTCTATTATCATCCCCTCTTTACAGATGAAGAAACTGAAGCAGAGATAAAGTGACTTGCTCAGGGTCACATAACTAGTAAATATCTAAGGCTAGATTTGAATTCAGTTCTTTTTGACTCCTGGCTTAGCACTCTAACCACTGTGTTACCTAGATACACAAGACAAAATGATTTTAGGATTAAAAGAGTTATAGTTTTCAGAAATAGGAAGATAATAGTCTTACCATATTCTGCCCTCTGCATATCTATAATATTTTATTCAGTTCTTAGTAACAACATATTTTAGGAAGGACCTTGCTAAGTTGTAGAATATTCAAAGTAAAGAAACCAAGATGGTGCAAAAATCTTGAGTTCATACCGTATAAAAATAACTGGCATTCATATAAAACTTTAAGGTTTCAAAGCATTTCCAGTTCGGATTTTCTGTGATTCTGTAATAGAGTTATTAAAAAACAGAATGGGTTTCTTTGGGAGGTATCTGATTCCCTCTGCTTGGACCAGGAGTTCTTGACATTCTTTGTGCCATGGAATTGTTTGGCAATCAGGTGAAGTCTAGCCAACCGTTTTCTCATAATAATATTTTCTTAAAATTCATAATCATTATTTTTTATATTTATTTATTTATTTATTTATTTTTATAATTAACTTTTCTTTCTTTTTAGTTTACATCATTGATTTCCACAAGATTTTGAGTTACAAATTTTCTCTCCATCTTTCCCCTACCCACCCCCCCAAAACAGCTAGTCCATTGTACACTCCCTCCCCCAATCTGCTCTCTCCTATATCCTCCTCCATCACCCCTCTGACTTTCTGATAGGACAAGATAGATCTCCCTATCCCAGTGCCTGTATATCTTATTTCCCAGTTGCATGTAAATAATAATAATAATAATAATAATGTATATATACATATTTAACGTATTATTTTAGAATTTTAAATTCTAGATTCTTTCCCTTCCTCTCTTGTTACTCACCCCCACTGGAAAGACAAGCAATTCAATACAGGCCATACATGCGTAGTTATGCAGAACATCTTCACAATGGACATATTGTGTAACACTGACTCCACTCTAATTCTGAAGGAATTATTCTCTTCAGTGAGCTTTTGAGATTCTTTTTCCATCTGCCAAATTTGATTTTTTTTAAGGCATTCTTCTCCTCATTGGCTTTTTGGGCCTCTTTTGCCATTTGAGTTAGTTTGTTTTTTAAGGTGTTATTTTCTTCAGTGAGGTTGTTGACTCTCTTGTCATGATTTTCTTGCATCATTCTCATTTCTCTTCCCAATTTTTCCTCCACTTCTCTTATTTGGTTTTCATAATCCTTCTTAAGCTTCTCTATGGCTTGTAACCTGTCTATATTTTTCTTGGAACCTTTTGGTGTGGGAGTTCTGACTGTGTTGTTTTTCTCCCATTCCATGCTTTGATCCTTTTTGTCCCCAAAAAATGAGTCTAAAGTTGGATTACTGAGCTTTCTTTGCTTTCTTTGCCTGCTTATGTTGCCAGTTAGTTACTTGACTTTTGGGCTCAGTAGACTCTGCTTTCAGAGGGGAGAGCTCTGTCCCAAATCGCTGGGGTTTTTGCAGCTGCTGGAGCTATTAGGAGACTGCTGCTATCTCTGCAGCCCCCTCCAGCTTTGGTTCACTGAAAATGCACCTCAGGACCACCACCCAAGACCCCAATGCTGATCCAGACAGCTCAAGGCAAGAGCACTTAGCTTCTGAATGATCACTTGGCCCCGCTGCAATCTGCAGGCCGAGAACTTCTGAAGCAGCCACGTGGAGGTGGCTGCGAGGCTGCTGCTTCAGACTGCTTCTAGCTCTGGAGGCAGTAGACTGGACCCCCTCCTCCAAATTTAGCCAAGTTCCTCTGACCTTTTCCTTTTGTTCTTGGCTCTTATGGGTTGGCAAGTCTGGAAACCGCCACAGCTGCTAATGATCTGGGCTCCTGAAAGCTCCAGCTAGGGCTTCTCCTGGATGGCCTGGGGCTACAATTGCATGGGGCTGGGCTCTGCTCCCAGCATGCTGAGCCCTTTCTGTCTGTCTGCCAGGCTGCTTTCAGCAGGAACCTTATTTCTCTATCATTTTATGAGTCCTGGAGCTCTAAAATTTGTTTAGAGTCATATTATATGGGTATTTGAGGCGGTTATGTGGGGAGCCCAGAGTTCTCCTGTTTCTACGTTGCCATCTTGACTCCGCCTAAAATTCATAATTATCAGAAATACTAACTTTCATTAAGACATTAGTTAAGAAAAAGGTATATTTTTCTCCATCCAAGTTCATGCACCTCCCAAAATCTATCCAAAGGCCTCAGATTAAAAACTCCTAGGGGCTTCAAATCTATCCAAGGAAGCATGGATGACCAATCCTTGGGCATATTGTAGAGAGAATACTTTGTCAGGTATGAGGGTCTTTCCAAATCAGAGATTCTGTGATTCTTACCCCTCTTCTCGACCTATGCAACGTTCTTTTCTTTGTCTTTGTATTTTCCCTATTGACTGACATAGTACTTAATTAATATTTATTAAAGGAACGTGTACGAACTGCTCAGTGTGGGATTGTGTGGTTCTCTTTAACTATACTACTAACAACTTTACTCCAGTGTGTTATTTCCCAATCCACATATTTGCTTCTCCTTCGTGGAGGGATCCCCAAAACACATTCTGGAAATATAGAGTGGGTGTGGTGGTTTTAGAGGTAGAATGGAAAGGGGGAAGGGAAGGCTGGGAATGGAATTTAAATAAGACAGTGAGCTAAAGAAGAGGTAAAGAAGTAAAGGATCACTTAACATGGGTCTTTTAACCCCAGTAGATAAACAGACTCTGGGACAGTGGAAAATTCAGAAGTTCAATGCCTTTTGGAGGGTTCAAAGATCAAGACAGAGAGGATTAGAAAGAACTTAAAAGCCAACCTCTTTGACCAGAAGGCAAAGGCCTCCATGTTTTTTAATACACAGAAGAGAACATAAGATAGTTCATAATATCATTCATTAATCAACAAGTATTTATTAAGCACCTACCACAATGATCTCTTCCACATTTTAGGGCATGAGGGATGCGGCACCCCATGATCAGGAAAATTTGCATAAAATTTTCTGGCCTTCTCTTTGTACCAAAGAAGTCTGAATTACTATGGTATTAAAAGATAAAATATATTGGTATTATATAATGCTATTCATATAGTTTATGCATTTCTGAGTTCCTAAACTTTCTCTGTGTCATCTGCTTGCTGTCATGTATTGTTGGTGACTTCCACAAAACCCCCCAAAATTCCTATTTAATTTCTTATGCCAAAATCACAAAGGGGAAAATTACAATGTTGAAGGGATAACTGTATTATGCCAGGCGCTGGGGATAAAGTACAAAAAATGAAAAGTCTCCACTGTAAAAGAATTCACATGGGGGAAGCAATAAGTGAATATAAAGATATAAACAGCATAACTATAAAGTGAATCGATGCCAAGTGGCTAAATACAGAATAGTTGTAGAGCGAGGCTGCTAGCAGTGGGGAGGGTCAGGAAA
>CM053596.1:97096373-97121524 GCA_028646575.1 Pseudocheirus occidentalis
AGAACAGAACAAGGAGGGGGAGGGATAGGAAGGAGGGACATAGGATCACTGTCACAATATGTCCACTGTGAAGATGTCCTTTATAATCACACATACACAGCCTGTATTGAGTTGCTTGTCCTTCCAGTGGGGGTGGGTGTCAAGTGAGGAATAGAAGGAATCTAGAATTTAAAACTCTGCAATACCTGCAACTAGGAATTAAGATATACAGGGGCTGGGATAGGGAGACCTTCCCTGCCCTACCTGAAAATAAGAGAGCAGAGCAGGGGAGAGGCTTTACAGTGGAAGTGCTGTTTTGGGGGTGGGGCAGGGGAAGACAGGGAGAAAATTTGTAATTCAAAAATGTAATGAAAATGAATAATGTAAACAAGAAAACAAATTTAAAATAAATTAAAAAAAAAAGAAGCTATAGGCCAGTGAGCTTTGTCTGGGTTCCTGGTAAAATTCTTAAGTCCTCTGAATCTTTACAACACATATATTTAATATGGAAGCTAGGGTGCTAGACTTGGCATCAGGAAGAACCTGAATTCAAATCCTTTCATTAACACTAGCTGTGTGATCCTTGGTCCGTTTAAGTTCCTCCATCTGTGAAATGCAAATAATAAAAGGACCTACCTCACAGGCTTATTGTGAAAACCAAATGAGTTATCAGATGTGTATTGCTTTGCAAACTTTGAAACACCAAATGACTGCTAGTTGTTATTATTATTGTCATTATTTAAAAGAATGACTTGTGGGCACTTAGAAAAGGAAGTAGTGATCACTAGGAGGAAGCGTGGGTTTATGAAGAATAGGTCAGGCCAGACTTGTTCCTTTTTTGATGGGGTAAGTAGGCTGGTAAGTCCAAGGAATACTGGTATCATAGTATACCCTGACTTCAGCAAGGCATTTGATGAAGTGTCTCACAAGATCCTTGTTTACAAGAGCAAGATATGTAGACTGGATGATAGCAATAAAGTAGATGCATAGCTGGTTGGACAACCAGACTGGGTGGTGATTAATGGATTGATGTCAGTGTGTGGAGAGGTCTCTAGGGGAGGGTCCTGAGACTTTGTCCTTATCCCTGCTTTGTTCAACAATTTTGTCAATGTCTTTAAAGGCACTGGGTTAACACTTATCAAATTTGTTGACAACACAAAACTGAGTGGGACAACTAACATTGTAGGGCAGAATCAAGCTCCTAAAAGGTCTTGACCAATTGGTCAAGTCTAATGAGATGAAATTTAATAGAGATAAATGTAGTCTTTTATGTGGGTTAAGAAAAAATTGCCTGTACAAATGCAGGATTGGATAAATGTGATCAGACAAATATTCAGACAAAAAAGAACTGAGGTGAGGGGAGGTTGACATGGTGGTTTCAAAACCTTATGTGATTTTAGTTGGCACTAAGAGAATGACTCTCCAGAAGGAAAGTGTGATGATCCTCCTGTCATGTTTTCCAGACCATATCTGAACTATTGTATCAGGTTCTGGGGCCACAAGGTGAGAGGGGCACTATCAGGATGTGTCCCAAGGAATGTGACCAGGATGATGGAGGTACTAAAAAACAAGCTACATGGGCTGATCTAAGCTGGAAGAACTGAGGATGTTACCGTGGGGAAAAGATGACAGTTTTCCCAGCTGCTAAATGATCTTTAAATTCCTTTCTATGCTCCAGGAAGAGCTGTCATTTGATATATATGTATAGTTCATCCACAAATGCAGATTGCAACTCCTGTATACCTTAATATATGGCTTTACAGAGGTTAGTTAGCTAGCCAGCCTGGTACTGAATGTCTCAGTGATTACCTGGGCTACTCCTCAGAGAACAGACACACAATCCATCCCTCTCAAGCCTTGGGCAGGACTTCATCTTCTGATGCCACATTCTGCCCTGTAGTGAAGCTGACCTTGGCCTCTCAAAAGCTATTTCAGAGGAGCCCAAACTCTGGCAAGTTTCCTTTAAATGCAAATATATGACAGTCTGCCCTAGGGAAAAGATATAATAACTATTTTTATCTCCATATTACAAATGAGGAAACAGTTTGATAGAGGTTAAGTCACTTGCCAGTGATCATGCAGTGAATGTCTTGAGGCAAAATCCAAACCCAGGTATTACTGACACTGGGTTCCACAGACCTATGGTACTAATGTGAGGGTGAAGTCTCTGTTTTGTTATACTGGAAGACTAGGCCTGGCACCATAGAAGGGGGGAGGAATAAGTAGTTAGTCAATCCATCTGCATTTATTAAGCACCTTCTGTATGTGAAGATACAAAGAGAAAACTGAAACTGTCTTTATTCTCAAGGAACTTAAATTCTATAGGGAGAAACAACACATCTATGAATAAGTAAATACAAAATAAATACAAGGTCACTATGAGTAAGGGAGGGAAATAGCTGCTGGGGGGGGTCAGGAAAGATCTCACATAGAAAATGGCATTTGAGCTAATCTTTAAGCTAAGTACTCTAAAAGGTAGAGATGAGGATACAGTGCATTCCAGGCAAGAGGATAGCTTGTAAAAAGACATAAATTAGATCTCTTTTGGATGAGGTCACTTGGACTCTAGATTCTATCCACCAAAAAGCTGATGAGTTCTCCTACCAAACTGGAGAGAGTATTGAAGTATGTGGAGAATGTTAGAGGTAAAAGGGAGCTGAGACCATGGAATGTCAGAGCCTGGAGGAAACTTAGGACAGAGAATGTCAGAACTGGGAGGAACCTTAGAATAGAATGTCAGAAGTGGAAGAGACCTTAAAACTGAGAAATTTGGAGCTGGGAAGGAACACAGAATTCCATAAGTGGACAGGACTTTAGAATATAGAGTATCTGAGCTGGGAGGGACCTGAGAATATAGAATATCTGACCAAAGAACATAGAATACAGCATTTCAAAGATGGAAGAGACCTAAGAAATCATCTATATCTAAATCTTTCCTTCCATAGAGGAAGAAGGCCCAGAAGGGAAGTGGTTTAGACACTGTCAGTGGTAAATAGCAGAACTGGAATTTGAATCTCTATCAATCCACAGCTGTGAAGGATCATTTAGCCATTTCTTGCCTTTTTTCCTCTTTCAGAGAAATTGGACCAGTTTTCAGCTAATGTGAAAAGCAGCAACAACTGTAACAATGACCATAGCAATTTTGAAGAGTACTTGAAACACTTACTCATTTTCACATTCAGTCCTCCCAACAGCACTGGGAGGGAGACAGGGAAAGAAAGGGTCATTAACCCCATTTCACAGATGAGGAGGCTGAGGCCCCTGGAGGTTCAGTGGCTTGCCCAAGGTCAAACAGTGGTAGAGCAAGGATAGATGGATATGCATGGTCCTCTCTGGAGACTTCCCTAAAGATGGGCAGACTTCCAGCCCCTGGTTCAATGGATCTCCCTAAGGACAATTTGCACAGTCCTTGACAATTTCACTCTTGAGTTCCTTCAAAACTCTCAAATTGACATCCTAGCAATTTATGCCTATTCAGTGTTTCTAGAACAGCCTGTACATTTGGTCTGATTTCTCTGAGCTCCCTGTTTCAAAAGACAATGTAGGAGTACAGATATTTAAGATGTCTTTTCCATAAAAAAATATTATTGGACCTGGAGTCAAGAAGATCTGGGTTCAAGCCTCTGATATATGCTGTGGGACTATGGGCAATCTACTGAAATTCTTTGTTTCTGAGGCTACTCTCTAAATTTTAGAGTCTAAAACCGTATGTTAGGATGAGTTGCCTACCTGCATTGATAGAGTTTCCACACTGGGAGTTCCACACAAAGAAGAAATCACAAGTTAAGACCCATGCCATCCCTCTACCAACAACCCAATTAAGTCATAAGACCTGGGAATATTAGAACTTCAATTAGAGAGTGTTAGAGCTAGAGCTTAAAACATAGAAAATAGAATGCTAGGATTAGAAGGTATTTTAAATGGAGAAAAAAGTTCCTCCAACCTAGAAGGAGCCCTTAGTCCATCCTCTTCCTTTTATGGAGGAAAAAAACTGGTATTCCAAAGGAGGAAGAACCAATTTGTCCTTGTTTACAGTAATGTCACTGTCTTTTGTTTCAAATCTTTCCCCCTCTCCCCCGCCCTGCATCACATTTCTGCCTTTTTGTATCTACTTTCTGATTTTCAAATTTATTTTAATAGATAGTAATTAAGTACTTACTTTGGACAGAGTCTGTGATTGGGAGCTGTGGGAGAGTGGGAGAGAGAGAGAGAGAGATAAACAAAGCAAGAGCCCTAACCTTGAAGAATTCTCAGTTTGTTGGTGAGTAGGAGAAAGGGGGTCCCTTATAAGACAGAGACACAGATAATCCTGATACATTTCACAAATGTAATCAGAACCATAAAGAGTTAGATGGAGGGCTGTTGGATTTCAAAGGAGAGGTAACTTCTGATGGAAGAAGGAGGGAGAAGAAGGTGTTTGGGTCCCATCCTTTATCTTATGTTTTATATGAATAAAAGCCTTATCCAATGCTCCTTCTCTTCCAAATTATCATGATTTGTGTTGGAACATGCAGTACAGTGTAAAAAAGAGTCCTTAACTGAGAATCAGGAGATCTCAATTCTAGTTCTTTCCTTGCCCTTGCCTCAATTAATCAACCAGCATTTGTTCCCTCTATGACCTTGAAAAAATCACATTGCTTCCTGATCTCTCAGAATTTTTCCTGATCTCTAAGGTTCTTTCCATACTGGGAATTTCAAAGTCCTTTTCATCTCTGGCATTCTATATTTTTAGGTCCCTCTCATTCTTGACATTCTCTGATCTAGGCTCCCTTCCAGTTCTGACATTGTCTGTTCTAAGCTTCCTTCCAGTCTTGATGTTCTCTGTTCTAAGGTCTCTTCCATCTCGATTTCCATAAATATCTATTAACTATGGGCTGAGGAAGATATAAACAAAACAAGAAATTATCCCTGTCCAATGATTATCTTTTCCTATGGGTGGCAACATTACAAAGAGGCAATGTTAAGCAAGAGCTCATGAAAAACATTATAATTAGACATGTTCTAATGTGTATTGGGCTGCCTCAAGAAATGGTGGTTTCCTCTTCTCCTTAGTTAGCTTCAGGCAGAGGCTAGATGGCCACATGTCAGATATGCAGTAAGTCTGAGTTGGACTAGGTGGACATTGAGATTTCTTTGTAGTTCTGTGATCATTGTGTAATGGGAGTAGAAGGGAGAGATACCAAAGAAGCTAGGATTGATCTATCCATCCATCCATCCATCCATCTATCTGTCTATCTATCTATCTATCTATCTATCTATCTATCTATCTATCTATCTATCTCTTACACATATATGTGTGTAGATGTGTATTATATCTCTGCATATCTGTGTATACATGTGTGTACATATAAAACCCTAGCATCACTTGTTGAGGGATGACCAGGACTAGGGGTCAGGGATGAAGAGGGAGAAGGAAGCCTTTTTAAAGAATTAGGGATTAGACAAAAAGGCCAGGAATTAATTTAAGGGCTATGGGAAGAGATCACTATGAAAAAGCTTGATTAGAGAGAGGCTAAACAGATTCCAGGAGAAGAACGGATGCACTGTGGACATGAGATCTGGTGGCTACAGAGAGAAAAGCTTTAAACTGTTAACTGAAACATCTCCACTTGAATACCCTCTGGGAGCACTTTATGTTCAGCATGTCTAAAAGGAAACTCAGCATCTTGTCATTAAAGCTTACCCTTCCTACAAACTTCCTGATTTCTTTTGCTGACACTACCATCCTCCCAGTCATCCATGTTTGAAGCCTCAGAGTCATCTTGGAGAGCTCCCTCTTCCCCACATCCCACCAATTACCAAGTCCTATCAATTCTTCCTCCTTGATCTCTCTTGTAGTTGTCCCTCCCTTCTCCTAGTATAACCACCTACCTAGCTCAGACCCTCATTGCTTCTTGTCTGGATTATTTTAAGTAGCCACAAGAACTACTCTCTCTGTGTTAATAAAGCTGGGAGGGTCTTTCATGGAATTGTGAAGCATTCGATTCTTATAGCTCAGTTCTAACCCCGTCACTCCCTTTAATTTATTTCCCATCCCCCATTACATGTCAAAACAATTTTTAACATTTGAATTTTTTTAAGTTTTGAGTTCTGAATTCTATCTCTCTCTCCCTTCCCTCCTCCCTCCCTGAGATGGTGGGCAATTTGATATAGGTTATACACGTGCAATCACATAAAACATATTTCCATATTAGTTATTTTGTGGAAGAAAATGGAAGGAAGGAAGAAAGAAAGGAAGGAAGGAAGGAATGAAGGAAGGAAGCAAGGAAGAAAGGAAGGAAGGAAGGAAGGAAGAAAGGAAGGAAAGAAGGAAGGAAGGAAGAAAGGAAAGAAGGAAGGAAGGAAGAAAGGAAGGAAGGAAGGAACGAACAAAGGAAGGAAGGAAGGAAGAAAGGAAGGAAGGAAGGAAGGACGGGAGGGAGGGAGGAAGGAAGGAAAGAAAGAAAGAAGGAAGGAAGGAAAAGAAAAACAGTATGCTTAAATTTGTATTCAAATGCCATCAGTGCTTTCTCTGGAGGCAGACAGCATTTTTCATCATGAATCCTTTGAAATTGTCTTGGACCATTGTATTGGTGAGAATAAATAGCTAAGTTTTTCATTATACAATATAGCTGTTACTGTGTATGATGTTCTCCTGTTTCTGCTCAATTCACTATGCATCAGTTCATACAGTCTTTCCAGGTTTTTTCTGAAACCATCCCACTTGTCATTTCTTACAACACAATAATATTCCATTGCAATCATATACTACAATTTGTTCAGCCATTTCTGAATTAATAGACATCCCTTCAATTACCAATTCTTAGCCACCACAAAAGGAGCTGCTATAACCATTTTTGTACAAATAGGTTCTTTTCTCTTTTTTAAAAATAATCTTTTTGGGGTACAGACCTATTAGTGGTATTGCCAGATCAAAGAGTAGGTATAGCTTTTTAGTCCTTTGGGCGCAGTTCCAAATTGCTCTCCAGAATAGTTGGATCAATTCACAACTCCACCAATAGTGCAATAGGGTTCCATTTTCCCCAACATTTCTCCAACATTTATCATTTTCCTTTTCTGTCATGTTAGCCAATCTGATTGCTCAACCTCACAGTTGTTTTAATTTGCATTTCTCTAATCAATAGTGATTTAGAGCGTTTTTTTCATGTGGCTATAAATAGCTTTGATTTCTTTGAAAACTATGCATATCCTTTGACTATCAATTAGGAAATGACTTGAATTCATATAACTTGTAACTTATTATATCATATTATATTATTATATATGCTATATCATATTATATTGTGCTATATTATATCATATAATATTATATCTTGAGTCAATTCTATCACTCTCTTCATAGAAAACCTTCAATGATTCCTGTTTTCTTTGGGATAAAAGGCCAGCTCCTTAGCCTGCAATTCAAGGTTATGTATAATATGACCCCCAGCCACCTTTCCGATCTTATTTCATATTACACTCCTCCAACCCAAACCCTGTGATTTTGTTGAATTGGATTCATTTCTAAACCTGTTCTGCTCTTTCCTGCCTCTTCTTAGCTCTTTCCACAATCCCTTTCTTTCTCCTACTCACACAATCCCTTTCTACTCCTCAAGACAATTAGGTGGTATAGAGGACAGAAGGCTGTGCCTGAAGTTAGAAACACCTGGGCTAAAATCCAACCTTAGGCACTTTGTAGCTAGGTGATTCAGGGAAGTCATTTAACCTCTTTCTGCCTCAGTTTTCTTAATAGTAAAATGGGATAATAGCACCTACCTCTCAGGATTATTGTAAGGATCAAATGAGAAAAATTTTTTCAGTTCAATGCAATTCAATAAACATTTGTTAAGTACCTACCGCAAGTGTAAAAATGGCAATGGGCTTTGAACTGGGGATTATACTAGAAAGAGCACAAGACCTCAAGATGGAAGAGATGGGTTCAAGTTCCACTTCTGAACCTTCCTAGTTTTGTGACAGTGGGCAAGCCACTTAATCTCTAAGATCCTTTGTTTAATCATCTGCAGGGGATATCACACTGGTCTGGAGTCAGGAAGACCTGAGTTCAAATCCAGCCTCAGACACTTATTAGATATGTGACCCTGGGCAAGTCACTTAACCCTGTTCACCCTCAATTTCCTTATCTGTAAAATGAACTAAAGAAGGAAATAACAAACCACTCCATTATCTTTACCAAGAAAATTTCAAAAAGGTCACAAAGAATAAGACATGACTGAAACAACTAAATAGCAACAAAAATGAAAATAAATAACACCCTATGCTCACTGTGAGAGTTTAACTGATTTTATGCTATATAAATTTTATAACTGAGTCAGCTTTTCCTCTGAGTTAAAGTTATAAGTTAACTTATGATCCCCCAAAAGTATATTATCCATCCTTGTCTGTCTTTAGGGATCCTATCTCCCTAATGGACTCTCCTAGGCTCAAGGGAGTCTGCTAACTCAGGTCTACAAACAAGGTCTGCAAGACACTGATAGGTCTCATAAAATAATTAACATTCCTTAATCATCAGAGAGTGGTGGGCACTAGCCTCACGTGGTGTGCTAGCCTGCTTTCTTTAAACTAAACAATCATGTTTTTCCTACCCCACAAAGCTGTTTAACCTGTAACCACTTGTATTATCTTCCCCACCTACCCAAATCTGTACTCCAGTTATCTATATTAAGGCAACCTCATTAAGGCTACCTAAGTTTTGGTCACTGAGAGAGGCCATTGACCCAATTTATTGGTTACAGCTAGTCTAACTGATAAATTGAAAAGTGGCAAAAAAAAAGCATTGAATAATTTCAAAATCAAAATTTGTTTAAATAAATGTTAAAAATGTTTAATATAATTGGAAAATCTTTAATGAAATAAAACATATATTTTTAAAAGAATTGGATAGTTCCAACTTATCTTCATTATCTGGTGTCATCATCCTAATTACCCCAAGCAACAATCTTATTCCCTTCTCTCATTTTCCTCTTTCCATCAACATAACCCACAAAGTCCTTTGCATTGACCTTAGTGTGCCATTTACAAAAAAATTAGTTCTCCTTGTACATTCTGTGACCTGGACTTTTAAAGGAAAAGATCAAAATCCATATCAATCTGCAAGAAAAAAAGAACAATTAGAAGGAAATATGGAATACAATTGAGGCAATCCCAATCTGACATCTTTAAATGTGTTGTTGATACTGAAAAATGAGAAATCAATTTTTGAAGTATCTACATTGTGTCAAGTACTGTGCTAAGCCCTGAAGATACAAAGACACAAGTGAAATAGTCCATGACATCAAGAAACTTGCATTCTTATAGGAGAGATAAGAAGTACCTGAGCCAATATATGAAGAATATATACAAATGGAATATGAGATCATTTTGTGGAGGGGAGGCACTAGAGGCAATGTGGATTAGCTCTTTAGCTGAGCCTTGAAAGAGCAATTATGAGATGGGGAGGTGAGGAGAGAGGCATTCGAAGCATGGAGGTCAGCTAATGCGAAGGAATGGTGATGGGAAGGTCATGTGACTAATACCATGTAAGCACTCTGGCTGCACTGGAGAGCACATAGAAGGGAGTCATACATAAGAACTATGGAAAAATAAGAAGAGGTCAGTCTGTGAAGAGCTGTAAATGTGAAACACTGGCATTTATGTTTGAACTAGAAGTAATAGGGAGTCATTTTGATTTATTGAGTCAAGGTGGAGTAAGAGATGTGATATGGCTAACCTTCACTTTAGGAAAATCACTTTGGTGGCCGTATGGAGGAGGGATTCGAGTAGGAAAAGACTCACAGCAAGGAAACTAAAGGAAGTCTATTGCGATAGTCTAGATGAGAAGTGATGGGGGCCTGAACTAAGGTGAGGTGGTGATAAGAATAGAGAGAAGGGGACATATGTGAGAGATGTCCTGAAGCTATAAATAACTGGATTAGGTAATTAATTGAATATGTAGGGTGGGTGAAAGTGAGTTATCCAGGATAACAATGAGATTGTGAGACTGGGAAACTGAAAAGATGATGGCAGTTTTGAAAATAACAGAAAAGTTCTGAAGAAGGATGTGTTTAAGATGCCTATGGGACATCTAGTATGAAATGTCAAATGAGCAGTTAATAATGTGGGCATAGAGCTCAGGAGAGAGACTGGGACAAGACAGATCAACACAGACATGTATATATCTATGTCTATTTATCTCTAGGAGTCATTTGCATAGAAATGACATTTAAACATGAGTACTGATGATGTCACAAAATGAGAATATAGAGAGAAAAGATCCTAGGAGTCTAGGGAGTGGTTAGCCAGATAGGAGGAGAAGCAGGGGAGAGCAATTCCATGAATACTCAGAGAGGAGAGAATAGCCAGGAGGAAAAGGTGATCATTTATGTCAAATATCACAGAGAAGTCAAGAAAAATGAAGTCTGAGAAGAGGCCATTAGATCTGGCAACCAAATTCCAGACGGTCTAGAAGTGAATGAGAGGAGAGGAAAGGAAATTTTGAGTAGAGACAGAGTTTTCATGGAGCTTGGCTGAGAAGGGGAGGCTATATGTAGAACAGTAGCTAGTGAGGATGGTTGTATAGTGAAGGCTTTTTAAGGATGGGGGACACTTATCAACAAAGTCCAGCAGCAAGAGATAGAAAGTGAAATTTCATTTAGAATAACTGTAGACAATAAAGAGTACTTGGGAGTCGACTTCCCGAGACATACCCAGGAACTACCTGAACACAATTACAAAATATTTTTCACACAAATAAAATCAGATCTAAAAATTTGGAAAAATATTAATTGCTCATGGATAGGCCAAGCCAATATAATAAGAATGACAATTCTACGTAAATTAATCTTATATCTTCAATGTCATACCAATCAAACTATTAAAAATTATTTTATAGAACTAAAAAAATTAATTACAAAATTCATCTGGAAGAACAAAAGGTCAAGGATATCAAGGGAATCAATAAAAAAAAAAAAGAATGCAAAGGAAGGCTGTCTAGCCAGACCTGATCTCAAACTGTGCTATTAAGTAGTAATTATCTGTGATGTCATCAGTTCTGTTTGAAACAAAGGACAAACAACAGGCAGTAGAGAAGGAACCAATTGATGGAGGGTGAGGAGAGAGACAGAGACAGAGAGAATGAGAATGGAGGGCGGGGAAAGACAGAAGGGATGTTTCAAGGGCACAAATATAGGAATTATACTGGGTGAGGAGAAGGGCTACCTTTTCATTAGACTGTAATAAAGGAGGAAATAGGGATTTCATCAAGGAGTTGTGGGATGAGGAGGGGAGAAAAGAGGTAACTTTTGGTGAATTACCTAGATTTTCTCTATAAAATGAGAGGCAAGAACCTTAGTTGAAAGGATGTGTGTGGGGGGGGGGGAGTTTATGGGAGACTTGAGAGAGTTTTGTAATAGCTATTGTGGAGAGTGAAATAGAAAATTAATTATGGAGGAGTGAAAAGATTGCTTTAGCCACACATGGTACCATATGTCTATTGTACCTGCTACTAGGGAGACTGAGATAAGTAGATCTTGAATTGATTTGCTCTCAGAATATATGAAATAGAAGAGGATACCAAATACTTGGGCAGGGGGAGGAGGGACTCAGTTTTTATTGTTGCCAAAAACAAAAAGTGACCCAGAACTAAAGTCATATTTGACTGTCTCTACACAATTTTTACATGTGCTCTACAAATGCATTGAATACATTCTTTTTTTTTATTTTAATTTTTTAATTTTTTGATTTGTTTATTTACTTTTAGTTTACAAGATCCAATTCCACAATCACTTGAGTTTCAAATGTTCTCCCCTCCCTTCACACACACACACACACACACACACACACACACACACACACCCATTGGTGGCATACAGTCATGTATAGGATCTGCAAATACTTTCACATTGTACAATAGTCTGGTTGTATAGAAGGGTTGTAACCAATGGAATGATCAATGGGAAAAAAGAAACAAAACCAAACACAGAAAAGAACGATAGCATGTATTGCTTCAGTCTCCATTTAAATTCTGGTCTTTCTAGATCTTTCTCTGAATGTAGATATCTCCTTCCATTCTGAGATTTGTAGAGTTGTCTTTTAACTGTACGTTGCTGAGGAGAGTCCAGTTTATCAAGGTTGGTCGTCACACGTTCTTGATGAAGACATAAGAAGGGAAGAACAGACTTGTGCAAATGACATTCTGCAACTGACCATATATTTACAGTCAATCATTTAATCAATCAATATGCATTTATTAAGCATTTACTATATATCAGGCATGAGGCTCAGCATTGGGGACACAAAGACAAAAGTCAAATAGTCTCACCCCTTGAGGAACGTACATTCTAATGGGAGTGACCACATATAAATAGATGGGTATAAACAAATAAAATGCAAAGTAACCTTAGAAGGAAGGAAGGCAACTATCTGAAAGACAGATACATAGAATCACATCCACTATTTGCTGGGTATAAAAAAGCATTCCGTAGAGCAAACTGCACACTCTGTGGCTTTCCTTCAACAAGCTGCCTCCCTTGTCCATGTCAAAATTATATAAGATTCTTAGAAAGGCAACAGATACAGTTTTATTAAGTGATGCTCTGATCATTAATATCAAGTGAGACATTGATGAAGAATGAATTCATTCATTCATTATTAAGCATTTAGTAAATGTTTACTATGTGCTGAGCACTATAAGCCCTGAGGCTACAGAAACCAAAGCAAAGACAGTCTTTGTCCTCAAGGAGTTCGCATTCTAATTATGGGAAACAATACATGAATGGAAGGAGTATTTTCATCTAGAAAATGACAATAAATGTGAATGGAGTCAGAGTGGAAGTAGACTGACACATCCTTTCCAGTAGCAGTGGCCATGTGGCTTTGATCATGATTCCAGAAATAGAAAGGTGGTGAATGAAGGGAGAGGGGCAGGTGATACCTATCAGATTGGCTAATATGACAGAAAAGGAAAATGATAAATGTTGGAGAAGACGTGGGAAAATTGGAACACTAATGCATTGTTGGTGGAGTTGTGAACTGCTCTAAGCATTCTGAAGAGTAATTTGGAACTATGCCTAAAGGGCAACCAAACTGTGCATACTCTTTGATCCAGCAATACCACTATGAGGTCTGTATCCCAAAGAGATCATAAAAAAGGGGAAAAGGACCCACATGGATAAAAATATTTGTAACAGCTCTCTTTGTGGTGGCCAAGAACTAGAAATCAAGGGGATGGGGCAGCTAGGTAGTGCAGTGAATAGAGCACTGACCCTGGAGTCAAGAGAACTTGAGTTCAAATCTGGTCTCAGATGCTTAACACAAAAACTAGCTGTGTGACCTTGGGCAAGAGACTTAACCCCAATTGCCCTCCAAAAGGCAAAAAAAAAAAAAGAAATCAAGGGGGTGCCCATCAATTAGGGAGTGGCTGAACAAGTTCTGGTAAATGAATTTAATGGAATACTATTGTGCTATAAGAAATGAAGGGCAAGTGGATTTCAGAAAAACCTGGAAAGACTTACATGAACTGATGTTGAGCAAAGTAAACAGAACCAAAAGAACATTGTGCACAGGAACAGTAACATTGTACAATTATTAACTATGATAAACTTCGCTCTTCTTAGCAATACAAGATCCAAGACAATTCCAAAAGACTCCTGATGGAAAATGCTAACTACAACCAAAGAAAGAACTATGGAGTCTGAATGCAGATTGAAGCATATAATTTTCACTTTTTTTTGTTTTTTCTTTCTCATGGTTGTTCCCTTCTGTTCTGATTCTTCATTCACAACATGACTAATGAAGAAATATGTTTAACATGATTGTACGTGTATAACCTATATCAGATTGCTTGCTGTCTTGGGGAGTGAGAAAAAAATGGAACTCAAAATTCTTTTTAAAATGAATGTTGGGGTGGCTAGGTGGCACAGTGAATAGAGCACTGGCTCTGGAATTAGGAGGACCTGAGTTCAAATCCAGCCTCAGACAAGTAACACTTGACTAGCCGTGTGGTCTTGGCCAAGTCACTTAACCCCAATTGCCTCCAAAGAAAGAAAAATACAAAATACAAAAATTAATGTTGAAAACTATCTTTACATGTAATTGGGAAAAATACGATTAAGGAAAAAAAAATGAGGTATGATTGGAACACCTAGTCAAGTATAATAGACTTCACTAATCAGGACCTGAGGGTAGAAATGGTGAGATGGAAGGAACAAGAATTCTGGAGCTAAAATTCCCAGCCATCTTTGCACCATGAACTCCAGCCACCAGCATCATCCCCCTCCCACCAGAACCCTGGCCTCTCTGCCCTCAGCGCTAAAAGAGCTTTCACTATCTTGCCTGGAATCTGTCTTCTTAAAATACTTCACTTCCCAGAATGGCCCCCCTTCATTTGTAGTCTTCTATCATTAGGATATAAATTCCCATGGGGCAAAGACTGTCTGATTTAACTTGCAAGCTCAGCACTGTGGCTGACCCTTCTTAACCATTAGAGCTGTCGTAAAGTGGAATGGACTGCTTTAGGAAATAGTAGATCTCTCTGGAGATCTTGGAGCAAAGGCTGAAGGACCACTTGCTGGTTACATGGCAGAGAGAATTTCTGTTCAGGTAGGGGTCAGACTAGAATAGTTACTGAGTAGCACAGTGAATAGAGCACCTGCCCTGGAGTCAGGAGGACCTGAGTTCAAATTTAACCACAGACACTTAACACTTAACAGCTGTGTGACTTTGGGCAAGTCACTTAACCCCAATTGCCCTGCCCTCCCTCCTCCAAAAGCCTAAAAAAACCTCACCAGTATTTTAAAAAAAACAACCAGTATTATTAGAATAGTTACTGAGATTCCTTCCAATTCTGAGGTTCCAGGAAAACAATGACTTAAAAAAAATCCATTCATCCCAGTGTATTCATTTCCATGTTTGTTCTTCTTTTGACAGCTAAGCACATATGTTAATTTAAACTGAGGTACCCAAACTTTAAGATAATGCTTAGTGTTTTTCAGTAAGAGATGGAGTGTTCAAATTTCACAAGCACTTGAGAATGGCTAACACAAATAAATTATCTATTTATCTGAAAGGTTTAAGTCCTCCAGGGCACCATCTCTGGTCAAGCTTGTCCAATGGCACCTGAGAATATAAGGTTGGTGTGGAATGGGAGGATTTGCAATACAGAGTTCAATAGAAGGATTCCCTAGAAAGAAAAGTCTTTCACATGTGAATGCTTGCAAAAAACTTTGTTCTTAGGCCATGAGATCTTTCAGAACATTTTGTGTGACATTCATTATTCCTCAAAAGAGTTCAGGAAAAATTAAGTTGGATGAAGAAAGTTTATCATCCTAACTATGATGTGAAATTGGATGGACAACCTGATAAGGGTTATCTTTTTGGCTGTGGGTAGCTATTGCTGCAGCTGCAGGTTTTTACTTTGATAAGGGTTATCTTTTTGGGTCAGGATGTATAGGACTTACCTATACCCACCTCAACAGGCCTCGGGCGTCCCTGGCTCCCACTCACTCTGGGAGAAACAGCTGTACAGAAGACTCTAGACACAGGACTTGCTTCTAGCTTTTATTGAGAGTACATTCTCTCTCCCTGGTGTGGCTGGATCTGTTTATCCTTCTCCTTCCCTCTCCTCTCTTTATCTTGCTCCACCTCCAGGGCCCCTTGGGGCCCCTCCCCTGGCTGTGCCCTCGCCATAGTGAGCCAATCGTGCACCACCCCGAAGGTGGAGAGGTCATACGTCCTTTTCCATGTATGCCTTCCTCTGACATGCGCAATCCTGCTTTTTGTACATAAGCGCAGTCCTTGCATTCCACCCCCCGGTGATCACGTGCACTCCTGTTAGCTGAGGGTTGGTCCAACCCATCACATCTCACAGTGAAGTATCAATGACCCTCTTTAGGAGTCTTCACCCCACGTGAGGTATCAGAGACTTAACAACAACCTATAAAACAAATAGAGAGTACATAGACACTATAGCTAGGTGGCACAGTGGAGAGAGCTCCAGGTTTGGAGTCAAGACAACTTCATCTTCCTGAGTTCAAATCTGGCCTCAGATACTTAGTAGCTGTGTGACTCTGGGCAAGTCACTTAACCCTGTTTGCCTTGATTTCCTCGTCTGGAAAATGAGCTGAAGAAGGAAATGGCAACACGCTCCAATATCTTTGCCAAGAAAACCCTAAGTGGGTACACAAGAGTCATACATGACTGAAAAACAGCATGGTAAATGAACTGAGACCAGAACTGAAAAGGAAGAAAGCAGGTTGTACTACCTTTGAGAAATTATGTAGTGATTTTGTGACCCCAAACTTCTATCTAAATCCAAGGAACAATCCACTCTTTTGCATTCATCCTTTTACCTGTCCTTGCTTCTGTACTTGTCTTTAAGAAACCCACGTTAGTGGAGGAGTTCTCACTGTATCCATCCACATGGGTTTCTTTAGACAGCATTCTACTGCCTTTTCTTCACAGGAATCATGTTTTGTTGGGGATTGGGATTTGGAGGGGATGTTATTGTTCTTGTATGTAATGTTTCCCATCCCTTTTGAGACAACCTTTTGAGACAACCTTTACTACAGTATTTTAAGTCTTTCTCTGAATTCTTTGAAGTCTCCTTTTCCTTAATCTAAGTAGCCTGTTCAATTATATTCTACTTTCCTTTCCTTGTCCATTGTGACTTCCAAGGCAAAGCAGTCATTTCCTCCCAAGATCCCCATCATTTACACTTTAACAACCAGTTTCCTCTCATTCATTGGAATGAAGTCCAGAATGCTTATTCCTCTGTTGACTTCCTCTACTTTTCAAAGAATGATATTATAAGTAAAGTTAAAAAATATATATCAGTCTGCTTTTGTAAAGAGAGAGGGGGGAGAGAGGGTGAGAGAAAGAAAGAGAGAGAGAGAGAGAGAGAGAGAGAGAGAGAGAGAGAGAGAGAGAGAGAGAAAGAGAGAGAGAGCGCTCCAGTAGGTGATTGACCAACATATTGTGCCTCTGGGTTTGTGATCTGTTTCACATACACATTATAGCCTTTGTTTCTCACTACATTGACTTTCAACTTTAAACATTTTTCACCATATAATTTCTGAATTTCTTCACTTGATCATATCTTCTTAATGTACAATGCTATCCTACTCCCACTTTTATCTGTTTTGTGCCTTCTGAAAACAGAGCCATAGTTCAGTTGTATTCGTGTTCCGTCCAATGAATTCTTGGTGTTAAGATCTCCAGTTCATATTTATTTCTTATGTTGCATATATTTGTGTGTGGTCATTGAAGATTGAGGATATTATTGTTGGCTCTCCACCAGTTCTTACTACTATTATTCCTCTTTATAAATGGTATGTGGTTTGGCAAGTATGTGGGTGGTTTTCTCCCCACCCCCTTGTTATAATTAAATGAATCTTGATATAATTCACAAAACTCCAGGGAAATGCATTTTTCTTTGTCCTCAATAGGTGCATATCATCTCTGGTCAAGGCTTGATCATTTGTATACATTTAAGTTATGGTCCTGAAATCCAAATCCCATTCCCAGACATCATCTCTTTTAACTAGCTGTTCATTTTCCAGAACTTCCTTTCTCTTCAGAAGCTCCTACCTTCTGTTAGTAGTCGAGCCAAAAACTTCATGTGCTTCTCTGTGTCTTCAATTTCTTGCCCTGGGCTTTATCATCTTCTAAAACAATGCTTTCTGATGATATTTTTTGTCCCCAGGTGAATCTCTAAGATTGCTCATTAGTCTCACATCTTGGATCTGTATGTTGGGAAGAAAAGGGCTATCTATTGTTCATGTCACATCAACATGCTACCCCAGGACCATTTAGTAGAAAGTTTCCAACTATGAGTACTTCTCTCTTCTGCTTTTGACCATTAATAAATGGTATCTTCCGATGGTACCTATAGGTCCTCATCATCATCCTGGGAATACAACTTGCTTCCTAGGTAGCCAGGTGGTACAATAGTTAGATTACTGGACCTAGAGCCAGAAAGACCTGAGTTCAAATCCTCTGTTAGATGCTTACTAACTTTATGGCAGTGAGCAAGTCTCTGAACCTTTTTCAGTCTTAATTTTCTTATCTATAAAATGAAGGTAATAATAGCACCTACTTCCCCAGGTTGTTGTGAGAATCAAATAAGATAATATATGTAATGAGTTTTGAAGACCTTAAAGTATTACATAAATGCTAATTATTAGTGCTACTACTTTATAACTACTACTACTACTACCACTACCAGCACTACTACTACTATTACTACCACTGCTACTATTACTACTACTACTACCACCACCACCCACACCACCACTACTAGTATTAGTACTTCTACCACTACTACTACTACTACCACTACTACTACCACTACTACTATTACTACTACTTCATCCTAAGAATATCCAGCTCCCTCATCTATGATAAATGATATATACTGCCATGGAGCTGAGGTTTTTTAATTAGTGAGTGACCAAACAAAACCAAACCAGCCCACTATATCTAGCTGGTCCCAGATCAGATCACATTTCTTATTCCATCCAGTTGTGTACACTGGCCATCTTGCCTTCCATTCTGTCTCCAAATGTTGCCTTCCCTGGCCTTCCACCTCTTGCTCTGAGCAAAGAAATCAAATCAGTACTGTTACTGCTTCAAGAAAGGGCATGGCAATTGGTTGCCTTATGGATCAACTTACCAAGCCTGGGATTCCCTTCTGTGGCCCCCACTGCCCTATATGTGTTAGTACCCACATTAGAATATAAGCCCCTTACAGGAAAGCAAGGTTCCTCTTGGTTTAGTATTTGTCTTCCCTGTGTCTGGCACACAGTAGGTGCTTAATGCATACCTTTTTTTATCTATCCACCCATCCAATGTTGCATTGATAGCTTCAAAGGTACAAAAGTACATTGTGTTACATTCTTCCACTTCCCTGATAATAAGCTCTGTCTCCTCAGATTCTTTTTCTTCCTTGTTTCTTTCCTTGACACATTGCTTCCATTCTTTCTAGGAGCATTCCAATCTTCCCAATAATCCGGAGAGTAGGGATTTATTCCTACAATCCTTTCACTTCATATTCCATGAAAATTGACTGACCTTCACTGTGTCCATTTCCAGGAATGGCAGGAAGTCCATTCTTCACACTGACCAGCTGGAAGTGGGGATGGGGGGGTGGGGGTGGAGGGAGCACACTGGAGAGAATCAAAATGAAGAAGAACTAACATTCCCAGAGGAGTAAACCCTGAAAATTTTATTAGCAGCCAAGCCCTTGTTCTTTGGGAATTACTGGGACCCAAATAAAGAAAGGAAGAGAGAGAATAAGACAGAGTATTATCTTCCTTTTACAGATGAGAAAACTGAAGCTTAGGAAGAGAAAGTGACCTGCCCAAGCCTACACAGTTAGGAAATGAAGAAATCCCTTTGTCTCTCTGGGCTTCCTTTCCTTTAAAATGAGGGGATAGGACTAGATAGTCCACAAAGTCCCTTTGAGAACAGTGTTTTATGGGGGTAGAATACTATAGTGGACAGAATACTATAGTGGGCTGGAGAGTCAGAAGATCTCGAATCCAGTCCCAACTCTGCCACTGGCTTATGTGACCTTGGGCAAGTCCTCTCTCCTCTCTGGAACTCAGTTTCCTCCTCTGCAAAATAATCAGATGATCCCCCAAAGAGCATCCCCTCCCCTGCTCCTTCCAGTCAGCATGCTCCAGTGGACTGAGCACTCTCAGTCAGGAGAGATTGGCTTCTGAGCCTGTCATTGATACCTAATAGTTGTAAAACCATGGGCAGTAGCTTTGGGAGAGGGCACATAATGGAACAGGAAGCATGCTGGCTTGAAAGTCAAGTTTTGAAATGTGGTTTTACTACTTTCTTACTCTCTGTGTGACTTTGACCAGGTCACAACCTCTCTGGGCCTTGGTTCTTCATCTGTGTAAAAAGGGGGTCAGGCCAGATGTCATCCAAGGTCTCTTGCAACTCTAGGGTTCTAATCCTAGGAACCTGGGTCTCAGTTTCTGGGGATAATAATGACTACAAAGGACTGTCACGATAATTACATGAGATAATATATGTAAAAGTGCTTTGTAAGCCTTAAAAGTCCTAAAATCATGTTGGCTATTTATTATTTGGTACCTTGGGATCAGGGAACTTCAGTCTCCCCCATTACATTAAAGATACAAACACACATTTTTCTTTTTTCTCTTTGGAGAGTAGAAGGTAGGGCAATTGGGGTTAAGTGACTTGCCCAGGCTCACATGGCTAGTTTTTTGTGTTAAGCAACTGAGGCTGAATTTGAACTCAGGTCCTCCTGACTCCAGGGCCAGTGCCCTATTCATTGCACCACGCAGCCGCCACGACAGATGTGTTTTTCCGCTTCTCATTGACTTGAGACTCCAGAGTCCCTGAGACTCTGGACAACATCTATCTAGTCTAACCCCATCATTTTACAGAGGAGGAAACTGAGGCACATGGAACAAAAGTTCTCTATCATCTCTCTGACACAGACCTGTCCTGTGACCTTGGTTTCTGGGCTTCAACCTCTTCCTCTATAAAATGAAAATTATTCTAGGAAATAAGAACTAACGCCCCTCAATCTTGAGTCAAGAGCTATACCATATTGTCTGTCAGTCAATAAATATATAAATATTCATTAGTGTTTATTAGCAGTGAGGTTGCACAGTGGCTTGGGCTCTGGGCCTGGAATTAGAAAGACATGAGTACAAAATAGGCCTCGGGTATTTATTGTGTGACCCTTCACAAATGACTGAATTCCTGTTTGCCTCAGTTTTCTCATCTGTAAAATGGGGATAATAATAACACTTACCTCATTGGTGTGAGGATCAGATGAGATAATATTTATAAAATTTCACTTACCATAGTGTCTGGAGCATAGTATTATATAAATGCTTATTCTTCCCCCTACTATATGCCAGGCACTGAGCTAAGTGCTGATGAGACAAAAAAAACCCCAAACAATAAAGGACATTTTCTTCTCTCAAGAATCTCACAATCTAATAGGACACACAATGTGCATACAACTACATACAAACAAGCAATAGAAAGGATGAATTGAAAATAATCCACAGAGGGAAGACTTTAGCATTAAGGGGGATTAAGGAAGGCTTCCAGTGGGAGATGGTTTATTAGGTGGGGCTTGAAAGCCAAGAGGTGGAGATGAGGGAAAGCTCCCCTCCTGCCAGGTTCCCCACACCTGGTCTAGATGGTATGGAGGCGGGGAGGGGGGTGAAGAGAACGAAGCAGGGAGGACTGGCATGGCAGGACTGAGGTGCCAGCAGGTGGAATGTGGGAGTCAATCTTGGACGCTGTGGGCTTTGCAATCACATGCTTCTGTGTATCACTTTTGAGCTGGGTTTATTTTGGGTTTCTCTTCCTCCTTACCCAGAAGCAGAATGGAGAATGAAGGTGCTGATAGTGCTGTTTAGAACTGGTAACAATAAGAGATTCTTTGGACCTTCATCTCTCTCTCCTCCCCTTGCTCCCTAATCATCTCTTCCCACCACAGTATCTAAGTTGCTTTCACTGCCCTTCCAAAGTGAGGACTGGCTCCCAGATAACCAGGGGGGTGACTCATTGACTCCTGGATCAGACTGTTATTAGCTGTGGCACTGTGGGCAAGTCATCTGGAGCAAAACAAATACAGGATTTTCATTAATTGACCTGGGTTTGAATACCTGCTCTGCCTTTTTCTACCTGGGTCATCTTGGGAAAGTCATTTTGTCACAAACAAAAACCTCATTTGTTTGGACTTTTCTTTTCCCATCTGCAAAATGAAGGAATTAGACAAAATGATCTCTTGGGATCTTTCTGGTTTGGAATCCTATGATCACTCTCTGAGCCTCAGTTCTCTCATCTGTAATATGGGATAATAAAGAAATAAAATAGGGGCAGCTAGGTGGTGGAGTGAATAGGGCACTGGCCCTGGAGTCGGAAGGACCTGAGTTCAAATTTGGCCTCAGACACTTGACACACTTACTAGCCATGTGACCCTGGGCGAGTCAGCTAACCCTGTTTGCTTTGGTTTCCTCATCTGTAAAATGAACTACATAAGGAAATGGCAAACCACTCCTGTATCTTTGCCAAGAAAAGCCCAAATGGGGTCACAATGAGTCAGATATGACTGCACTGACTGAACAATGATATGGGATAATAATACGTGCATGTTTTATTTTCTAGGATTGCACATTCACTCTTCTGCATAGAGACCGAATGATGTTCTTATCATTACAGAAGATCTCTGTAAAATGAGGAGGCTCTGGTCAATCTTCCAGTGCTAAGATTCTGCAGCTATATCATTGAGTTCAGCTGTCTTATTTTAGAGGTGATGAAAAGAAGGCCCAGAGAGAGAACTGACTTGCTCAAGTCACTTCACACATGATCACCCACACATGATAGAGACCCATCTGAGACTGAAAGCTTGGACCCTCTCCAAGACCTTTGCCACTTCAGGTGTGGTTCTGACTCCTACCTAGGCATATAAGCTTGAGACAGGTGTTAAACCAGTTGATAAACATTTATTAAGTCTCTGTTATATTCTAGATACTATGCTAAGTAAATCCTTCTTCTATGAACCAGTTTATTGATATGACAAATCAATGTGGGCTTAGTATGGGAACTCAGTAAAGGGAATAGATTTCAAGGAGAATTGGAACTCAGTGATGGAGTATGGAATGAGTAAAGGGAATGGAGTCTCAGGAAAAGGACAGGAGCTTCATGAAGGGAGTAGGTCTCAATAAAGGACTCAGTTATGGGATGTGGACTTAGAAAGGGCTTTATGAGAGAAGATGGGAGCCCTGTGAAAGGACTGAGTCTCAATAAGGGGAATGAGGACTCACAGAGAAAATGAGAGCTCAGTGAAGAGGTTTGAAACTCATCAAAGGGTTCAGGGCTCTATGAGAGGGTGGGAACTTAGTGAAGGGCTGAGGTATCCCCAAGAGAAATGGAAGTTTAGTGAAGGAATAATGCTCATGGAGCTGACTGTGGCTGGGTAAAGGAGTGCATTTCAGAAAGATGGAGACTCAGAGAGGGGTATGAGTAAGCATTGAGGAGAAGAAAACTCAGTGAAGGGAATATGGGTTTCAACAAGCAGGTTGATGTCTAAGTGATGTGATAAAATGACCAGTGAGAAGAGTGATTGGGTGATAGAACTGGGGCTCAGTCAGAAGGATTTGGGAGGATTTGAGAGTTCACTGGGGGGAAAGGTACTCAAAGAGAAGGAGGGTGGCTAAGTGGTGCAATGAAAGGTCAGTGAAAAGAATAGCAGCTCAGTGACAAGATGAGGGTCCAACAACGTGGAGACTTAGTGAGGGAGTGGAGAGTCACTGAGAGGAAGAGATCTCAGAGGACTGGGTCCACATTGAGTGGGTCAGTGGTTCAGGGGTGGGAATGGAGTCTCAGTGAGATTAGGACCAAGTGAGAAGATGGGACTAGCAGATAAGAAGGGGCCCTAGTAAGAAAAATGAGGGCTAAGGAAGGGGGATGAGGGATGAGAGTTTATTAAGAGAATGAAAACTCAGAGACAGGATAGAGTCTCAGGAAGAAGGATGATGTCCCAATAAGGAGCAAAAGGGCTCCCCAAGGGAGGATTGATAAATTCCGTTATGTCTCAGTGATGGGATGGGGTCTTGGTGAGTGAATAAGCTTTGAGTAAAGGGATTGAGATTCAGTGATATACATGAGATCTTCGTGAAAGGATGAGAAGCAAATGAGAGACATGAATGAATATTCTCATAGAGAATGGGGGACCAAAAAGGGGAATGGGACTCAGGTTTCTACTGGGCACTCAACAGGGGCTTTAAGTATTCCATGTAGGAATGGTGGTGAGTCCTCAGTGATATCAATAATGATTCATTATGGGACTGGGGTTTAAGTAAGGGATGGCAGCTCACTAAGAGGGATGGGGTGTCAGTGAGGGCAATGATGGGGGCCTCAGTAGGAAGGATGTTGGCCAAGTAGCACAATGGGAAATCAAAAAGAATAGTGTCTCAGATATAGAAATAGAGTGTGGGGGGTCGTGGGGTGTCAGTGATTTAATGAGTGTTCAGTATGGATATAAGAGCGCAAAGAGGAAGAAGGTGGCTTAGTGAAGAGGACATGGAGGTACCTTCTCAGGGCTAAAAAGAACCTGATACCCAGAGAAGAGACTTATAAACCCCTAGTTTACCGGGAAAGTGCAGTGTTTCTATCTGCTAACCTCACCTGGCCTCACATTGAAGGCATTTCATGGCCCCCCGGTTCTGATCAGACATCCCTGGGTCATCCTCAAAGGAGAGAGCAGCAGCTCAAGTGCAGGGGACAGAGAGCAGGAGAGGGAGCCTAAGGGAGCTGGAGTAGAGAGGGCCAGCCCCTAGGGGTGTGGCCGCTGCTCTATGGGACATCCCAACCACAAGCCCGCCTTCCAGTGAGCTGCTTGAGGTTTGTCCCAGACCGAGAGAGAGGGAGGGGATGAGAGGAGAAGCACAAACTTAGGGAGGCAGAGGGAGATTGAGAAATAGAGGTAAGGAGTGGGAGAGAGAGAAGGAAGACAGAAAGTGGAGTCAAACGGGAAAGAAAGACACAGAAACATAAGGAGAGGGAGATACAGTGACAGACAAAAGTGGAGGCTAAAAGGGGCAGGAACTGAAAAGTTAGTGAAAGACAGTGAGTGAGCAAGTAAGAGTGAGCAAGTCTGCTCTTACTAATGGGGGAGGGTGGCACCTAGATGCCTGTCTGCCCTTGTGAGATTTGACAGACAATCTTGTCTCCCTGCCTGAAATCCCACCATTAGAGTTTCATTTTCCTTCACGCAGGTTTTGACTTTAAAAAGGTGGTAAGGTAAATGTGAAGCCCCTTCCCCTCGAGGTATCCCCAGAGCAGCCTAGCAGGTTCTAGCCTAGCACAGCAACGCCAACAGCATAAGACTTCGAAGCCCTGGTAAGTGCAGAAAGAGGGGAGAAAGCGGCACCTGCCTGGACGTGGGGCACAGGAATCGCGGAGAGGGAGGGCACTGGGAGAGGAGAGGGTGACAAATGTGTGGGGAGTAGGCACTGATAGAGAGGTAGGAAGGCTCTTAGGTAGCTAATCCTTGCTTCACTATTGGGGTGCCCTTATGCACAGAGACAGAGATAGAGGAGAAACAAGGAGATGGAAACAGGCAGAGAGATAGAGAAAAGACAGAGATGGAGTCAAAACAGGAAAGTGACCAGGAGGAGAGACAGTCTAAAAAGGGAGTC
>CM053596.1:97121624-97134519 GCA_028646575.1 Pseudocheirus occidentalis
AGAGAGAAAGGGACTGATAGAGTGGGGGGGGGGGTGAGACATGGGAGAGGGGAACGGAGTGAACCAAAAGGCATAAAGAGAGAAATTAATGTGATATTGCGACTGAAATGAAGACAGAAAATTCAGAGGTCACTGGCTTAGACTCATGGGAAAAGAGGAGGGGAAGGGAGAGCCCGGGTGGAGCCTGAGCCTGTGGAGGGTGGATTGTGGAGGGAACAAAGGCTTCTCAGAAAGCCCAAAGGATCAGAGGCCAAGGTAGCAAAGCAGTCAAGTTAACCTTGAGGTTATGCGGATGAACTTACACCTTGGCTGGGAATCATCCTCTAGCTAGCAGGAAGCTTGTAACTGATTTAGCAAGGGCAGGGCCCAGCTTGCCTCCCAGAGCTAGAGGGGAAGGCTTTCTGCCCAGAATTTGTAGAGCATTGCAGGGCCAGGAAAAAAGAAAGTGCAACAACCAGGACTTGAAAATCCTGCTTTTTAACTGCAGCAAGAGAAACTCCAGCTAGACTCCAGGGATGACTTTGCCGATGTGGGAGGGGCAGGGTTGTTGGGTGTGAAGACTGTGGACAGAGACTGGGGCACTTTCCCCTCCAGAGCTCTTTAGGAATCTCAGTGTTAAGCTTTCCTAGTGCAGGGATTCTTCTCATTTTGCAAATGAGCAAACGGGCTAAAGGAGGGGGGAAATGACTTGGCCAAAGATACACAACTAGATAGAGAGAATTTGAATTTATCTTTTGAAACCCTGATCAAAGGGTGTGGGATTCACTTTTTTACAAATGAGGCCCAGGTTGGGCAAATGACTAGCCTAAGGTCACAAAGCAGGGTGTAGAATCAGGATCACTCCCTAATGATTCCAGGTGAGCAGAAGTACGTCTTATCTCCGTTGATCAGTTGACAGAACTGGAGCCTTCTGAACCCAGAGAATAAAAGGACAGTGGCCAGATAGCTGTCTTCAAATGTAGGAAGGCTGTGTGGGTCTGGGCAAGTCACTGATCCTCCTCCAGACCTGTACTTTCTACCTCTGTAAAAGGAGGTTCATTATCCTGGTAGACCTCCCTCACAGGTGCGTTGTGAGCATCAAATGAGATGATGAATGGAAACTTAGTGGCCATGCAGAATTGTCAGGTGTCACTATCACCATCTTTACTATTACTTGTTTTTGTCTTTTTGGAGGGGGGAGGGCAGGGCAATTTGGGGTTAAGTTACTTGCCCAAGGTCACACAGCTAGTAAGTGTTAAGTGTCTGAAGCTAGATTTGAACTCAGGTCCTCCTGATTCCAGGGCTGGTGCTCTATTTACTGTGCCATCTAGCCACCCCTTTACTATTACTTTTGAGGCAAAGGGAACAAGCTCGTTCTGCTGGGCCGCAAAAGCTGTAAATAGGCAATGATGGGGGAAAGTTGCAGTTATGAATTCCACACTATGTAAAGACACACTTCCTTATGATTGTTGTTGCTTGTTCAGTTGTGCCAGACTCTCCATGACCCCATTTGGGGTTTTCTTGGCAGAGATACTGGAGTGGTTTGCCATTTTCTTTTCCAGCCCATATTACAGATGAGGAAACTGAGGCAAACTAGGTTAAGTGACTTGCCCAGGGTCACACAGCTAGTAAGTACCTGAGGCTGGATTTGAACTCAGCTCCTCCTGACTTAAGACCCAGTGCTCCATCCATTTTGCCATCAGAATTGGACTCTCTAAAACTGGAATTATCTGCCTAGGGAGGAGGTGGGAGGTAGGTAGGTGGAGAAGGAAGGTGATCCCCATCACTGCAGGTCTGCAGACAGGACTAGATGACTGCTTTGAGGGGACACTGAGAGGGGATCCATGTTCAAGTACCAGATGCTCTCTGGGATGCAGTTAAGCATCGTCATAGTGAGAGCACTGGGCCTGAAACCAGGAAAACCTGAGTTCTAATCTTGCTCTCTGCCTCAGTTTCTGCATCTTTAAAATGGGAATAATAATAGTATCAGCCTTCTAGGGCAGTTGTGAGGTGTAAATGAGATAATATTTTTAAAATGTTTTGCAAACCATGAAGCTCTATGTAAACACTAATATTAGTTATTATGTCTTCTAGTTCTGAGACCCCTTCATTCCCCAGCTTTCCCCATCCGTGAGTCTATCCCTATCTTAGGATACATCCACCACCTGGTATTGTGAATTTGTATCTTGTGTCTCATCTCTAGATGAGAAGCTCCTGAGGTTAGGGTTTTGGGTGTTCTCCATCTCCCTAACCCTAACCCTAACCCGGCCTCCCCAAATTCCAACCCTAGGCTCGGGAAATGCTTGGTCAATGAGTTGGGGTTTTTCCCCTATTCTGCTTTTCCTGGCAGCCTCCCCCTTTCCTCCAGTTCAGACACCTGGTGTTTCCCTCTTCCCAAGCAGGGGTCAAACTTTCCTCTCTCAGACAATGAGAGCTGCTGGCCCAGCAGAAATGTCCCCCTTGGGAGAAGCACTTCCTCTCAGCCTTGGCCCTTTCCTATCCAGGCTCAGATGCTTCCCTGAAGCCATCACACAAGGGAGCATATCATAAGTCTCCCACACTTACAGGCACTGGAAAGAGCCTTGTTGCCCTTAAGAGTTAGGTGACCCAGGATTCAAACCACAGCTCTGTTACTAGCTAGCTGAGCAGTATTATACAGATGTAAAGGGTCATTACAGCTCTTGTTATTATGGCTTCTAGTGCCAGTTCTGTCACTTACTCAATGTGTGACCCAGGGTGAGTGCCACTCCAGGCCTCAGTTTCCACCTCTGTAAAATGGGTGTGATTACTCCTGCCCTACCTCCTTCCCTGGGACATTAGTAATAATTTTAGCTAGCACTGTAAAGATTGTAAGGCCCTTTACCTATAGTGTCTCCTTTGATCCTGCCCTCTAAGGTAGGTGCCATGATTATCCCTATTTCCAGAGAGAGAAACCAAGATTTAGGCTGAGTTGCCCAGACTGATATAGCCAATAAATATCTAAAGCAAGTGAGTGGCACGATGTAATGTTAATGGGATTTAATATCTTCCCCATCCATTAATAGGCCTGAGTTGGAGCCCATTAAGGGAAGCTTGCTTAGGGGAGGCTTGCTTGTAGGAAGGCTTTAATACCTTTTGCTAATTTCTAATTAGGCACTGAGTCAGGAGGGTTGTGATGCCTTCTGGCTCTAAGAAGTGTATCTATATTCTGAGTTGGTATTTTGCTTTGGAGGCTCGCTTCTGAGAAAGATCTTGTGATTCCCTGGTTGAGATTCTGAGTGACCATATATGTTCACAGCTCCTGGCCTGCTCAGGTGTAAAGGCTCTCAATCCGGGGATGTATGTAGTGAACAATTGATTCAAGGAGTCAGAACCCTGTTTGTTGGTCTTTATTTCTCTGCTTCTATTTTCTCCCTTTGCATTTTCTCTTAAGTTCGGGGTGCTGACTTTTCCCCTGAACTAGCTTAAACAGCTATCTTTCCTAGCAAAGCAGATCTAAAAACCTGTGCTAGCAGCCATCCCAGCTGTGCCAGTCTGGTTGCTGCTACACACAGTGGATAGAATGCCAGGCCTGGAGTCAGGATAACTCTTCTTTGTGAGTTCAAATCTGGCCTCAGACACTTACTAGATGTGTGACCCTAGGCAAGTCACCTAACCCTGTTTGCTTCAGTTTCCTCATCTGTAAAATGGGGGTAATACTAGCACCTACCTCTCAGAGTTGTTGTGGAGACCAACTGAGTTAATATGGATAAAGTGTTTATACAGTGTCTGCTACATAGATGCTTAATAAATATTTATTCCCTTCTTTCCTGACTTCTTGGACTTGAGCTTAGCTGTCTTTAAAGAAAGAGTAGGATTCAGAGTTGGGGAAGAAAGAGGACTATGGCTTTCTGCGGGAGAGCCTCAGAATTGGGACCAACCTGTACAAAGACATTAGATGATGGGCTATTGTGTGTGATAAAGAGCAGAGGCAGTTTGACTAGTTTGTAGAGTGAGAGAAGAGGAATAAACCCATAATAAACCTAGGAAGGAAGAATCTAGGACCCAGAAGGCAAAAAGCTTTCAATGCTGAACAGAAGAGTTTGTAGAGATAGATGGGAGCCACCGAAAAATTTTTGAGTGGGAGAGTAACATGGTCAGATTTGTTTTAGGTATTTCACTTTGCCAGTTTGTCCTGGGATGGACTGAAGAAGGGAAAGGCTTAAGACAGAGAGACCACCTAGGAGGCCATTTCAGTTGCACAGAGGAGAGGTGATGGGGGCCTTAACCAAGATGGTGGCTGTGTAAGTGGAAAAAAGGCAACAGATTCAAGAGATATTGTGGAGAGAGACTCAGTAAGCCAGAGAAAGAAAGTCTTTCTTGGCCTGTTAACAAAATAAATCACAAACTCAACACATGTGATTCCCACCACCACCACAAAAAAAGGGAAAAAACAATCAGGCAATGAGTTCATTTATTGGGACATTTGATGGGATACAGGCTCTGGGAACCCTCTTGAGCTCTCCTTGAATCTTCCCACCCAATGAGGCATTTGCCTGAGGCCATATGCCGTTCATTGTAGTTTGGCCCAAATCTCTGTTACTAGCCTAGCTCTCCTTTGTCCTGCTACCCCCCCCCACCCTTGATCCTCCCAAAATATCTATACCCAATATCTGTTGCCCTTAAACTAGCCTTGCCCTCCATAGTCTGTCTTCTCCAGGTAGCCCCTAGCTACTTCCCACCCTAAATATCTCGTTACTGGAGTCTGACCTCATTTGATTCCTCCTGAAGACCCTTCCCAAACTCCTCCTCTAGACCACCCCCTAGATACCTCCCACAATCTTTCTGTATATAAGCTCCTTCTTGCCTCCATGAATTTTCTAGCGCAGATGCACTGTGTCAGATTATTCTGGCCTGCTAGTCCAATGCAAGAGTCTACCCATTACCGTGAGCCTCTAATAAACTTTGCTTTACTTTGGCTGAGAGAAGACTTGAGTCGAATTCATTTGGCAGGACCTGGCATGTTGGTATTTTGGGGTCTTGTGCAGCCCTAAGCCTTAAACCTCAACATTTTATGGTTCCCTAACCACAAGGAGATGAGTCCTATGAGTTTGGGAATGAGTCCTGTAAAGATTAAGGATGAATTGGGGGGGAGGGCATCTTGTGAAGCTGTGGGCTAGTTCCCTGGGATAAGCCCCAAATGGATCCCTTTAAAAAGACCAGATAATCTAAAAGATAAAATAACATAAAATTTCCCACAACCAAAGAGAATGCTTCTCTCTACCCTCCCTCACTTATCTGTTGTTTTGTGGATGGAAAGATGGGTCAAGAAGTGGGTGAATGAGTTTGGGATGGGGTTCAGAGGAGTAAAAATCCCCTCCTGCCCCAGGGATCTTAGCTCCCTGACCTTCCCTGGAAACTACCAAAAAATATGTGATTTCTCCGCAGACCCCACAACCTGCCAAGGCCACTGCAGGCCAAGTAGCAACAGCTGGAAACAGCAGGACAGCAGGACTTCCATGAGGTTATTGCTCTTCCTGTGGGACCACCCAGTGGGTCTACCAAAAAGAAATTTCCCTAATGTCCACAGCCCCTCCCTCCTCTCCCCTAACAGCTGCTGCAGAATGGACCAAGTTTTCATTCTTCCCCTAGGCCTATTTCCACCCTCTACTGGGGCCTTTTGTGTAATGAAGAGTAAGTACATGAGCTTTGGCCTTGCTCCAGATTCAGGTCTTCCTCTTAGTGGAAATGGGGTAGGCTTGTATTCAGGAAGAATCCTAGCTTCGTCACTGACCTGCTATGTGGCTTCATGCAGATCATTTCCTCTCTCTATGCTCATGAAGCAATAATAAATCTGTAAATAAAAACAAAGGGGAGACAACTTGCCGTACCTACCACATAGGGTCAATGTTCAGGAAATGCTTTCTAAATTTTAAAACATAGAAATATGAGATGTTATGCAAGAAAGCACCCACTGTGTGCCTGCTCCATGCTGGGGATATAAAAACAGAAGTGAAAATCCCTGCCCTCAAGGAACTTGTAATGAATTGGATGAAGGAAGGAAGGAAGGAAAAAAGGAGAAACGAAAAAAGGAAGGAAGGAGAGAAGCATTTAGACACTTACTAAATGCCTACTGTGTGCTAGGCACTGTGCAAAGCACTTTGCAATTATTATCTCATTTGATACCACAACCCAGTGAAGTAGCTGCTAGTATTATCCCCATTTTACAATCAAGGAAACTAAGGCAAATAGAGGTTAAGTGACTTGCTCAGGATCACACAGCTAATAAATGTCTGAGGCCAAATGTGAACTCAGGTCTTTCTGACTCCAGGCCCAGGGCTCTGTGCATTATGGCACCAGCTAGATGCCCCTGATCTGATGTGTGCATGGACATAGACAGAATTAATAGAAAGTGATGGGGAGAAAACTGGGCATTAACAAATCAGGGCATCAGCAAAGGGTTCCTGTAGATGTTGGTGCTTAAGTTGAGTGTTGTAGGAAACTGAGGCTTTAAAGAGATGAAGGAGAGGAGGTAGTGCATTCCAGACAAGAGGAACAATTGGTCCAAAGGAAGGAGATGGAAGGGTTGTGTGCAAGGACAGTTTGGCTGAACCAGAGAGCATATGAATAAAGCTGGAGCCAGATGGTGAAGTGCTTTAAATGCACAACAGAGGAGTTTATATTTGATCCCACAGGCAATCAGAGAGCCACTGGAATTTGTGGAGTTAGGTGGGTGACAAGGTCAGTTCTTGAATTTAAGAAAATCACTGTAGCTGGAGTGTGGAAGATGGATTAGAATGAGGAGAGCCTTGGGGCAGGGAGACCAACCAGAAAACTTTCAGAATAGTCCAGGTGAGCAGCGATGAAGATTTCAACTCAGGTAACTGTGGGTGGAGAGAGGGATTGTGGAAGAGAGATTCTGTGGAGGTATAAATGGCAAGACTTGGCAAATGGTTGGATGTGTGGTCTGAGGGAGGCTCAACTGTCCACTCTTAGCAATTCCGCTTCAAGGCATATACCACAAGGAGGTCAAAGACAGAGGGAAAGGTCCTGTATGCACAAAAATATTTTTAGCAATGTTTTTGCGGTAGTTAAAAAAAAGCAACCTGGACACAAAGTGGGTGTCCATCAACTGGGGAGTGGCTGAACAAATTGTGGTATTTGAATGTAATGGAATATTAATTCCTGAGCTAGGGCAGTGGCTGTGTGAGTGGAGAGAAGAGACCGTATGAGAGAGATGTGCAAATGGAAATGACTAGATGGGAAATTAACTGATTGGATGAGTAGGGTGAAGGAAAATGAGTTGTCACGGTTGAGGTTATGAAACTAGGTGAACAGGATGATGATGGTGCCCTCAAGAGAAAGAGAGAAGTTTGGAGGAGGCATCAGCTCGAAGTACTATTCTGGAGAGGTTAAGTTTAAGACCCATATTCAGTGCTATCTCTTTATCCATTTATCCATCCATTCATCTATCCATCTATCATTTATTTCTCTTTATCTCTCAGTCTATTTATCTCTCTAATATTGAGACATGTTCTCTTTAGAAGTATGGGAACCTAAAATGTCAGAGTTGGGATTGACCTTAAAAAAATTGAGTAGAGTCAGAACTAGGTAAGATCTTTAAGATCCTTTAATGCATAAGGTTCTTAACCCAGGGTTTGTGGTCAGGTATCCATGAACTTGAACTGGAAGAAAATGCATATCTTTATTTTCAATAACCTTTACCTGAACTTTATACTTCCTTCAATTATGATTTTTTTTTTGCTTTTTGGAGGGGTCATTGGGGTTGTGACTTGCCCAAAATCACACAGCTAGTGTTAAGTGTCTGAGGTTGGATTTGAACTCAGGTCCTCCTGACTCCAGGGCTGGTGCTCTATTCACTGTGCCACCTAGCTGCTCCCAATTATGAATTTTTAAGAGAACACAATCTGAGGTACTCATAGGCTTCTGTACCTTGCCAAAGGTCTTCATGAAACAAAAAAGACTAAGGATCTCTAGCCTAGATAGAGGGGCAGTTGGATGGCACAATAAATACCAGGCCTGGATTTCAGAAGACTTTGTTAGTTCAAATTTAGCCTCAGACACTTACTAGCTATGTGATCTTGGGCAAGTCACTTAACCCATTTGCCTCAGTTTCCTCATATATAAAATTGAGTTGGAGAAGGAAATGGCAAAGCACTCCAGTATCTTTGCCACAAAATCCCCAAATGGGGTCATTAAGAGTTGGACCTGACTGAAAACAACTGAACAATGACAACAAAGTCTAGTCTGGATAGTTCCAGTTCTAACATTCTAAGTTCCCTTTCAACTCTGACCTTCCGTTCTAAAGTTTCTGCTATGTCTAACCTGTTGGGTGTCTATAAAAGAGGTAAATTGCAGGAGGGCCTGTCTTTTGAAAGTTTGCAGGAGGAGTTTAAATTGTGCATTAATCCCTACCGGCCTGCCAATTTAGCATTTAAATGAACTTCTCCCAAGATATGAGTTATGAAAGGGAAAATTTCAGACTTAATGACGAATCAGAACCTCAGCGATTATGGGCACTGGAGAAGGTAATAAAATGAAACTTACTAGAAATAAATGTAAAATCATGCTTAGGTTCAAACAATCATCTTCACAATATAAGATAGGGGAGGTGTAACTAGACAGTCATTCATCTTTTAAAAGATCTGGGAATTTTAGTGCAATATAAGTTAGATGTCTGGTATGACAGCGAAGTAATATAAAGCAATATTAGGCTGTATTATGAATGATAGGGTGTCTAGGACTTGGGGGGTGATAACTATCTTCTGTCCTGGTCAGATCACACATGGAGTGCTGTGTTTTAGTTCTCGGTGCCACAGTTTAAGAAGCTGAAGAGTGTCCAGAGAAGGGCAACCAGGATGGTGAAGGAACAAGAGACCATGCCATATGGCGGCACTGATGCAGTATGGGTTGCTGAGAACTCTGAAATGTCAGGGTACAGGGCAGCATCCCCCTGGAATGCATTCATGCACTCAAACCATCTTTCAGTCTGTGGCAAAGGTTATTGTAATACCAATAGAAGCAGGCTGAGTTCCTAGTGAGCCTGCAACTTAATAGGTGTGGGATTGAAGATTAAATACAAAAGTGAAAGAATCTGGATGGTAAGTAGTCTGGGGTGGACCAGGTGCCATGGGTCAAAGGAATATCAGAAATATCAAATAAGCTAATTCCCCCCCTAATCTAAATGAGATTAATGAGTGGTCAATATATGCAAGTAGTCTGGGATGAGCCTACAGTAACAGTGATAGGAATGTCAAGTAAGCTAATTAGGTGATCTAGATGGGCGGACCAATTGTCTTGGATGGAGATGCCCTCATCTGAGCTACTGGAATATATGGAAAAATTCAAGAATCAGGTTGTTTCTAGAGACGCAGTCTTTTCCTTTCCAGAGGCATTGTCCAAGTCCCATAGTCCCATCAGCACCACTAGAGAAGGAGACTAAAAGTGAAGAAAAAACTCCAGGGGACTCAAAACACCAATCATGTGCTTCATAAAAGGAGCCAAAAATGACAAAATTATTTTCATGGAAGAACAGATTCTGGTTAAGAAGTATACTGTGAAACAAAACAAACAAGGAAGAGGATTTGTACTGTCAAACCCACTGGCCTATGGCTCACACAGGCTCCACTTTCTTCCCCTTTTGAAAATCAAAGCAGCACTTGACCTCCTTTGGTTCTGGGAGGCCTCTGTTCCCCACAACCTGAGTGTGAGCCATTCTCAGAGGCTCAGCAAGCAGACTCATTTGTTTTTCCAAGGATGTAATTTGTCAGGGTCCAATGACTTCAATTTACCAGCTGCAGCTAGGTTCTTTCTTGTTACCTCCTTGAATTTTAACTCAGTGGTACCAAGCCATATTTTGTCTTTTCTTTTCCACTTCAAAGAGTATTTTTTTTTCTTAGCCATATAGAGGAGTGCTAGATTTGGAGTCACAGGACTTGAGTTCAAATCATGGCTCTGCCATTTCTTCTGTGTGTTACTTTATTAATGTTATTGAACCTCTCTGGCCTTCTAAAACAAGGGAGTTGGTTTAGATGACTTTGAAGGTGTTCTCCATCTCTAAATCTATTATGTGGTGAGGCTTGGACATCATAGCCATCTTCCTATATTTGAAGGGCTATTCCACAGAAGAGGAACTAGGCCTGTTCAGTTTAGCCCCAGAGGGTAGAATAAGGAGAAAACAGGAGAAGCTGCAAATAAGCCAATTTGAGCTTGACAAGAGAGGATCATTGGGGCTGCACAAAAGTGGAATGAGAAGTGTCCAAGGTCATGAGGTCCTCCAGCAGAGCCTAGATGACCATTTGTTGCCAGTATTTTCATGGGCATTCCTTTCATGGGTGGGTTGGACTATAAAGCCCCTGAGGTCCCTCCAGCTCTGAGATTCTGCAGTCCCAAGCTGTCACAGAGTGACCTGAGACATTTGGGGAGGGACATATTACTTCTAACTGGGGAGATCAGAATAGGTAGACATAAACTGAGGCTTAGAAAGAGAAAAATACTTAAAATGAGGAGGCAGAATGGAGTTAGGGATGAGATTAGAATAGGTTCTAAGCTCCAAGATGGAAAATGAAAATAATATAGAAATATGAGAAGGTAGGAAGATGAATGGTTTGTTTCAGGGAGGAATTTTCAGTCATTTAAGATGTACAATTTCCCAAAGACAGCCATAGAGTCATGAGTATTGAACTGAAAGGGATCTCATAGGCCGTATAATCTAACCCTTTCATTTTACAAATGAGGAAACTGAGGCCCAGAGAAGTTACATAAGTGGCCCGAGATTGGAGGCAAGGAAATGAGTCCAGGCAAGAAGTCTGGGTAAGAGGTGAAGAGACCCTACATTAGGGTGATATTAATAGGGGGGAGGTGGAGAAGGGGTTGGATATGAAGGGTATTATGGCAGAAGAATGGACAAGATTTTATAACTGATGGGATGTTGGGGCTGAGAAAGATGATTCGGAAATCTCTAGTCTGTGGAACGTGGAGGATGGTAATGCTATGAACAGAAATAGAAACCCTGAGAGGAGGGGAAGGATGTTGAGAAAGATATTGAGTTTGGTTTGGGACATGTGAAGTGTGAGGTGGCTTTGGGACATCCAGATGTTTGTCAGGCAAATTGGACATGGGGAACTTGAACTCAAGGGAGGGAGAGGCACTGGAAAAGGATTAGTGGAGAAGAGATAATTAAATTCACACCATGGGAGTGAATGAGATGTTTCTGAAAGAATTCAAGCAGCCTGTGGCATCTGCCCCTGAGGGCCTGTACTATTGAGGATAGATGAGGTGTATATGCTTCTACCTAAGATGCTAGGGGCCTTCCTCTCGTTCTCTTCATATTGCACAGCACACACAGGCTGTCCTTTGCTCTTAAGACATTACCACCACCAACCATCCCCCTTTCCGTTCGGGTCATCTGACATCCCTTAAATCCCTTCTCTTATGCAATTCTTAGCTGTTAATGTGATTGGCTATTTATGCCCATCACATGCACACACACACACACACACACACACACACACACACACACTATTGCTTTTTAGTTGACCCTCAGCTTCAGTTCTTGGGAGGCCAATCTCAGTATTACAGGAGTTGAAGTTCCATAATATCACCGTAAGATTATTGTTGTTAAAGAGATGGGCTTTTGACTCAGGAGGAAACTTGGAATCATTAAAATTACAATGTAATTTCCTAATGATAATCATAAAAGGACCACAGAGGTGATCTAGTCCAATCCCTCATTTAGTAAATGAAGGCCCATGGAGATTCAGTGTCCAAGAACATAAAGGTAGTGAGCATCAGATGTGGGATTTGAACTCAAGTCCTCAGACTCCAGAGGCCAGTCCTCTTTTCACTATAATCCACTGCCTTTAACCTACTTTCTTTTCTTCTTCCTGTCTAATTCTGGGCCTACTTTATTGCCCAAGTTCAAAGTCCAGCTTGTATGTATGTTTTGATGGACCAATCTTTGGATTGTCTGTCCATCTGCATATAATAGTTTGACAGTGGATAAGTGCTATTATCCTCATGTTACGGATGTGGAAACTGAAGGTCCAGGAGGCTTATTGAATTGCACAAGGTCACACAGTTTCATAGGCTAGACTTGAATGAATGCCTCCTGACTCCATCCAGCACTCTTGCTGGAATGTGTAGTGTGTGTATGTGCATGCACTCACCATTTCACCCTACTCAAATGTGAGATACCTGAATGGCAGAGAATGACTTCTCTTTCTGTCTGTTTACTAGCTTGACCAAACAGAAGACACTACACAGAGCAGGTCCTCAATAAATATTTATAGATAAAAATTAACCCAAGCTGGGACTAGTGGCTCATGGGAACTGGCTATCATGTTGGCCAGCTTGAGAAGAAGGCTTGGGGATGGTCAAAAGCAAAGACTCTGAAGAGGGTCCTTTGGGAACAGAGGAGCTCAGTCACTTGAGGGAGCTGAATGGGGGGAAGGAAGGGTGAAGGAAGGAAGTGTCCCTTGCTTCAGTTTGGCAGTGGCACAATCCTTAGAATGCTAGAGATAAAAAGGACCATTAAAATACAGACCATTAGAACTTTAAGGGACAAAGACCCTTACAATATAAGATAAACAATGTTAGAGATGAAAAGGCCCGTAGAACACAGAACCAAACCAAACTCAACATCTTTCTCACCAAACCTTCCCCTTCTCTCAATGTTTCTACTTCTGTTCATGGCATTACCATCCTCCAAGTTCCTTAGAATATAGGGCATAGAAAAGGACTCTTAGAACATAGAACACAATCTATCAAAGTTTGAAGGGACAAGGACTCTTAGAGCATAGGACATAGAACATTAGAGATGAAAGGACTCTTAGAACACAGAACATAAACTGTTAGAATGGAAAGGGACAAGGACTTGTAGAGCATGTGGTGTAGAATGTTAGACCTGAAAAGAACCTTAGAATATAGAACATTTATT
>CM053596.1:97135019-97151565 GCA_028646575.1 Pseudocheirus occidentalis
CAAGGGAGGAATTGAAAGAATCTAGAATTTAAAGTTCTCCAATACCTGCAACTAGGAATTAAGATATACAGGGGTTGGGATAGGGAGACCCTCCCTGCCCTACCAGAAATTAAGAGAGCAGATCAGGGGAGGGGCTTTACAGTGGGGTTTCTGTTTTAGGGTTGGGATAGGGGAAAGAAGGGGAGAAAATTTGTAATTCAAAAATGTCACGAAAATGAATGATGTAAACAAGAAAATTTTTGTTTAATTTGAAAAAAGAAAGTGCATGTAATGTTCTATATTTTTAATATTTCCGTCTGTTTTGTTAATTAATAAATTTATTTTCTTTCTGCTACCCCTATTGGAAAAAAAAAGAAAAGAAAAACAAATTCCTAGTAACAAATATGTATAGTCAAATAATACAAATTACTTCAAAGGCGGTAAACAGAATATCTGTCTGAGTGTGTATTTATGTATATGTGTATGCATATATGTATGTATATAGATATATATGCATATGTATATATGAGTGTGTGTATTTATGTGTGTATATATGCATATATACATTTGTATGTATATGTGTGTGCATATATATGTATATACATTTGTTTGTGTGTATATATAGGGATGTGTGTATATAAGTACATATGGAAATCTGCCTGCCTGTCTTTCTATCTGCCTGCCTATTTGTCTGTCTGCCTGTTTTCCTGTCTGCCTATCTGTCTGTCTGTCTGCCTGCCTGATTCTATACCCTAAATCCATCACATCTCTCTAGTGAATAGTATGTTTTCTCATTGATCCTCTGGAATGATGAGTGGTCACTGTATAGTTCTTGCATCTTTCAAAGTTCTTTATTTTTACAGCACTGTTGCCATTATACACATTGTTTTGGTTCTGTCCATTTCATTCTTCACCTGTTTATTAAGATATAATTATCAAAGTTCATCATTTATTATCATTGCATAATATTGAAGTTATAGTTTACATTGTTCTGGTCTTGCTCACTTTGCATCAGTGTGTGTGTGTGTGTATGTGTGTATTAATTACTCTGTTTGTCACCTTCTTGCTCTCTTCTGAGTATTAATTATTCTGAGTATATCATTACAGAAGTCTTTCCATGGCTTTTAAAAATCATCTATCTCCTCATTCCCCCAGTTCAGGCCCTAATTACCTCTCATTTGAGGTATTAGAGTAGATGGCCTTGAAGACCTTTCTGCCTCTGGGAGTCTGATTCTGTGAAAGAGTTCTTCTCTAGCGACCAGGGTAATGAATGGTCTCCATTCTATGTGAGGACCGTATAGGGAAAAGAAGAACTTGTTTAGCCTGGAGAAGGGGAGATTTAAAGGAGACATAGCAGCAGTCTTCTACTTGTCTTTCTACTTTGGAAAGGCTGTCACATGGGAGAAAAATGCATCCTTCCCATTTCTCTGTGGTATACAATCTGAACTCCTCCATCATGCCCCAGAAAACTTATCTTCGAAGTTCGTTTCAGCCCTGGAGTTAATAGTTGCAAGTATCCTAAGCCCCTGTGGCTCTTCCCAGAACTTCTCATTCAAGGGGGCACCCAAATTAGCCATCTCTTCATTTCATATAAGGCTGTAATCTATACTCCTCCATCCCTTCCTCCCCCCCATCCACATTTTTTCACCTCTTTTAGTTGCGGCACAGCAGATATAGCGCTATGACAGGAGTCAGCAAGGCACTTAACTTCCATTTGCTCAGTTACCTTACCTGTAAAATGGGGATAATAACATTACCTACCTCACAGGGCTGTTGTGAAAATTAAATGATGTAGTATTTGTAAAAAAGGGATTAGCACAGAGCCTAACACATAGTGCTATGCAAACACTCATTCTCCTCTCCATCCTTATCAGAATGTAAGCACATCTAGGTTAGGCATGGTCTTTCTTTGTGCTTATATTGGTATCTCCAGTACTTAGCAGTGCCTGGAATACAGTAAGAGGTCAATAAATGCTTTTTGACTGACTGAATAAACTTAGTCGAAATACGATAAAATGGAAAGAGCAACAGATTTGAAATCAAAGGACTCAGATCTGACATTCATTGGCTGTGCGACTTTAGGTACGTCATTTAACTTCTCTAGACTTCAATTTCTTCATTTGTAAGGGAGGGTTGGATTATCAGGGGTGGGGAACCTGCAGCTTCAAGGCCACATGTGGCTCTCTATGTCCTCATGTATGAACCTTTGAATGAATCCAAACTGCTCAGAACAATCTCCTTAATAAAAGGATTTATTCTGTAAAACTTGGACTAGGTCAAAAGGCCACATCCAAACATCTAGAAGGCCACATTTCCCACCCCTGGATTAGATAACTAAAAAGGAGTTGGACTAGATGAACTTTTGAATCTATGATGTGTCCAACTCTTCTTTATGACCCCATTTGGGGTTTTCTTGGCAAAGATACTAGAGTGGTTTTGCTATTTCCTTCTCCAGCTCATTTTATAGATGAGGAAACTGAGGTAAACAGGTTAAAGTGACTTGCCCATGGTCATACAGCTAGTAAGTTCTGAGATCAGATTTGAACTCAGGAAGATGAGTCTTCCTGATTTTAGGCCTGGCATTCTATTCACTGTACCATTTATTCTCCATATATAGGGAAATGATCAGATACTGACAGTTTTAAAGCATGTGGTTTGGAATGAGAGATTAAGGGTAGGTGGATGGTTTGGGTTGCTTGCTTTGGTCCCTATTGTATTACATAAATAAGAAACTAAAAATCCTGGGAAGATGGATAAGGGAATTGGAGACCATGTCATGTAATCAGTTGAAGGAGCTAGAAACAGCCTGGAAAAGAGAAGACTTAAGGGGAATAGGAGAACTGTCTTCAAATATTTGAAGTGCTGTCATGTGGAAGACAAATCACACTAGTTCTTTTTGACCCCAGGAGACAGAACGAAGAACAGTGGTGAAGCTTATGGGGGCCCCCAGGAGCATCTCAACTTCCTAACAGTTAGAGCTCCCTAAATGTGGAGAAAGTCACCTTGTGAGGCTGTGAGCTTGATGCCACCAAGGACCTCAAGAAGAAGCTGGAGGATTCTCTGGCAGAGATGTTTAGAAGACATTCCTGCTCAGGCAACCATTAGGCTGGGTAACCTCTAAGGTACTTCCCAATTCTCGTATTCTGGGATTCTCTGCCCATATGCTAGAGTCTCACTTTCCTTGTCTGTAAAATGGGGGTGATAATACTTGCACTTCCCACCCCACAGGAATCAGATGTGAAGGAAGCATGTGTGGAAGCTTATTGCAGTTCAAATCTGGCCTCAGACACTTACTAGCTGTGTGACCCTGAGCAAGTCACTTTACCATGTTTGCCTCAGTTTCCTCATCCATAAAATGAGCTGGAGAAGTATATGGCAAACCGCTCCAGTATCTCTGCCAAAGTAAAGCCCAAGTGAGGACACAAGAGTTAGAAATGACTGAAACAAATGAAAACAAATTTGCCAACTTTGTGACCAAGGGCAAATTACTTCTCTCTGAATCTTAGATTTCTCACAAATAGAATGAGAATAAGAACACATGAACAGCCTACAACCCAGGGCTGTTGTGAGGATAAAATAAAATGGTGGAAGGGAAAGTTCTTTGTTACTGGAAAAGCACATAGGTGAGGAATGATGATGGCAATGATGGTCTACATCAACGCCTTCCTTGAGGCCTTGGCTTTACCTAATTTCAAAATCGGGAAGATCATTCATGCCTCATATGACAGTAATAATAATATTTTTACTGCTTCCTACTGTTGTAGAAACAAACAGAAACAACAAAACAGGCTGCCTGACTCCAAGACCAAGGTTCTTTCTACTCTAATACATGGTAGGCAAATTTAGAAAACTTGAAAAAAATTTAGTTAATCATCCTGATGTTTCCAAATACCAGATATTTTAAATCAATCAGCCTTATATAGGCCTCCCCTGGACCCCTTGTTACCATAAATAACAAGGCCATTTTCTTCTTCTCTAGACATGAGTTCCCTCATTTCTAAAATGAGGGGGTCAAAGCAGATGTCCTCTAAAGTGAATCCCAGTGTTGACATGCTATGTTCTAGGATATCTCAGCTCAAGACCTAGCACTGGTATTTCCTAGCTCTACTACCTTGAACAAGTAGCCTCAGTTTCTCCATCTGTAATAACTGACATGTACCATAGGACTCTAAAGTTTGCAAAGTGTTTTGCTTACATTATCTCATTTGAGTTATAGAATAACCCTACTAAGTAATTATTATGGGTATTTTTCCCATTTATTATTGAGACAACTGAGATTCTGGAGGCCCAAGGGGTTTGGCCATGGTCACATTACTAGTAAGTGGTCAGAAGGAGCCATAGAAACCACCTAGTCCCAGAGTAGTTAGGTGGCACACTGGTCCTGGAGACAGGAGTACCTGAGTTCAAATCTGGCCTTAGATACCTACTAGCTATGTGACCCTGACAAATCACTTACCCTGATTGCCTTAGGAAAAAAAAGAAAGAAAAAAAAGCAGTTTGTCCTGACTCCAGGATCCTCTTCACTATACTTTGCTGCCTCTTTAAAAAGAAGGACTTGAGGCCATTTGTGGGGGATGCACACCTGTAATCCCCAGTGCCACGGAAGCTGACAGTGGCAGATGTAGAGCTCAGGCATCCTGAGCTGTGGCAGGCTAAGTCGATCTGGTGTCTACACTAAGCCTAGCATCAATATGTCAAGCTTTTAGGAGAGGGAAGTGAGGACATGCCAGTCTGCCTAAGGAATGATGAGTCCTCAGGCCAGGTCAGAAACAGTGGCTCAAAGCTTCTGAGCCCATCAGTAGTGGGATCAGGCCATGACTAGCCCCTGCACCTCCAGCCTGAACAAGTCAGGGAGGCCCAGTCTTTAAAAAGAAGGAAACAAAATAAAATGAGGCAGTTAGACTAAATGTATCTAAGGTCTGTTTCATCTCTAATGATGCAAGTTTTATACATGAAAGTCTGTGAAGGCCTTTCTTCATTCTCAGAAGGCCACCACCTCCACTGATCCCCTCCTCCCCTAGGCTTTCAGCCCTCTGGAAGTCTCATTAGCAACCTCAGTCCTTTAAAGATTCCCTAGGGTTTCCCTATCCTGCGTCACCAAAAACTCATGCAATCTTCAGGAAACAAATCAAAGCCGGTAGGGGGCATTGGGACACAAGGGAGGCAAAAACAGTTATTTTACTCCCGGTGGGCTAATTAGAACTCTTTAACAAGATCTGCAAAGGGCGGGGAGGTTAGAACCAGTCTGACAAAGTAGGGAGGCTGAGTCCCAGTAGAGGGACCCCAGCTGGGGCCATGCTTAAAGGGAAACTGCTGAAGAAAAGTCTTGACTTTGTTCTTCACCAACTGGAAAACAAAGTGTTTCCCATTATCCAAGATCAAGTCACAAAATAATAAAAATCATACTATGTCAGAGCTGGGGAAGACCTTAGAATACTGAGTGTCAGAGCAGGAAAGCTCTTAAAATGTCAGAAATGGGTGAAACCTTAGGACATAGAATGACTTAACTGAAAGAGCCCTTGTAATAGAGAATATCAGAGCTGAGAGGGGCCTTAGAGCAAAGAATGTCAGAGCTGGAAGGAACCTTAGAACCCAGAATGTCAGAGCAGGAAGAGATCTTAGAATATAAAATGTCAGAGCAGGAAGGGGCTTTAGAGCAAAGAATGTCTGAGCTGGGAGGAAACTTAGAACAAAGAAAGTCAGAGAAGGATAAGCTCTAAGAACAGAATGTTAGAGATGAATGAAACCTTAGATCACAGAATGTCAAAATATAGTGTTAGAGCTAGAATAGCAAGGATATAGAGCATCGGTGATAAATGGCTCTTAGAACATAGAGTAAAGAACCTGCGAGCTAAAAGGAGTTTTAGGACGTAATTATTACCAAATGCTGCAGAGAGGTATGCTTGAACATATGATACTTCACACATTATCTCATTTGGCCATGTAATCATCCTGGATGTTGTGTTTTTGTTGAGTTTTTGTTACATTACTCTCTTGGTTCTTCTCCCACCTGCCCTACAGCTCCTTCTCAGTCTCCTTTATACTTTATACCTTTATATCTTTATACCCCAATCCTTAACTGTGTTTACACTCGAAGGGTCTGTATTGCTTCCTTCAATCTCTTGACTATCTTGGTGCCTTAATCAGCTCACATGGGTTCAATTATCATTCCTATATAGACAATTCTCAAATCTATATAGCCAGCTCTAGTTTCTCTCCTGAGCTAGAGTAATGGCTTAGCAGACATTTTCAGTTGGGTATCCTATAAACATCTCAAACTGAGCGTGTTGAAAACAGAACTCATTGTCTTCTCTCCCTCCCATACCCATCTTTGGAATTTTCCTATATCTGTTGAGGATGTTCCCATCTTTTCAGTTACCCAACTATGAAACTTTGAGTTATCCTCAGTTCCTCATTCTTATCCACCAGATATGCATTTAGATGCCAAGTCTTGTCAATTTTTACTTCTATATCATTTACTTCTTTTCCCTTTTTCCCTCTCACAAAGTCTACCACATTATTAGTTCAGACCTTTGTAACTTCTTGCTTGGACCACTATCATAGCCTCCTTATTGGTTTCCCTATCCAGAATCCCCTGTCCACACAGCTGCCACAGTAATATTCTTAAAACACTTGTGGGATCACATGACTACCCTTGCTCAATAAACTACAGTAACTCTATTACCACTAGGATCAAACACAAAATTTCTATGTTTTTCAGTTAAAGCCCTACATAACTTGGCTACAACCTACCTTTCTAACATTATTATACATCACTCCCCTTTATGTACACTTTGGTCAGGCCATATTGGTCTTCTTGCTTCTCCTCATATGTGATATTTCCCATCTTTGTGCCTTTGTAGATGGGCTATCTCCCATTCTTTGATTATTCTCCATCCTGACTTCTGCCTCTTAGAACCTCTAGTTTCTTTCTAAACTGAGGTCAAGCACCCTCCTGTTACATGAGACCTTCCTTGACTACCCCCCTAAAATTACCTTGTATTTATTTTTGTATATAATAAAGAACTTGAATCTCCTTATTCCAAGTACAGACTTTTCTGATACACTGACCAAGTCATATTTAAGTTTAATATAAGAAAAATCTTTCTTAAAAAAAGTTAGCCAAGAGAGCAATACTTACCTCAGGGATAAGCATTTATTCTCCTCTACCCCCACTGGAGATCTTTTACTGAAAACTGGATGACCATTTGTCATAGATGTTAGAGAGGGTTTTCTTGAAGGATAAGTTTCATTTATAAATGGTCAAAGGAAATGAACGTTTAGTTTTCAGAAGAAAAAATCAAAGCTATCAATAGTCATATGGAAAATGCTCTAAATCACTATTGATTAGAGAAATGAACATTAATATAACTCTTAGGTACCACTTCACACCTACCAATAGGTTAACGTGACAGAAAAAGAAAATTACAAATGCTGAAGAAGATGTGGAAAAATAGGGGCACTCATGCACTGTTGGTGGAATTGTGAATTGATTCAACCATTCTGAAGAACTATTTGGAACTATGTTCAAAGGGCTATCAAACTGTGCATACACTATGACCCAGGAATACCACTACTAGTCTATTCACCAAAGAAATCAAGAAAAAAGGAACAAGTTCCATATGCATAAAAATATTATAATAGTTCTTTTTGTGGTGGAAAAAAATTTGGAAACTGAGGGGGTGCCCATCAACTGGGGAATGGCTAAATAAGTGGAGTCATAGAATTGCAATAGAAGACTACTTTCTATAAGAAATGATGAGCAGTGTGGCTTCAGAAAAACCTATGAAAGCTTATATGAACTGATGCAAAGTAAAGTGAGTACAACCAGAAAAACACTGTACACTCTAACAGCAATATCATAATGATGATCAAATGCAAAAGACTTAGTTACTCTGAACAAGACAATTCAAAGGACCTATGGTAAAAGATGCTAGCCACCTCCAGAGAGAGAACTGATGAACTCTGAGTGCAAATTGAGGCATACTTTTTTCCACTTTCTTTTATGTTTCTTGCTCTTGTTTTGGCGACATGGTTAATATGGAAATATGTTTTGCACAATTTCACATATATAATTGAAATGATATTGCTTGGTTTCTTAAAGGGGAGGGGAGAAGAAGGACAGAGAGAATTTGGAACTCAACTTTTTAAAAAGAGTGTTAAAGATAGTAAGAATTTTTCTTTATTTTTTCTTTTCTTTTTAAAGATGTGATTTTATTTTATTTTATCTTATTTTATTTTGCTTTTTGGAGGACAATTGGGGTTAAGCAACTTGCCCAAGGTCACACAGCTAGTAAGTGTGGCAAGTGTCTGAGGCCACATTTGAACTCAGGTCCTTCTGACTCCAGGGCCAGTGCTCTACTCACCTAGCCACCCTGATAGTAAGTATTTTTCAAAGAAGGATACATTGGACTAGCGCCCTCTGAGCTCTCTATCAGCTCTTAAGAATCAGATTCTGTGATTCTTATGAGATCCAATTTCATTGACCTGAATGTGACTTTAAAGGGTGGAATTTTGTACCAGGGATGGAGAGACCCAAGAATGTTTGAGAGCAAAGATGCCCTTGCTGCTAACTCCTTAGCCTCAGTTTCCTCTTTTGTAAAGGGCAGAGGCTATACTAGCTGATTTCCAACATCCCTTTCAGCTCAAAAATCCTATGAAATACTAGGAGGTTAGTGCTAAAAGGGATCTTAGTATAAGAGAGCACGAAGGCATCTTAGAGAAGATAAGAGTCCACCCATTCCTTTTAGAGAGATGGAAATTGGCACCTATGAAGATAGAATGATCTTTCTAAGGTCACATGGCTACCTTTGGGCAGAGCTGAGATACATCAGAATTTAGGTCTCTTCCCTTCCATCAGTATTATGTCCACATCTTCATGACTATGTACTTGAATGGAGAACCTGGACTGAACCCTTACTCTAGTGGGTAAGCACACTCATGAGACTCCATTAGAGATCAGCAGATTGCTTAGTTAAATTCACAGAGAGTTAGACCAAAAGAAGTTGGGTGTCTTTAAGGAACATTTCCAAAGAAATGTGGTTGTCTGAAAATACCACGCTTCTCTGTTTGAGGGCTGTTTCTGCTCAAGCACAGAGGGTGGGATAGTGTACAAACCCAGCTATGGGTGAGGCTTCTCCATTGCTTCTCAGAATCTGTGTCTGCTTTTGCTATTGACCAGATGAGGTTACTTACTGCTGTACTTCCAAAGCATTTAATAACAACAGTTGTGTCTTTGGGGCAGAAACATCAACATTTCTAGGAGTTCAGCCAAGCCAGATCCATGGTCAGGAGTCTTCTCTGTGGCCAAGCACTGTAGTCCCATTATAGCGATGTGATTTCTTGAAGACTTTTAATAAGGTGAAAACATTCCTCCTAAGGTATGCCATGCCTCTTCTGGGAAGTTACTACTCGCAAGAAGATTTTCATCAGATCCAGTCTAAATCTGCTGACCCTATGCCACAGCCAGCTCCTTGCCAGCCTCCCTGCTGGTGATCCTTTGGACCAGGGACCATGCCATGGAGGAATTCACCCTTTCAGATCCAAAATTCCTACCCTGGGACCCCACAGTCCTTGGTGAGTGGCTCAGATCGACACACACACATATGTATGTGTGTGTGTGTTTGTGTGTGTGTGTGTGTATATACACAACCCTTTTCATGTTCTTATATTACGCCCTGGAAATATTTTTACCAGCTACCCTTGGTATATCTTGTGCCCCAGTGCTGTCCAGAAATCTGTGACTATTTATCCTTGGCACACAGAAATCTAGCCTTCCCTTGAAGACTTGCAGTGAGAGGAAGCCTTGGAAACCTCAGAAGACTCTAGAATGAGGTGTTCATGTTGCAATATTCCCAAACATTCCAGGGAGGCCATTCTGCCATTTCCCTTGGCTCCCCAATTTGGCCTTTCTGAAACACTTTGGGTTAAGGTCTCCTCCGTCAGTTCTGGCCTGAGGGAAAGGAAGGAAAGAAGGAAGGAAATGAGCATTTATTGAGTGCCTACTGTGTACTAGGCACTTTACAATTATTATCTCATTAGATCTTCACAACAACCCTAGAAAATAGATGCTATTTTTACCCTCATTTTACAGATGAAGAAACTGAGACAGAGGTTAAATGGCTTGTCCAGGGACACCCAGCTAATACATGTTCAAGGCTGGCTTTGTAATCAGGTCTTCCTGATTCTAGGCACAGTACCATATCCATATATGCCACCTAGAAAAGCAAAATAAACTGGTATTATTTACCCTAGAGAGGGTGAGGATGTTATGGGAAATAGAGTAGATGAAAGATTAATTAGACTTTAACAAGGACTTTCTTAGGACTCACTTCAATTCAATTCCACTAGTCTGTATCAAGTCCCCTCTGTGGGTTCTCTCCTGCGTGTATTTGTGCTTTGGTGGAGAAGAAAGAAAAAAGAAATGGAGGCTCTGCCTATGGGATACTCATGGTGAAGCACACACAGGATGGCTGGAGAATAATGTAAAGAAGCACAATGGTAATAATATACATGTACTCATTTATGCTTCCAAGGAATCTCAGCACTTGAGAAAGAAGCTCAGAGGATATGTTGTCCAGTCCATACCTAAGTAGGAATTCCTTTCATTTAATAAGTGGTCATCCCGCTCTACTTAGAGAATTCTAGTGATGGGAAACCACCACCTCCACAAGTTGCCCAGTCTTCTTTTAGGTGGCTCAAATTTTATTTTACAGTAAGTTTCAATCTTACTTCTGATCCTTACTTCATATGTGACCTTGGGCAACTTAGTCATTCTCCCTGGGTCTTAATTTCCTCAACCGGAAAATGAGAGGGTTGGACTAGATACTTTCCAAAGTCCTTTTCAGACCTAGATCTATGATCCCTCTCATCATCATTGCCCCCACCTTCTTTTTGCTCCTAGCTCTGCTTTCTGGGGCCAAGGAGGACAAGTCTAGTCTTCCTCCCAATACTTGGAGACAAAACTCATAATACCCTAAGATTTTTCTCCCCCAAATTCAATATTGTTCCTTCAACTAAACCTCTCCAGCTCCTTCCTTTTTCTAGTTGCCTTTCTCTGGTTTAGGCTGAAATGTGGAAGAAGAAAAGGAATGGAAGAAGGACCACTACATACACATACAATCATACATATCTACATACATATATATGTGTATGTGTATACACATATATATATATATTCGCATACCCATATATAGGGAAGTGTGTGTGTATAGAGTTTGTGTTTTACAAACCTTAAATATAGGCGTGTATGAAATCTCATTTGATACAACAACCCTGAGAAGTGTTATTAGTATTCCCATTTAATAGATGAGGAAACTGAGGCTGGGAGAGGTTAAGAAGGGTCACACAGTATCTGAGGCAGGAACTGATCTTGGTCCTTCTGACTTGACTAAGTCATAAGTACTATTCCCCCATGCCACCAGCTACCTTGAGTAATAGAAATGAGGGTCTTCCCAAATATGGGAGCTGAACACTGAGGAGGCAGCAGTTTCTTGTGCCCCAATAATAAGATCAGTCCCCAGGTAGAACCTCCCAGGAGGGAGATTATTTAGTAAGGGTCAGAGGAAGAGATAAAGTAGTGCCCAGTCATCCAAAAGCAGTCATCTGTCCAACAGACAAACCCTAAAGAAACCTTGTCATTCTGGGGCACATATCCAGGACATGACAAAGAGCCCCCTGAGACTTATCAACCCTGACAATCCCTACCTGTCTCTACTGATTCATGTCAGAAGGAGAAATACTAAGGTGAGGAACCCAGACAGGATACAAGATAATTAGGAATTAAAAGGAACTAGGTAAGAAACCAAAGGTTTTAAAATATCACTTCTAACAATTGAAGGTAGGGATTCTGGAGGGGGAGGGAAGCAGATTTCTGAAGTGAAGAATTCATTAAAATTGTATGTGAGTAAAGGATTTAGTTTTGCAGATCACAGCTTAAAATAGAGGCTCTTGACTTTAAAAAAATACAGGAATGACAAGTTTGTGATTAGGAAGGAGAAAAAATCTGGGCACTGATTGATAAGGACTTTAGATTTTAGGAAAGCAGATCTTGGGGTTCAAAGAAACGGGGGAGCCAGTAGGCTAAAATTCTACAGAAGTCTATCCTAAAGCATTTAGAAACTCTCAAGAATGAAATCCTGAAGAGATCAACAACAGTAATTCTCCTGAGGAATAAAGGGAGGAGCTGTCTAGAGAGACTGATGTGACTGCACAAGAAACTCATTAACTAACTTAAGTTAATATATAGGAAGCAAGGGGAGGGAACAAAAGTGGAATACCAAAGAGCTGCGCAGTCAGGCATATTTACACTCAGAATGAGCGAGGCTGCTGACAATTGCTGAGGACAAGAAGAAGGAGCCTTTTTCCCCCTAGATATTTCAGGCAAGAAAAGGATCAAATTAGGGGTAGGATGACTACTCATCATGGATGGGATAAAGATTTTGGACCGTGGAGAGAAGACAGGACTCATTTGGCTCAGGAAGTCTGGCTTTCTTCAAAAGGAGCAGGATAAAGAGAAAGAATCTACTTGTCCTGGGTCTTTGAATGCTGGCTTCATTGTGGTCTGAAAACACTGCAGCCCCCTCCCTGACTTCCTCCTCAAGAAGGGCTCAGGAAAGAGAGAGCTGCACCTGACATAAAAAACCGATGTACTCCTCCCCCTCCCGTTCTCCTCCCTCCCCTCCCCATCCCCATCCCTCTCTCCCCCTCTCTTTCTCTCCCCTCTCCCCACACCTGTTCCACCCTTTGCTATCATTGAACCTCTGAGCCTGGATTGGCAAGCCTCCTTGCCCCATAAGCTACTGACATACGGGGAGATCATATTGATTGTTACCCAAATTATCAGAGAAAACCATAGCTTGGTTATTATTATTTTCACTGAGTACCCACTCAGGATCTGAGTCTTGCATAAGAGCTGAAGGCCATTTTCCCTTCCTTCCTTCCTTCCTTCCTTCCTTCCTTCCTTCCTTCCTTTCTTTCTTTCTTCCTTCCTTCCTTCCTTCCTTCCTTCTTTCCTCCCTCCGTCCCTTTCCCTGTCTCTCCCTCCCTCCCTCTCTCTCCCTCCCTCCCTCCCTTCCTTCCTCCCTCCTTTCCTTCCTTTCTTTTTCTTTCTTTCTTTCTTTCTTTCTTCCTTCCTTCCTTTCTCTTTCTTTCTTTCTTTCTTTCTTCCTTTCTTCTATATCCCCATTTTACAGATGAAAAAATCAAGATATACAGGTGTTGAGTGACTTACCCAGAACCCTGCAACTGGTAAGTGTCTGAGGCTAGATTTGAAAGCAGGTCTTCCTGATTCCAAGTACATAGTTCTGTCCACTGTACCATGTAGCCACCACTGAAAAAAAAACTGGCAGATCTAGGTGTTGAGATGATGTCAGTGACCTCTGAAAGACCTCTGAGAATGTGAGAGATGCTGGAGGACTGAAGAAGAGCCAATGTTATTCTAATTTTTTTAATGGAAAAAGGTAGAATCAGAAAGATCTACTCCAGGGATCTTGACTTTGATTCCTGAAAAAATTCTATAATGCACTATTAAAAGGTAGGTTGGTGAGCATTTAGAAAGAAAAAACTAGCATGACTTCATCACAGATATCATTTATTAAATGTAATTTTCTTCTCTGCTAAGGTAAGTAGAACAACAGATAAAGGGAATGTTATAGACATGTTTTTCAGTTGTTTTCAGTTGTGACTGACCCTTTGTGACTCCATTTGGGTTTTCTTGGCAAAGATTCTGAAAGTGATTTTTCATTCCTCCTCCAACTCATTTTACAGAAGAGGAAACCGAGGCAAATAGGATTAGGTCACTTGCCCAGGGTCACACAGCTAGTCTGAGGCCAGATTTGAACTCAGGAAGATAAGTCTTCCTCACTCCAGGCCTGAGACTCTATCCACTGTGTCACCTACCTGCCCCCGCTATACACATAGTACAGCTGTATTTAAGCAGTCTTTCGTGCTATTTTTAATGGACAAACTATGAGCTAGATGATAGGATAGTCTGGTACATCCAGCATCAGTTGAAGGACTGAATCCAAAGAAAAATCATGAATGGTCAATGTCAGCTTGGAGGGAGTTGCTCTGGTGATCTGTCCTTGACTCTATTCTGTTGAGCATTTTTGTCAATGGCTTAAATGACAGAATCTTTGTCAAATTTGCTAATGACATGAAATTGGGAGGGAAAGTGAATGTGTCAGATAACAGAGTTAAACCCAAAAGGACTTACACAGGTCTTAGCTCCTTTACTGGAGGTTAAAAATTCCTTGAGGAGAAGGCTAGGATTATTGTCTGTCTTTGGAACTAAAGACAAACTTTACTGAATGATTTTAGTGGAACAATAGCAGACGAGCTCCTCTAAATTTCAAATAGAAGGATGTGGGGTTTTTTTGTTTGTTTGCTTGTTTTTTGGAGAGGAGAGGGCAGGGCAATTGGGGTTAAGTGACTTGCCCAAAGTCACAAGGCTAGTAAGTGTGTCAAGTGTCTGAGATCGGGTTGGAACTCAGGTCCTCCTGACTCCTGGGCCAGCACTCTACTCACTGTGCCACCTACCCAACCCAGAAGGATATGTTTTTTACAGTAATATTTGAAGTGTTAAAGTGTGGCAGGGTTTTAAAAACAGATAATATGAACTGACCATCTTTATTGTTTTGATTTTTTTCTCTTGGTCTCTGAGCTTTGTCAAGATCTGGGAATAAATATTAGAAAAAAAAAAGTTACTTATATCAAAGTGTGGTTTCAAGGTAAATATTCCTCTACAGATAATAACAAATATGTGTCAGATTATTATACTGTAAGTTCTTTGAGGGCAGAGGCCCTTTAAAAAATCTTCTAGTACCTTCAAGATATAAGACAGTACCTTGCACATAGTAGGCTCACAGTAATTATTTGTTGAAGGGATAAATAAATATACGATTGAAGCCATCACTGATTCAAGCAATTTTTCTTTGGTGAATCCTAGGTTCGAGACTTGTATTTTACACATACTTAAACTTTCAATGCCCTAAGCAAGTCTCCAAGTCCTTAGGTGACTGGCTCACTGCCTGTCTGCATCAGTAGAGGTAGTTCTTTGCATAAAAAATTCAAGTTACATTTATTAAGCACCCACTATGTGCCAAGAAATGTACTATGTTCTGGGGACACAATAAAGAATGAAAAATTCCCTCCCTTCAAGGAACTTCTCTTTTACTGGGATGATACAACATGAACACAGATAAATAAATACTATTTGTGTGTGTATAAATAAAATACACACATATGTGCGCACATATATATGCATATATTCATGTATATTTTATATGTGTATATATACACAGTATGTTTATACATGTACCTATGTGTATGTATATATACATATATACACATTTGCATATTTTATACACACAAAGTAATTAACAGAGGGAATCAGGAAAAACTTGACATAAAAGGTGGCCCCTGAGCTATGTCTTGAAGAAGGCTGAGGATTCCAAGAAAGAAAGGTGAGGAGAGGGTGCAATCCAGACATGGTAGCCCACCTGTGTAAAATCATGGGCTGTCATGTACTGAGAACAGCAAGGAGGTCAGTTTAATTGGAATGAAGACTGTCAGAAGGGAAATAATAGGAGATAATACTGGAAAAATAGGTAAAAGCCAGTTTCTGAAGAGCATTTCTAAATGCCAGGCTGATGATTTTGTATTCTATCCTAAAAGTATGAGGCATCAAGGATATTTGGGGGAGCAGATGACATGGTAGCACCTATATTTTAGTAATCCATACACTTTGCAACTGTGTGAAGAGTAGCTTGGAGAGGGTGGAAACTGGAAACAGAAGACAAAATAGGAGCCTAAATTCAAGTTCAGGTAAGAGATCATTAGGGCATGAATTAGTGTGAATAGAGAGAAGGAGAGAGATGTAGGAAATTTGACAGAGACAGACTTGAAAACTGATTAGAAGGGGGAAGAGGAGGAGGAAGGGGAAAAGTCAAGGGTAATTCCAATGCTAGAAGGATAATCATTCCCTTACCAAAAAATTTAGTGGGATAGTATTGTAGGCAAATGAGTTTTGTTTTGGACATGTTGAGTTTGAGACTCCATTCAAGTAGAAATGTCCATCAAATAATGTCAGATAACTCTCAAGAGAGAGTTAGGCCTGGATATATAGATTTGAGATACATCTGCATAGAAAATAACAGTTAAACTCATGGAGGCTGGTGAGAAAGTATAGAAAAAGAAAAGATGAAGGCCATGGGATGAGGCTCATGCTTAGGTAGTGTAATGCCAAGCAAAGGCAACTTCCAAGGTTTGGATTACCAGCATAGCAAACCCCATTTATTCAACAAACATTCACAGAACAGAGAAAGTCAAAATACAGTATAACTCATTCATTTAGCAAGTAAGTTCTCAATTCAACTGCAAAGTTCCAAGGTCCAGGTATCCCACCCCTGGATCAGTAGTCAAAGTAGCCCACTCCCGGGCAGTTAAATTCATTTACTCTCTTCTCAAATGGAGAATAGTTTCCAATCATAAAGTACATTCATTTAGTCAATCACAGAGCAAAAAAAGGCCAAAGGTTTCCCACCCCTTGCCACTATTGAATTACAAT
>CM053596.1:97172363-97195903 GCA_028646575.1 Pseudocheirus occidentalis
CCATCTTGGCTCCGCCCCCTTGATCTAGATGATTTTTAAAGCCCTTTCCAGATCTTATTATGCTTTTTGTTTGTTTGCAGGCAATTGAGATTAAGTGACTTGTGCAAGGTCATACAGCTAGTAAGTGTCTGAGACCATATTTGAACTCAGGCCAGTGCTCTGTTCACTGGGACACCTAACTACTCCCTTCTTAATAAGTTTTATGCATCAATTAGATCAAATTATTTTTACATTCAAAAATCTTCAATGGCTCCCTACTCTTACATTCTATGATCTTAAAATTCACCAACCACTTAAGAATTTGTTTATTCTTGGGGCGGCTAGGTGGCGCAGTGAATAGAGCACCGGCCCTGGAGTCAGGAGTACCTGAGTTCAAATCCGGCCTCAGACACTTAACACACAAAAAAAAACTAGCCGTGTGACCTTGGGCAAGTCACTTAACCCCAACTGCCCTCCAAAAAGCAAAAAAAAAAAAAAAAAAAAAAAAAAGAATTTGTTCATTCTTCTTAGGCAGTCCTTTCATACAAATCTCACTACTGAGAAGGCAAAGTGTTTTCAGCATAGTGAATGAATGAAAAAAGCATTTATTAAGCATTTACTGTGTACCAGGTATTGTCCTAAGCTCTGAGGATACAAATGAAAAAGTGAAAGCCTCCCTAATCCTCCATGAGTTTACATTCTAATGAGGGAGATAATGTAGAGGAGCAAGGTGGCCTAGGAGAGAGAGGTATTTTGTTTGACATAGTTATAGTGATGGTGAGTAGAGCCAGAGGGAAGATATTGATATCCTTTTCAATAGTAATGACAGTATTAATTTGATTATGGTTATGGAACTGGAAGGAGTTTGTAGCAGAGTAGAGGGCAAGACTGGGGAGTAAAGTAGAGCATGGTTAGGGCTGGTCTCGTGTGTGTGTGTGTGTGTGTGTGTGTGTGTGTGTGTGTGTGTACACGTGTACAGGTACATACATGTCCTAGATTAGGCCTGCACAACCTGCTGCCTGCAGAAGGATTTCAACTGTGGTGAAAAATGTTAGAGGAATAGATCCTTTGTATGTGGAGGAAATCCTTTGGCTTGCTGCAAGTGACTGGCTGACCGAAGCAGCCTGCAGGCAACAGGTTGTGCAGACCTGCTCTAGATGGTTCAGTGGATGGAATGCTAGGCCTGCAGTCAGGAAGACCAGCCTCAGCTACTAGCCATGTGATGCTAGGCAAGGCACATAACCTTTGTCTGCCTCAGTTTTCTCATTTGCAAAATGAGGATAATAATAGCGTCTGTATAACATCAAATGAAATAATATTTGAAAGTGTTTTGCAAACCTTAAAGTGATATATAAATATTAGCTATTATTAGTGTATGTATATATGCATATGTATATTCAACTCTTATTTTATATAAATTTTAACAATTTTTGTTTTTACATAGCTCAGATTATCCTTGTATCTCCCCCCCCCCCAACCCCTGAGAACCATCTCTTTTAACTAAGAATGTTTTAAAGAAGAAACAAAAGAGGAAAAAAATTAAGCATAACTGGTCAACAAAAATCTGCCATTATATGCAGTGTTCCATAGTTTTGGACCCTACCCTTGCAAGAGAAGGTGAAGAATGTCTTCTCATACAAAGCTATTCTTTAAGGCCAAGCTTGTTCTTTGTAATTTTGTAACATTCAGTTTCTATTGTTTTATGATTGTTATTTCCGTTTACATTGTTATAATCATATTTGTTTTCCTAGCTCTGCTTGCTTATCTGTATTCATCATGCTTGTTTCTTACAGCACAATATTTCATTACATTTATATATGACAGTTTGTTTAATCATTCCCCATGATGGGTATTTACATTGTTTCCAGTTCTTTACTACCATACAGACAAAAAAGTGCTGTTATAAATATTTTTGGTGTATATGGAGCCTTTCTTTTGTCATTGGCCTCCTTGGGGCATATGCCTAGCAATGGAATCTCTAGGTCAAATGGTGTGTGCAATTTAGACACTTTATTTGTATAATTCCAAATTGCTTTCCAGAATAGATGAACCAGATTCATAGCTTTATATAGTGTTGTTAGTGTGACTGGCTAAATGCATTAACATGGCTTCATAATCTGAAAGTAAAATTCTTTGTAAACACATAGAAGATTAGTAAGCCAAAAAAAAAAAAAAGCCAAAACACAACAAACCAAACAAACCACCCCACAACCCTCTATTTTTGTTTATTTTTTTTGGTGGGGGGGGAACCTCGTTTCTCATAGCAGGTTGCCTCTGGTGTGGATATGAACCCTTCTCCAGCATGGCATTTCCACCTTGTCATTTTGGAATCTTGGAGACTCCTGTTCCCTGTGCTCATAGAGGGAGTGGTGGGGAGGGCTCTTCTTTTTGTCAATACCTGTTTGCTCAAAGCTGCACTTATGACATCAAAGATGAGGAGCCTGGAGGTGCTCAGTATGTTGTTCTGTCCCATGGAAGAGGTGTTGTCCTGGTTTAAGCTGCTGTAGTAAAGCTGAGGAATAAAACTTGCATGGTGTGTGTGAGAAAGAGGCTGGTCTTAGAGTCAGAGGAGGTGGGCCCAATTTCCAGGGCCTCTGCCTACTCACTCTGTGATCTCGGGTTAATCACTTAACCTCTCTGGACATTAGTTTCTTCATTTGTAAAAATGAGTGGCTCAGACTAGATGCCCTTTAAAGTCCTTTATAACTCTCAGTATCCAAAGAATATCTTCTCCCCAGCACCATAACTTAACCAATCTCTTTCTCTTTCTTTGGCTTTAAGATGATCACATCTGTGTTCAGATGAACACCTGGTTGGATTCTTCCATTGCCCCTGGTGTTTCCAGTTCAGTCACATTGGCTTAGCATTTAAGCCTTCCCTTACATGAATTTAAACCAAATAAAGGCCTGTTCCTTTCAACTTCACTGTCCAGGCTGAATCTTTTGTGAAACTTTCTGAGTTCCAAATCTGCTGTAGGGCTCTGTGAAAGATGGCTTAGATGGCATAACAGATAACTGCTGATAGTAGATAATGACGTTATCTCCTGATTATTTAAGGGGATCATTCTCATATCTATAAATAAGAAAAATTGCATTCATAATAGTAAGCTAGGTCCTTATCTTGTTCTTGAATCATGCCTCACTAAATATATGTGTACCTGCTTTCTCCTCAGATGATAGTGAATATTCAGTACCAACCCTATGAAATCCAACAATGATCTGTTGCTATAATGCTTTGTTAAGTCATTTAATATACCACTGCAAAAGAAAATGAGATTGATGAACAAGTACCTGTAACATTATTACTGATACCCATATTCTTTAGAGTCATTGTTTCCAGATTTGTCACTAGTATGACCGCAAGGGATATATGGTTAATCAGTTTGGAGGGTGGGAAGACAGGTCACATCTAACCTTCCTTTTTATAGCTAATTGTAGGGCTTGTTTCCACCTTTGATCCATCATTACCTAACATTCCTCCACTGCCTTCCCTTCATCCCCCAACTGTTCCCAACTTTCCTCTTTTGTGCCCGCCTTGGACTTTTTGGTGCAGTTATAACCTTACCACAACATAGGGGACCCCCCCCCCATTCCCCCACTGTACCATTGGAGAAATGTGGCCCTTCTCCTTTCCTCATGCACTTCTTTTTACCTTCTTTCTCTTTGCATACCTCATGGCTACATCAGGCTCTCAATAGACATTGAGATCTGTACTCAGGGTCAATGACTTGTGAAGTAAGAAATCCCTTCGCCATTTTAAATGAAACAAAATGAGTTATACAGAGTGAGCAGGCATGGGTGGGATGCAGTTTGTACTACAGATCTCATTACTTTATTCCTCCCCCCATAACTTACTCCTCTTCCAAACTTCCTTGTTTCTTTTGAGGGCATCAACATCCTTGCTTTCACCCTGTTTCAAAAACATGATGTCACCCTTCACTCAACTCAAATGTAATTTCTATCTCCATATATCTTGAATCCATCTTCTTCTGTCTTCTAACAAAGTCAACACCCTAATAGAGGTTCTCATTACTTCTTGTCTGGAATATTATAATGGCTTCCTAGTTGTTATCTCTTTAAGACTCTTCCAAGTCTAGTCATCTATCTTCCAAACATTTGCCAAGGTGATTTTCCCATAGTACAAACTGACCCTGCTATCATTCTAGTCTATCAACTCTAGAGACTTCTTGTTGTCATTAGTTTTCCCTATATTCTAGGGTTATGAAATCAAACTCAAATAGAAAGTGAAGGGGCACTAAACTATACATAATTATCCTGACCAACCATATATTGCCTTAGAAAACCGCAACTTAACACTATGCATACACACATATGTACCTGTATGCACACATACACACATCTATCTATATATCTCCTGTTGTATTTTTATTTATTTTGTTAAATATTTACCAGTTAGATTTTAATTTGGTTCTGGCTGCTTTCAAGAGTGTTGCTGCATTGAAACCTCTACTTTAAGACATACACAGAGAATTTTTTTCCCCTCAAATAATAAAACATTTAATCACATTCTCTCTATAAATTAGTATCACTAAAATATTTTTATTGGTGAGAGCAAAGGGATTCTTTTGTCACTTAATAAAATAAAAATAAATTAATATGTTGTATTATTATGTAATTTTTAATTACATTTAATTAACATTTACAGTAATATATAAAAGGAAATATCCTTTTCAGTATTTTTTGCAAATGTTTTATAATGTACATGGAATTATAGTAATACATGTATAGAAAGAACATACATATTTTGTGGGTGCACAATCAGATTTTTTTTGCCTTTTTTATTTTGCTTTTTGGAGGAAGGCAGCGCAGTTGGGGTTCAGTGACTTGCCCAAGGCCACATAGCTAGTAAGTGTTAAGTGTCTGAGGCCACATTTGAACCCAGGTCCTCCTGACTCCAGGGCTAGTGCTCTATTCACTGCACTACTTAGCTGTCCCCCACAATCAGATTTTTTATATATAGGATCAAAAGAAGTTTGTTTTTGAGAACCAATAGAATGTAAACTCCTTGAAGACAGTGAGAACTTAAAAAAAAGAAATTTGTCTTTGTGTTTCCAGCACATAGTGAGCACTTAATAAATGCTCATTGAACTGTCTTAAACCTAATAATTAGAGATTGTCTTCCAGCCCAACCTATTTTCTTTAGAAATTTATTGATGCATTTTATATGGTAGCTTATTAAACCCCTGGTTGCTATAGTACTGTGTTCTCCAAAGAGATGATTTTAGCAGAATTATAGAGTATCTATAGAGATTGAATCTGTTTTATATTTCCTCTGTCACTTTGAAAGGATCATCATTTTAGAAGTAACTCAAGTAATAGTTATTAAACATCTATTGTATTAGCTAGAAAATAGTATATGTGAAGGAGAACAAGCCTCGTGTTGTAGAATATGTGATATGAGCTACCAGGGAAGCTGAAGCCATTGGATCTTTAGAGCTTGGCATTTCTGAGTTGCAGTAGGCTGTACCATTTGAGTGTCTGTGTTATATTTGGGAGATCTATAAAACGCTTTTGTTATAATAACCTTGTGAGGTAGCAAGTGCAAAAATTACCTACGTTTTACAGGAGAGGAAATTGATATTTAGATAGGTTAAGTGACTCAACCAAAGCCCTCTAGGTAGGAACTATCAGATAGTGGAATTGAGCCTATGTCCTCTGGCTTGAATCCTGTGCTCTTTTCACTTCCTCAGGCTGCTTCTTAGCCTTATACTTTTTTTTTTTTACACTTATTTAGTTAATTCTCATCTGCACTATTGGAGAGAAGTTGTATTAAATAAGACAAAAATAAATTCTGTATCTCACAGTCCTTTGGAATTATTGTGGGAGATTGTATTGATCAGAATTACCAAGTCTTTCAAAATTGATTGTCTTTACAGTATTGCCGTTACTGTGTACAATTTTTTCCCCCTGATTTGTTTCAGTTCACTTTGCATTAGTTCATACTGGTCTTCCCAGGTTTTTCTGAAACCACCCCCTTCATTATTTCTTATAGTAGAATAGAATTCTGTCATATTTATATATTACAATATGTTTAGCCTTTCCCAGTTGATGGGTGTCTCATCAGTCTCCAGTTCTTTGCTACCACAAAAAGAGTTGCTATAAATATTTTTGTACATATAGGCCTTTTTTCCTTTTTCTCTGATCTCTTTGTCGTAATAATAATGAATAATTTTGTGCCAGGCATTGTGCTACATGTTGGAGATGCAAAGAAAGGCAAAACCAGTTCTTTCCTTCAAGCAGCTCATGTTCTAATAGGGACTATAACATGTAAATTAATAAATATATCTAGGTGAATACAAGATAAGTACAGAGTAGCAGGGAGATAAACTCAGAAGGGAAGACATTATTAGTATCTGAGAACCATGAAAGGCTTCCTATAGTATAGAAGAAAAGATCTGAATTGAGACTTGAAAGGGTATGTGCCCTCATTTTATAGGTGACAAAACCTAGGTACAACCACATATGGATAAGTAACTTTGAATTTTATAAAATCACAGAACAACTGGAAGGGAGTCTAGGAATTATCAAATTCAGCTTCCTCATTTTACAGATGAAGAAAGGGAAGTCCAGATAAGGGCATGGAAGTGACTTGTTCTGAGTCACAGTTACTAGAAGAACTGAAACTAGTTTCCAGACTCCTGGTTGAGTGCTCTTTAATATTTTGAGTTGTGATTGGGCAGCAGTCTGTATAAAGGTGAGAGAGGGTTTGTTTGTACACCTGTGATAGATGTGGATATCCTGACAATGACAGTTTCTTCCTGAGGGATTTTGGTGCAAACAGCATAATACCTGTCTTAGTGTTGGTTTGTTTATTTTTATTAATAACCTGTTACCACACCCCAGACAGAAACCTTTTTTTTTAGGGGGAAGGACCAGGTTAACATCTAATGCTGTTGAACTGTGGCAATCCTACTGCTCACTGACTAAACTCATTGTAATTCCTGGCTTAGACTGATGGGTCAGGTTATGGAATGTGGTTATTTGACATCCATTAAGACATCATTTCCTTAGAGATCTCCTGATTTAAACACACTCCTAGTCAGAGGGTTAGAGAAAAAAGTCAACAATGGAATGGTCCTAGGATTTAATGGATCAAAATGTGTTAAGATAACTTGGTCTTCTAAAACTCCTTCTAGCATCTGTTTTCCACAGGTAAAGGTAAGGAGTTGTCATTTCTAGGCTGTTGAAAAACTCAAGAACTTCTGTGGAAACTGCTTTATCTATTGCTGTGTTTGTTTCCTGACTGGGATATTCATAACTTTGGCATTTCTGGTTCTCTCTTGACATATAGTTTCCCAGCCTTTTGGAGTAGAGAAAGGAAGTTACAAAGAGCTGTGTTCTAGCAGAATATCTCCTGGATGAGTGAGAGGAGATGATAGAGGTCATAAAGAAGAGGAGAGACTCCTGAGAAAATAAGCAGAACCACCTGTTGACCAGAGATTTACCTATGGGTTAATTATATGTATGATTGGATGGAAAATCTTTTGATAGCATTAGAGACCCGGTGTGATATGGCAGAAACATCACTGAGTTTAGAATTATGATGGAGAAACAGAAAGACCCAGATTCTGTGATGGCCACTGTTGAGGGACAAGGAAGAGTGGACTGAAGCCTTATATGCCAGGTACTCAGTGTATAGAGAAGGAAATACTCAGGCCAGGGCCCAGTACTGGGAAGTTTTTTTTTGTTGTTGTTGTGTATGCTTCCATAAAAATTACTTCTAGAGCTCTGCTTTCCAACTTAATTTAACATCCTTATATCTTCTTTTTAAAGTTTCTCTTTTGAACCATTCTGAAGTTTCTTGATTCTGCTTCATGATCTCTCTAGAATCTGTAGAATTTGTGTGTGTGTGTGTGTGTGTGTTTCCTTCTGAATATGATACTAATTCAATGTGTTGTCAGCTTTAAAACATTTAAAAGCATCCTTTTCTTCTGTCTTTATATCCCACTTTAGTTTGTCTTTTGGGAACCTTGGTTTATATCCAGTCTTTTCCTCTCAAGCTTTTTGTATTTTAGCCCTTATCTCATTTTCTCAGAAGTTTGTGTCTGTTTTCTCATCTCAGTTTTTGATTCCTTTCTCTTCACTTGCTGTGGGGCTCTCCTGTATGGGCTCCTGAGGTTGTACATCTTCAGGCTCATTGATTTGTATGGGAACCCATTTGGTTCCTTACCCAAAGTAAAATCCATGGAGAGTAGACTGACCTCATGTAGGTTTTTAGTCCCAGTTTCGTGCTGCCCTGTTGTTTGCTTCCATTCCCTCCACCAAAGTTGTACTGCCTATGTTTTGTGGAGAGGTCCAGGCTGGCCACTCTTCATTCCCTGTCTGGTTCCACTTCTGACTTCTGGATTTCAAAATCATCTTTCTCTCCACCCCTTTCCTTTTTCATGTGTTTAGTGTTCTTCATTAGAATGTAAACTCCTCTAGGAGTAGGAACTGGTTTTCTTATTGCTTGTATTTGTGTCTCTAGAACTTAACTTAGTGTTTTTGCACATATAAAAACTAAGTCTCTTCCTTCCTTCCTTTCTTCCTTCCTTCCTTCCCTCCTTCCTTCCCTCCTTCCCTCCTTCCTTCCCTCCTTCCTTCCTTCCCTCCTTCCTTCCCTCCTTCCCTCCTTCCTTCGTGGATGGAGGCCAAGACCATCATAGTTGGAGCCTATTAAACACAAGGCTGTGAGGTTGCTTTCTGCTGCTTGTGACTGACGTCTGAGGTGGGGAGGGGGAGCAGGAACTTTAAATATTTAAGCTCTCTGAAGTTATTTAAAGAGACTTACCATGTATGGTATTTCTGTCATTTGATTCTCTAGATTCCACTTTACTATAGATTTGACATATTTTCATTTTGAGGTTTTGAAAAGGGAGAAGGGAGAATGATTGGCTTGCCATATTATCTCATGACCTCATCCTAGTATATTTGGGCTCACATCTAAGTGAATTTGTGAATCATCTTTGTATTTCTAAAAAGACATATTAGATCATAGTTTTGTTTTGCTTTTCATAATTTCTCTCTCTACCAGAACTTCTTTCTCCCTCCCCACTTTTTTCTTCCCTCTAAGCCTTTTCTGGGGGTATAACACAATGGTTTATAGAATAATAGACAAGTTATATGGGACTTAACTAGTTATTTATTATAGCCCTTACCAAAAACCCTGTTGTAACACCTTCAGTAAGTAGTTACTAGTCTTTTCCTTAAATATTTTCAGTGACAGGATACCTCCCATGGAAGCCCAATATTAGTATTAGAAGAGGCCTTAGTGATTATCTGGTCTAACTTTTATATTACAGAGAAGGAAACTAAGGTCAGAGAGGTCCCCAAATCTCAGATTCTACCTGTCCAAAACTAAACTTAAAATTTTTCCCTTAAGCTTGGATCCTTTAAAAAAAAATTGACTGTCAATGGCAACACATTCATTCAGTCTCTAAACCTTAGCATTAGCTTTGTGTTTTTCCTTAACCTCCCTTCTCAAATCTAATCAGCTAATGAATTATGTCAGTTCTGCTTCTGCCTTCTACGTTTTGCTTCTGACCCTCTCTCTTTTTTCACTTACTGTTACTAAGTTAGTGGAAGAGATTCTTGAAAAAATATGAATTAGATTAGATTCTTCAACTCTGGTACAGGCCCTCATTGTCACCTACTTCTGTTATTGCAGGAATTTCCTAACAGGTCTTCCCACCTCTGCTTTTGTCCTTTGTAGTCTTTTCATGTTGTTGTTAGACTCGCCTTCCTTTTTGTACTTCTCTAATGCGTTTAGTTATTATTTGTGTTTCAGTTATTTCTGCCATGGAAGTTCCATGAAGGGGAGGATCTAACTAAACTATTACTTAAAGTTTTTTATATGCTTTGTATCCAAGTGCTTAATAAATATTTGTTTGAATTGAAAGAACTTTTGAGTCCCAGTCCACTGCCCTTTCAGCAGGTCTGTTTACCACTTTGCTCACAGTAAAGCTGATGATTATGAACTGTTAGAGGTAATTACCAAAAAATACTACTACAGAAATAGGTTTATCTAAAAAAAAATTTTTAAATAGAATTATTGTAGATATTGAAGGCTGCCACTTTAATATTTCTGGACTCTTTTGATGACTCTTATTTAGAAGCATGACTTAGGGTGTGCCTGTTCTCATCAAATTAAAAATAAAAATTCAGGTGAAAATGTAGCTGAAGAAATACGTTTTTCAATATCTTCTTTCTTTTGGAGATTTCTTTGGGTAGAACACAGTGGTTTATAGAATAATAGAAAATTAAGTTTATGGGATCTTAATGGTCATTTAGTGCAGCCTTTACCTAAAACTTTTCAATGGCATCTCCTGTAAGTTAACATTTTTCCCATTAAAGGTTTCCAGTAAAAGGAAATCAATTCATATCTTCCAAGGAAGCTCATTTTGTTTTTAGGCAACACTTTTTTGAAAGTTCTTTTCTTCTGTTGATCCCAAATCTGTTCCTTTGTAACTCTCATCCATTGATCCCAGTTCTTTCATTTAGAGTTAACAAAACCAGTCTTATCCCTTTTCCCCATTATAACGCTTCAAATATCTAAAGACAGCATTCATGCTTCCTCCTTCCTTAAAGTGTTTTCTTCTCCAAGTTAAATATTCCTCTGTTCTTCAGCCAGTCCTTCCATCCTTCCATGATGTAGTTTCAAGTCCCTTTTCCATTTTGATTGCTCTCCTAGAACAGGCATGTTCTAACTTATTACTGTCCCTCCTAAAATGTGGAACTCAGCCTTTAACACCATACACCAAATGCATGCTGACTATGAGAGTGTGTGTGCAGTGAAACTTCATGCAAGACGCTAGAATTTTTTTCCTCTCAACAGGATAAGACTGGTTTGAGTTGGAAGAAAATAACTTTAATTTTTAGCCTCAGGTGATGGAACACTGTGTTCCAGGAACACTGTGTTCCCAGGGACACTGTTCGATTTGAACATCAAAGCATTTTGGAAGTTCTGTGAGATCATTAACTTGACCAAGTGATATCCACAAAGTGTGAATGGCTCAGAAGCCTGCTTGTTCCATTTTTATTTTTATTTGTTGGTTTTTCGGAGGGGGGAAGCCAAGGCAGTTGGAGTTAAGTGACTTGCCCAAGGTCACACAGCTAGTAAGTGTTAAGTGTCTGAGGATATTTGAACTCAGGTCCTCCTGACTCCAGGGCTGGTGCTCTATTCACTGTGCCACCTAGCTGCCCCCTGCTTATTCTGTTATGGGCAACCATTAGGTTTTTGTTTTTTCCCTAAAAGAGAAGTTGCCTGCCTTTGCTTTCATTGTTGAAGGACCTAGACTTCTAGAACTGTAAAAGTACTTTTTTGAAAAGTTCAGAAAGCTTATTGATGGGCAAGTTTTTATTTAGTACTCAGATTAAGATTTTGTGAATTTATATATTTTAGCCTGAGGGCATATACATTTAACAAAAAAAATTTCATTTGTTTATTGAGATCGCTCTTCCTGGCCATCTATGTGAGTTTTTAGGAATATATAAATCATTGTAACACCTTTTCTAAATGTCACATTTTAGAAGAGATATTTATAAACCAAAGTATGTCCAGAGAAGGGCAATCAGGATGAGAAAGAGGAAGAAGCTACTGTATATATAATGGCAAGTACAGGAAGAAGAGAAGAAGCTTAGAGAAGAGAATACTTCTGGAAGTGGTATTAGGGGTAGAGATCTGATGGTTATCTTGAAATATTTGGTTCCAGGGATGGGGATAAGTAGAAATAATATCAATATAAAGAAATTAAAAGGAGACAGAATTAGACTCATAAGAAAGAACTTTTTGTCTCTCAGAGCTTTCCTACAGTGGAATTGGATGCCTTGGTTTTTGTAGCAAGTTCTCTGTTGCCAAGGTTTTAAGTGGAGATTGGATGACTACTTGGTGATATTTTAGAAGAGATTCATGTTTCAAGTGAGGGTTGGTCTAGATCAGTGGTTCTCAATCTGTGGGTGGTGACCCCTCTGGGGGTTGAAAGACCCTTTCACAGGAGTTGCCCAAGACCATTGAAAAACACATATTGCCAATGGTCTTAGGAACCGAGACACTGCTCCTCTATTGTTCTCCAGATGGGTCTGCCCACATGCAGATACACCCACATACAAGTATTACAGGATCGTGGCATTAGAAAGGTTGAGAACCACTGGTCTAGATGATTTCTAAGGTCCTTTCCATTTTCTCCAGCCTTTCTCAGGTCTCTATATAGCTCAAACAAAAAGAGATCTGTTATGGGCGCTAAATGCACTATAAAAAGTATTCCTCTTCCATTACCCTGGACCTGTCTACTCCTACTCTGTCCTCAGCCTTATGCTGTTCTTTTGCATTTTGATTAGTGACTTGTATGAAGAAATAACAACATGTGTATTAAATATATATAAGACATACGACTGGAAGAAATTGGATAACAGAATCAATCCCTAAAATATCTCAGCATTATAAAAATGATGAATGGAATATGTTGTCATTCAGTCATTTCAGTCATGACTGACTCTTTGTGACCCTATTTGGGATTTTCTTGGCAAAGATAGTGGAGTGATTTTCCATGTCCTTCTCTAGCTCATTTTACAGATGAGGAAACTGAGGCAAATTGATTAAGCAACTTGCACAGAGTCACACAACTAGGAAGTATCTGAGGCCAAATTTGACCCCTTAACTCCAGGCCTAACCCTCTATCCACCATACCACCTAGCTGCACTGAATGGACTATAAGAATATAGAATTGAATAGTGATAAAAGTAAAGTTCTGTACTTTGGTTGAAATAAAGGAACAGGCTGAAGGAAGGCAATTTGACTTAATTGTAGTGTGTATGAAAAATACATGGGGATTTTAGTAACTGCAAGATCATTGTAGCAGTGTAACATGGCAGCCAAAAGAGCTAAGGTGATCATAGGCCATATAAACACTTCCTCAGAATGATGGAGTAATAGCCTCACTAAATTCTGTTACATTTCCTACCACCTTGAGATATAACTGCTAAATTGATGCCATATTTGAATTAAGTTGGGTTCTTGGAGACACAAGATTTTACCCTAATTTTAGCCTTCTAGTGTTTGGAGAGAGAACAATATACGATTGTCATATGTAATCATCACACAACTTGAAAGGGGCTCTAGCCAGTTGGTACTTATAGCTAGCAGATTTGTAGCTCCTGTTCCCCAGTCCCATTGATCAGTCACTATCCCCTGGGTAGAAAAATTCCCTTCTCTTCCATATACATGTGTCTCCATCTAGTTCAGTTCCACCACTTCCAAGGCTCCTTTCTCTTCTAACCTTTTCTGTTGTTTCCTCTAGAACTCCTCAGTCATGAAAAATCTTCTCTTTTTCTTTCTCTCTTCTATTCAGTCTTTGTATATCTTCTTGTACTAATGGAAATCTGACTTTCAACAGAAGATGCTGCATCCCTGACCATCCTTCCTAGTGTTGGTTGTTTCTTCTTTTATTGTCACACTGGCCAAGCATAGACATTGACATACTGTCGCCCTCTTGTCCTACTACCATTCATGTTCTGCTAATCCTCAACCCTAGGTCATCCTCTACCATCCACCTTCTTTACTTGTATTTTTGATTTGTGCTTAATAATGTTGAAAAGTTACACTACATTATCCATTCCAAATTTATATGTTTTAATTTCAAATGTCCTCTTACTGTTGTTGGCATCTTTTTCTTCCTTTTTAGTTGATTCTCAGTTGCACTCTCACAATAGCTGTCCCATACTTTTTTTTTCTTCTCCAGCTCTTATACCATTCTTCCCATTCCTTCTCAGCAGAAGACCCCATCTTATTCTTTTTTTTTTTCCTTTTTGGAGGGCAATTGGGGTTAAGTGACTTGCCCAAAGTCACACAACTAGTATGTCAAATGTCTGAGGCCAGATTTGAACTTAGGTCCTCCTGATTCCAGGGCAGGTGCTCTATTCACTGCGCCACCTAGCCATCCCAACCCCATCTTATTCTTTACTGTTCCAGCCTTGCCTCTCTCAGTTGAAACTTCCCTCTCTAAGTAACCAGTTATCTTTTAATTGTTTGATCTGGTGGCGTTTTCTCAGTCCTGATCCTTTTTTACTTCTCTGAAGTGTTTGATGTCATTGATCACCATTTCCTCCTAGATACCCCCTGATTCTTTATCTCTCTTATCACTCTTAAGTCTTTTACATATCATCCTGCTTACCTAACCAGGACTATTTCCTAAGACTCTGTCCTGGATCTTTTTTTTTCTTATACTTTTATACTCTTTGTGATCTTATTAACTCCCATGAATTCAATTATGGTCTCTATGCAGATGATTCTTGAATATAGACATAGACATATAGACATACACATAAATGTGTATATACACATGTGTACACATACACATGCATGCGTGTGTGTGTGTGTGTGTGTGAGAAACCCTAATCTTTATCCTGAGGACCGGTCCCATATCAACAACTACTTGTTGGACAGCTGCAGTTGGGAATTCCTAACTCATTGTGTCCAAAATGGAACTCATATCTCTTAAATTCAGTCTTCTTTCAAATTTCCCTTTCTTTTGAGGATACCATCATCTTTCCAGTCATCTAAATTTGAAATCTCATTATCCTAAGTGAGGATGAGGGGAGGTAGTTGACAGTATCTAGTAGTAAAATCCCATGACTTTGGATTTACTAGGTAGGAGATGGTACAGGGTGGGTAGGTTTTTAGGTGTCAGAGCTGCTGCTTTTTCTACCTCCTTGGGGGGGTGTGTGTGTGTGTGTGTGCGTGCGTGTTATTTTTCGGACTAGCAAACAACTTAGAAATCTACAAGTAATTGTAACTATAGAAACTCTTTCTAGAGCCACAGTTCTTATCTTTTTTTGTATTGTTGGCTCCATTGGCAGTTTGGTAAAACCTGTGCATGCTTTCTTAGAATATTGTGTTCGTTTTTTTAAGTCCCTAATTTAAGGAACTGTTAAAGTCATAAGTTAATGAAAATAAAGATGTAATTTTTTTTCTGTACAAATTCATGGATCCCCAGAAATCTGTGTACCCCAGGTTAAGAACTCCTGATCTAGGGCCCTTCAGTTTTTGAAATATTTTTTCCTCTTTGCCTCAGCATGATATCAGCAGATTGTTTGTGATATTCGTTCAGTAAAGCAAGGCACTTGGAAAACAAGGTAGCTCCTATGTCAGCGGTTCTCAACCTGTGGGCCACGACTCCTTTGGGGGTCAAACAACCCTTTCACAGGGGGAACCAAAACACTGATCCTCTATCCTTCTCCAGGTGGGTCCATGCACATGCAGATACACCCACATGCGAGTATTAAAGGGTCATGGCATTAGGAAGGTTGAGAACCACTGTCCTATGTGAATGGGCTTTATTTTTATGGACTAAAATTAAGATTTAAAAAACCCCACAATCTATAACCTTTTTGTTAGACATTTGAAAAAGTTCCTGGGGGTCGTATGGTATAGTAAAAAAAAATCCTGTATTTGGAGTCCAAGGACCTAGTAGATTTAAATCCTAGTACTGCAATTTACTGTATTTATGACCTTGGCTTTGTTACTTAACTTCTCTTGACCTCAGTCACATCTTTAAAATGATTGGATTAGGTGATCTTGAAAATCCTGATGTGTGCTTGAAATGTGCACAAGGAATGGAATTCTGAGAATAGTCTCTAAGAATTTTTTTTTCCATTCAAGTGACTAAAGTGATGTAACTTTTGCTGCTCAAATCTGGTGATTAATCATTCTCTAGCACATTGAGCCGTGACTTTCTGTTTACTACCTAGGTTGAATGTGTGTAATGGCAGTGTCTTCCACATTCCTTAAGTGTTACCACACATCAGATGGAAACGTTTTCTACATATAACCCAACTAAAAAAGAAAAAAACACGTTTTGTTTAGATGTTGAAGGTGACTTGAAAACAAATATTCCAGCCTGAAAGTGTGGAAAATTGTTAGAAAGTTTATAAATATTTTATTTAGACCTTTGAAATGATTTCATTTAAGCAAGGACAGATGTAAAGGAAATTTTGCTTTCCGTTTTGTAGTATTTTAAGATAATTTTCCTTTGTGTATAGCTTTGTGTATTGCTTTGTGGCAAAAGTAGGAAGTAAAGTATCATGAACAAAACTTAAATTATATGTCTTTGAGGTAGAGGTTGGATGACTTTGTCAGGAATGTTGTAGAAAGGATTCCTTCTCAGGAGTTAGGGGAGATCTTAGGATTTTTGTTTTTCAGTCATTTCAGTTGTGTCCAATTCTTCATAACCCCATTTGAGGTTTTCTTGGCAAAGATACTGGAGTGGCTTGCCATTTCTTTCTCCATCTCATTTCACAGATGGGGAAACTGAGGTAAACAGAGTCATGTGACTTGCCCAGGGTCATACAACTAGTAAGTATCCGAGGCAGAATTTGAATTTGAACTCAGGTCTTCCTGATGCCAGGATCCACTGTGCCACCTAACTGCCATCGCATCTATCTTTCAGTTTACAGATTAAGAAACTGAGGCCCACAAAGGTGAAGTGACTTGCTCATAGTCACACAGGTAGTAAATGGCAGAGCTAGGATGTGAACTTGGAACCTTTGACTTCAAATCCAATGGTCTTGACCTAGGCTCATGGATTCTGAGCCTTAATTGATTGTAAGGAATAATCTAGTGACTAGATTCTAGTCACTCTTTTGAGGTCCTTTCTACCTGCAGTTTTCTGTGTGATACTTCAAATAATTTTAACATTCTTATGAAACTAGGCCTGGTCTAAAAGGCATGGTTTTTAATATAATTTAACGTATGATACAATTATTGGAATTCTGTGTAGAAAATCTTGTGTTCTGATAGTATTATTTAGAGACATTGCCACTCACATCTCGACTTACTGTCATTCATTAACACTCATCTGCTTGTTCTATTTTGTATTATGGTTGTCTGTATCTTTAATATTACCCACTAGACTGCAAAGTCCATAAGGATAGGGACTATTTTTTTTCATCATCATAGCTCCCCCAGAGCTCATCAAAGTGCTTTACACATCATAATGTTTTACACAAGACCATAATAAATGTTTGAATTGATTTGAATACCAGTTTCCTCTTTGAAAAGTACATTAAAGTATTTTCCTTTTATCCTTCCCTGCAGACTTTATATTCAGAGCACCAATCAAATTAAGTAAACCAGGGGAACTTCGAGAGGAGTATGAAAGCCTAAGAAAGGTATAGTATTCAATTTAACCTTGATTTTCATTTTCTTGGAAGTAAATTGAAATAGTAAATGTAATGAATAATTGGTAAGAATTTAGATTTATTATTAGCAATAGTCTTTGATTGCCTGAGTGAAAATTTACATTCACAAGTACCATTCTGTACTTCCTCTTATTCATATCCATCTCTGCTCTTAATCTCTTTGGTCCTTGTCCTGCTCGTTTTTCCATTCTTTTGTGCTTTCTGGAATCCCTGTTCTATTGCTGACAGTCTTCCTTTATCATAGCCTTCTTGGGGTGGCTAGGCGGTGCAGTGAATAGAACACCGACCCTGGAGTCAGGAAGACCTGAGTTCAAATCCAGCCTCAAACATTTAATACTTGTTAGCTGTGTGACCTTGGGCAAGCCACTTAACCCCAATTGCCCACCAAAAAGCAAGAAAACAAACAAGCAAACAAAAAATCATAGCCTTCTTCCTCTTCTACTTCTGCTTTTGCAGAAACGTGGCTATCACCACCAGATACTAGCTGTTCTTTCTCTCGTATTAGATACATCTCTCATGTTTAAAGACAATACTGGAGCAGAGGGAAGAAAAGTAACCATGTTCTTTGTTTCCCATAGATACTTGCAAAGCCTCCCTTTGATGTCATGATTCAATTTTTCCTCCTCCGAGGTTCACTTCTTCCATCTTTGTTGCCCCATCCAGACCCTCCTTATAATCATTTCCAGTGTTCCAGATCATTCTGCCTCCTTTTTCAAGGAGTTCACTACTTGGCTCCATAGAATTCTTTTTCTCTTCAACTCCTGCCTTCATTCTTAAGGACATCTGGATACATGTTAATGTTGTCTTTATTACCCTATTCTTATAGTTCATTAACCTCAGCTGCCATGACCTTTCATTTTCGCATTGGAAACATACAGAGATAAACATGTTCTTGATTTTGCTGTCATCTGGTCCAACCTCCTAATTTTCCAAATTGGGCAAGTCACTTAACCCCAATTGCCTTGCCTTCCCCCCCCCAAAAAGCAAAAACAAAAACAAGAAAAAAAAAGAATTTTGGAGTTATAAGAGTCCTTAGAGATGTCTTAAAGTCCAGTCCATTCCTGAGCAAGAAACCCCTCTGCAACATTAGGGATAGATATTTGGTCATCTGGTCTTTGCTTGCAATCTCTTGATGAGAGAGACATTTAGATAGACTTAATTATTAAGCTGCTTTCTTCTTCTTCTTTTTTAAAATCAGGCTTGATTTTGCCTCTTTGCAACTTCTGTATGGTATTCTATTCCTCCTTCTATTCCTCCTCCTGGCTTTGTCTAATCTTCAGTTTCTCCCTGTATACTGGCTAATTCCCTACTATCTACAAATCTACAACTCTTTCTCAGAAAACCATCACCTGATCTAACCATCTCTACTTTCTTCCCTTTTTGGCTAAACTTGAGAAGACCATCTAAGGTCAGTGCCTCCACTTCCTTTCCTCTTTCTTCAACTGAAACTGCTCTTCCCCAAGTTATCTATTAATTGCCAGATCTGATACCTTTTCTCAGTCTTAATCCTGCTTGACCTTTCTGTAGCCTTTGATCACCATCTTCTCCTTGATATCCTCTTTTTTTTAGGGTTTTGGGTCACTGCTTTCTCCTGATTCTCTTCCTCCCTATTTGACTACTATTTGACTATTTGACTACTACTTGTCAGTCTCCTTTACTGAATATTCATCCAGATTATGGCCACTGTAGTTGGATGTGGTTTGTATTGGATCTTCTTTTCTTCTCTATACTGTTTAACTTGGTGATTTCATAAGTTTCCATGTCAGTTACCATCTTTAAGGTGATGATTTTTAAATCTAATTTTATAGTCCTAACCTCTCTCCTATCTTCTAGTCTTATATCTCCAACTGCCTTTCAGATATTTCAAACTAGGTGTCTAGTAGACATCTTAAATTCAGCATATTTAAAAGTGAGCTAATTCAATTTTCCCCTCCTGCCCCCTCCCCCCAAAAGTCCTTTCTTCCTGACTTGTCTGTTACTGTTGAAGGCTCTATAATCCTCTCAGTCATTGAGGCTCATGACCTGGGTTTCATCTTTCACTCCTCACTTTGAGTCCTCTTCTTTCATGTGCTGCTAAATCTTCTTGATTTGGCTTTGGTAACATTTCTTATATATATTCCCCTTCTTGCCTGACACTGTTACCATTCTGGTGCAGGCAGCTATCCTCTCACTTCCTGGACTACTTCTGTAGTTTGCTGGTTGTTCTTTCTGCCTTAAGTCTCTCCACACTCCTATCTGTGCACTCATCTATACGTCACTCTTCTCTTCGGTAAATTCTTATGACTCCTGTTTCCTCCGGATCAAATATATAATTCTCTGGCTTTTAAAACCTCCATTATCTGGTCCCTTAGCACTTTTCCAGTCTTATGTTGCACTTCTCTGTTCTCATCCCCCTCTGCCTTTTACTCTTCAGTCCAGTGTCCCTAGGTGTCCTGAATGTTTCTCATATAAGGCACAAGCAAGAATATCCCAGGAAAAGCTGAGTGGTACTTTGAAGAAACCTACAGAATTTAAGAAGTAGAAGTGAGGGGAAAAAAAAACCATTAAATTTGATGTTAAAGGTCTTGGGTGTGAATTCCAATTCTGACTTTTATTATCTATTTGACTTCCAGGCAAGTCATTTATCTTCTCTGGGCCTCAGTCCTTTCATCTATAAAGTGAGGGCTTTGAGCTAGATGACCTTTAGAATCATTTCCAGCTCTGAGGTACGATCCAGTAATTGTTGTTCCCATTTTACACATTAAAAAACCAGGCTTAGAGAAATTAAATGACTTGCCTGTACTCAAATAATTACTAAGTGGTACAGTCAGGTCTTTGAATTTCTAGTTTGGCACGCTGTTTTATTAAGTCCCTGTTATTTAAAATGTTCTTTGCTTATATACCTGCAAGAGGCATAAAGAATAAGTCTCAGTCTCTTTCCTCCTGAAGCTTATTTAGTAAACTTTAATCTACCTAACTTGAACTAGATCATGTCAAAATCAAAATAGGACAGTGTTGCCATCATCTGATGCAAACAACCCTTACTATGTGACACAGTGGTGTAGGTAGACTAGGAAACTACTAATTATGATATAGCTTTTGCTTTTCCTAGAACTAGTTTATTTATTTTTTTTTATCCAGCTAGCAAATGTATACCGTATAGTAGACATAATGTGCATATTAGATGTTGATTTGGGCTATACTGTTGGTGTATGGGATAGTGTGCTTCATAAAGAGTGCTAGGTGTGGAGTCAGAAAGTTTAAATCCCATCTATGTGCAGTTGCTTTTGGCACTTAGAGGTTTCCTCTGGATAGGCTGGGCCAATGATACTAAAAGCAATAAACATTTATTATGGAGTGGAATAAGAGAAGCTACTTAAGTTGAGCTGAAGTGGGCATGGGAGGCAGCAGAAGGAAGGGAGGAGAATAAGAAAGGGCAAGATTGTATCCAGTATGTAGGCTGAAACACAAGGATACAAACAGATCAACAAAGGGGCAGTCTACATCTGTAACTTAGCCAACAGTGGAGGTTGGGACCTTAAGTGAATTAAATAAATTATCTTGTGGCCATGACAAGGGAAGGAATGGTGTGGATAGTTATGTGAAGGGCTCTTTCCAGACCCAGGATGCAGATTAGACCAGGCTCTTGCCCCCTTCTCAGTTCTGTATTGACCAGCTAGGGTTGTTGTGCACAAGAGAGAGGGAGGAGATGCTTGTCACCAGAAAAGTTTGACTCTGAAAACAAGGGGATTGTTTCGACTTTCACTGTCACTTACTAGCTATCAGCCATGGACTAATCCTTTAACCTTTCTGAAACTGAAGTTATGTTCCTTTTTTATAAAATGGTGATAATAATACTTGTAGTGTTTATTTCACAAGGTTATAATGAAGAACGTGATCTGGTAAAGGGCTATGTAAATATGATTAGTATCAATTATTACCTCCATCTTCTTATGTATGTTTTATTTGCTGTTTCTCCTAATGAGAAATTGTGAACTCTTTGAGGGTAGGGGCTGTCTTTTGCCCTTCTTTGTGTCCCACAATGCTTAGCAATGTGTGTTTAATTACTTATTAACTGACTGCCTGATTAAAGACACTTACCATGGCCCCCGTGTCAAACGCACCCTTGCTGATCCTAACATTTATGAGATTGGGAGGAATTATTATATGCTTTTTATTTCTCCCTGCTGCTGTCATCATTCTACTTTGAGATTTTTCCCATTTTGGGCCTCAGGCCCTCACCTGTGTATTGAGGGGGTTGAACTATCTGATCTTTGAGATCATTTCCAACTCTAAGGTATGATGTGTAACTGTTACCTACAGTTTTAAAAAACAAGCTCAGGGGGTGGAGCCAAGATGGAGGAATAAAAGCAGGGACTTCTTAAGCTTTCTCCAAAACCCCTCTGAATACCTGTAAAGAAATGACTCTAATCAAATTCTAGAGTTGGAGAACCCACAAAATGATAGAGTGAAACATCTCTAGCCCAAGAAAGCCTGGAAGGTCAACAGGAATGATCCGTTACAATGGGTGGGGAGTAAGGTCCAGTGGGGGCCATGCCAGGGCTGGAGCAGGTCTCAGGAGCCTGAATCGCTGGCAGCTGTGTTTTCAACCCACAAATGTCTACAATGATGTGGAAGGTCAGTGGGGGAACTCTGTGAAACCTGGGTGAAAGAAGAGCATGTTCTAGCCCCAGCCCCGGGGCTGTGGAGGTGGCTGTAGCGGTGGCAACAGCAGCAACAGCTGCTACTTCTGGAGCTCTGAACCCCCAGATGGTAGGGGATTGAGTGGCTGATACAAAACCCCTGAAGCCTGGGACAGTATACCTACCCCCACCCCACTAGAAGGTCAAGTATTTGTGTGGGAAGATAAGTGAACAGCCTAAAAAAAGTCAAACTATAGAATCTTACTTTGATGACATAGAACATCAAAACATACAACTAGAAGAAGACAACAAAGTCAAAGCGTTCTACATCAAAAGCTTCCAAGAAAAATATGAATTGGTCACAGGCTAAGGAAGAGCTCAAAAAGGATTTTGCAAATCAAGTAAGAGAAGTAGAGGAAAAATTAGTAAGAGAAATGAGACTGATGCAAGAAAATTGTGAAAAATGAGTCCACAGCTTGATAAAGGAGATCCAAAAAAGTATCAAAGAAAATAACACCTTAAAAAATAAACTAACCCAAATGGCAAAAGAGGTCCAAAAAGCCAGTGAGGAGAAGAATGCCTTAAAAAGCAAAATTGGCCAAATGGAAAAGGAAGTTCAAAAGCTCACTGAAGAAAATAATTCCTTCAGAATTAGAATGGAGCAAATGGAAGGTAATGACTTCATGAGAAATTAAGAAATTATAAAACAGAACCAAAAGAATAAAAAAATAGAAAAAACCCACTGACCTGGAAAATAGATCCAGGAGAGATAATTTAAAAATTATTGGACTACCTAAAAGCCATGATCAGAAAAGATCCTACACATTTTCTAAGAAATTATCAAGGAAAACTGCCCTGACATTCTAGAACCAGAAGGTAAACTAGAAATAAAAATCCACTGATCACCTCTTGAAAGAGATCCCGAAAGGAAAACTAGAAATATTGTAGCCAAATTCCAGAGTTCCCAGGTCAAGGAGAAAATATTGCAGGCAGCCAGAAAGAAACAGTTTAAGTATTGTGGAAATATAATTTGGATAACACAAGATCTAGCAGCTTCTACATTAAAGGATCTAAAAGCTTGGAATATGATATTCCGGAGGTCAGAGGATAGCAACCAAGAATCATCTACCCATCAAAACAGTATGATACTTCAGGGAAAAAAATGGAAATTCAATGAAATAGAGGACTTTCAGGCATTCTTTTTTTTTTTAATTTTAGTTTATTTTCTTGATTACATCATTCATTTCCACAAGGTTTTGAGTTACAAATTTTCTCCCCTTCTTTCCCCTACCCCCGAGCCCAAAACAGTGATCCCTCCGTAAAGCCCCTCCCACAATCTGTTCCCTTTTATGTCCTCCTCCAACGCCCCTCTAACTTTCTAGCAGGGTAGGGAGGGTCTCCCTACCCCCGTCCCTGTATGTCTTATTTCGCAGTTGCTTTTGATTGTAAAGCTTTAAATTCTAGATTCTTGCAATTCCTCCATTGTCACCCACTCCCACTGGAAGGAGCAGCAATTCAATACAGGCTGTACATGTGTATTGAATGTGTAATTATGCAGGACATCTCCATGGTGGGCATATTGTGAGAGGTTGATTGTATGTCCCTCCTTCCTATCCTGCACCCCCCCCTTGTTTTGTTCTCTACCCTGTCCCTGTCCCTTTACTGAGGTGTGTGTTTCCTGCAACCCTCTCCCCCACCCCGCCCTTCCCTCCATCACCACCCCTCTCATCCCCATCCCCCCTACTCT
>CM053596.1:97196403-97239250 GCA_028646575.1 Pseudocheirus occidentalis
GGAGCTATTAGGGGGGGTGTTGCAGCCAATCCCCAGAGGACCACCACCCAAGACCATGATGCAGATCTGGGCCACTCAATGCAAGAGCACTTGGCGCTGATCAATCGACTCAGCCCCCCTGGGGGTCCACAGGCCAGCAGCTCTGAAGCAGCCCAGTGGGGGCAGCCACAGGTTACAGCAGTTCCTGCCCTTCCCCCCACTGCTTCCTTGCCCTGGGGGTAGATTGGTGAACTGCTTTTCCTCCCCCAAATTTAGCTTGAAAGCTTCACTCACTTTCACTGACCTCTAATCCTGGCTTAGTAGATGTGAAGATTCCTCCAGCTGCAGTAGATCTTCTCTGAAGTAGACTCATGCTGTTGCTTGGGAGTCTCCGCTTACCCCAGTGCCCTGGGGCCTGGCCGTGGTTTCGGTTTTGGGCTGAGCTGGCCTTGGCTCCTGGCCTGCTGGATGAGCCCCTGCTGCCGAGCTACCTTCAGCGAGAGATGTGTTTTTTGTATTTTTGTGAGTTTGAGAGCCCTAGAATTTGTTCACATTCATATTTTATGGGTTTTTAGGGTGGCTGTGTGGGAGCTGGGGAACCTTGCTGCTTCTACGCTGCCATCTTGGCTCCGCCCCCCAGAATTCACTTGAATTTAATGATCCAGTAACACTGTTAGGCTTCCCAGTTTATGAGAAGTATAGAACTTAGTAAGGAAGGTCCAGAATAGCACTAACATATGAATAGAAAAATCCGACCTGTGTGGACAGGTTAAAATATTCCTAGATAGATTGTGGTAAAAGAGTGGAAGGAAGGAAAGACTTGGTATCAAATACTTCCCCACGATCTCCCGTGTTATTATCTGTCTTTGCCATTTAAGCAGTTACTGTGCTAAATACTGGGGACACAGAGACAAAAATGAAATAGTCCTTTCCCTTAAGGAGCTTGATGGAGACCTTCGATTCACTCTCTTCAGGAGATTTCTTTAGGATTCAGTAAGACAAAAAATGCGTTGAACTTTCTGTCAGAAAAGTTGGGTTCAAAGTCTTGGCTTCAACATCGAATGTTTTGTGTATTCTTTGGCAAACCACTTCATCTCTTTTGGTCCCAATTTCGTCATGTTTGCTCCACATCTCAGAATTGTGAGAAGAAAAACACCACCACCACCAAAACTTTGAAAACCATAAAGTCTACAAATGCCAGCATATGTGAAATAACACTTTTTACACATATACAGCTACTTATGTTTATTTATTAAAACATGTCTCACAGTACTTTTATTTCTAGTTTGTATTAAAAAAGAATGAAGTTGGTTTTTAATGTGAGGTATTTTCCCCATTCTTATTCTCTCTTCCCCTTTCAATGCATCTGTCTTTCTCACCCATTCTTCTTTTGAGATCATCTTAACATAATATCCTCTGTCTAGGCAGACTTCTTCTAACTGCCCTACGGATGATACAGTTCTTAGTGGTTACATGTATCATCTTTGCATATAGGAATCTAAACAGTTTAACCTTATGATTTCTCATTCATGTTTACCTTTTTATACTTTTGAGTCTTGTGTTTGACTGTTAAATTTTCTATTCAGCTTGGGTTTTTTCATCAGGGATCCTTGAAAATCTTGTTTCATTAAATGTCCATGCTTTCCACTGTAGGATTGTACTTAGATTTTTCTTGGTTGTAATCCTAGAATATTATATTCCATGTCCTCTACTCTTATGTAGGGACAGTTGCTAAATTTTGTATGGTTCTGACTGTCGCTCCATGGTATTTGCATCTTTTCTTGCTGCTTGGCATATTTTCTTCTTGACCTGAGAGCTCAGGATTTTTGCTATAATATTCCTGAGGGTTTTCATTTTGGAATTTCTTTGAGGAGATGACTGGCTAGTAGTACAGGGGAAATGACCTGGGAGAGAATTGAGGGAGTCAAAGGATTAGAAGTCACAGTGAGAATGGAAGAATAGGATTTTTTTAAGGGAAGGCAGCAGGAGAGGTGAAAAGCAATAGATTATGGTGAGATTTGTAGGTGATGGCAAGATCAAGGATATGATCATATCTGTGTGTGATTGAGGTGGGATGGAAAAGTAGCTCATGGAAGAAGAGTAGGTTGAGAAACTGAATGTTTAGAGTATATGAGGGAGAGTCCATATGTATGTTGAAATGACCTATTATGAGGGCAGGAATTGAGGAAGAGAGGAAAATTGTAAGCTAGGTGCCAAATTCATTGAGGAAGGAAGAAGAGTGACTTTAGGGGATTGAAGACAACAGCTGCCATGATTTTGATTGGGTCGTAGACATGAATAGCATGACCTTTAAAGGAAGAAGTTAAAAGTCATGGAGGAAAGGGAAAATCATGGAGGTGGCAATGGGGAGCAAAGAATATTCCAATTCCCATGTCTAGACTAGTGAGCTGAGAATGAGTGAAGGTACAGCCAATACTAGGAAGTGTGGCCAGGGAATCTGTGTTATCAGGGAATGGCCAAGATTGAGTAAGAGCTAATAGATGGAAGGAGTGGAAGAGGAAAAGATTTAAATGAAGGGAAGTTTGTTTCCAGTGGAACAGGCATTAGAGAAGGTATAGTGGAAGGGCTGAGTGGCATTAGGCTGGAAGGTTAAAGGGGATGGGGATGAGGAATTGAGTAGTGGGACATGGGGAATGGGATTTGAATAATGACCTCCAGGGATTCAGAATCATTGCATTTGTGGGATGTTATCAGATGTGAAAATGCAAGCTGTGTGTGTATGTATGTATGCATGCATGCATGCATGTATGTATGTATGTATGTATGTTACCACCCTTTACAGTTGGACATCATTTCTAGATTTATTTCACAATTTTACCCCCCTTTGTGCACTCTGATTTCCAGCTGAACTCGGGCCTGCTTTGCTGTTCCCTGAATTCTGTTACATTCTTCTACCTCTGTGCTCTTGCACTTTTGATCTCCTGGCCTGTAATGTATTCTCTCCCCATCGCTAACTCTTAGAACTTGTGCTCTTAGTTGAGCCTTACCTTCAAGGCTGAACTGTAGTGCAATCATACAGGCTTTTCTAATTCCTCAATTGTTAGTGTGTAATCTAATCATTTGTAGTTTTTAATCTATGTGCAACTTATGTGTTCCCAGTAGAGTGTATGCTTTTTGAGATCATGGACTTTATTTGAACTTTTTGTCTTTGTATCTCCAAAACCTTTTGTGATATCTTGCACATAATATCCACTTAATAAATTGCTAATTCAGTTGGATTGAAGTGATTTGCCTAGGATTCTAAGGTAGTGATTAAAGGCACAGGGATTTGATTATGGACTTAGGACTCTACACTCCTGGCTCTTGAAAAGTAAATGATTTGAATTTTGGGAGGATCAATTCTATGAGTTATTTGCCAGATACTTCTGGGGTTTTACCATTCTAGTTATATTACTAAATGTTGCCATTATTATTAGCAATTATAGTAGCTCATATGTATGTGATGCTTTATGGTTTATGTGATGCTTCCCTCTTACTAACCCTGTAAGGTGTATAGTGAACCCAAACAAAGTAAAAACTTGATGAATAACAGCCACAAGGACCAATATTCCCTACCCCCTAATAAGTGCTTACTCAACATCCCCTCCTCCAGGAGGTGCTCTGGCACCAGGGCTACACAAACCAGCCCTCAAGCTCACAACAGAATGAAGCTCCATACCCCAACAGTTCACCTTTTTCCCCCAGTGCCACAGAGATGTAAATTCCAGGCAACAGAAATTTGCTCAGTCTGCTATAGCCATGTGGCAACATTCTGTGCTGCAACAGTGCCTAACCTGAGCAGAGGAACAGAAGGAAACATACTTGTGTCTGTATGTTTTTCACAAACTCAAGAATCCACCATAACCCTCATCTTGTCCCAGTACTGTGGAGATCCAAACTTCCAATGGCAGAAATTTGCGCAGTCTGTGATAACTACATGGTGCCTCTACACCACTGAGCCAGAGAACTGAGGAACAGAGGAAAAAGGGTAGGATACATGTATTGGGGACTATGTGTCAGTCCACTAAGCCTGAGGGAAAGAGCCTAACATCCAATTAGATCCAGTTCTTCCTTCTCCCTCCAAGTCACTTGGGAGAGAGATCAAGGCTGGTGAACTGTGAATTGCCCAACTTGCTCTCTAGCCCCAAGGGCAACCATCATCAGAAGGGGAGGAAGTCAGAAAGTGACCAGTAAGGATTATACTTGGCTGTGTGAGAATCATAAAACAGTAGAAGCTCAGAATCTTGGGAGTTTGCCCACACTGTTGAGCTTTGTCTAGTCGGAAATATGAAATCCAAGCTTCCCACCGTTTTTGATGCCCTCAAGTGCTAGTGTCCTCATTCTCTGCCTTGTAAGCACTTTTTCAGTCCTGCCTATCTGCTTGGCACTGGGAGCACAAAGACAACAAATGGAAGAATCCCTGCTTTCAAAGATCTTCATTCTATTGGGGACACAACATGTACATACATACTCACAGAACAAATATAAAATATTTACAAGGAAGCTAAAAATGCTATGTGGTTGCATCAGATGTTAAGATACCCTGACACCTGAAGGCAGATTTCAACTCAATATAAGTCAAAATTAATGATTAAAGCTGTCCCACAGTAGAGCAGACTGCCAGTGATTAATTTTGTGCCACTAGAATTTTTTTGAGAATGAACTGGATGACCATTTGTTGAAGGTGCTGTAGAGGAACTTCCTGTTCAGGTAGGGCTTGGTTTGCATGACCTTGTAGGTCCCTTCTACCTCAAATTGAATGACTCAAGAGAATTATTTCCAGTCATATGAAAGAAATTTGGAAGTAAATGTGTTACAATTGAGTTACTTTACTTTCCCGAGCCTTTTTTTTTTTTTCCATAAAACAAAAGAGTTGGAGTAGATGATCTCTTTGGTGTTCAGGGATTCTGTGAAAAAGATCACAGAAGGTCCATCTGTTGTATGGCCTGTTAAACTGTGATTCATTATTCATTCATAGTGGCTGATTTGTAGTTTCCATGACAATTTCTTAGGATGTGTATTAAGGAAACGTTTGCTTCTTAGAATTTTGTAACTGTGTGTGCTGTCCTTCCTCACTTTGAGGAATATGCATAAATTGATATTACTTGCTATAAAATTTATACATGGGTATCCATATTTCTCACATTATTAGGGTCTTTGTGTATTGGTAGTTTGTTCCCCCCTCTCCTGTGGAATTCTTAGGGGGAAAAAGCCAAAAGTACCTCTCTAAGGCTTTGGATCCTTACCCTAAGAGAATAACTCAGTTCCATTCTAGTGCTGGCCTGCCAATTTAAAAGGAAAAACTCCTTAGGAAGAAGATTTATGCCTATGTAAAAATTTTAGTGTCTTGTTTTCACCCCTAAAACCAGCCAAGAAGGTACATCTGGGCACAAATGGTTCTATAGCAGCTAGTGTCACAGTTAAGATCCTCTACATATCATTTTTGTTGGCTATCATTAGATGCATCAGGAAACATTTTGATATTATATTCTTATTCCCTTCAACCAGTTGCTGAATTCAAAGCTCCCAAAGAATATGTCTGGAAGCATAGAAGGTAGAAGATAACTAATGCATATTAGAAATGGGACTTTGGGGGCGGCTAGGTGGCGCAGTGAATAGAGCACCGGCCCTGGAGTCAGGAGTACCTGAGTTCAAATCCGGCCTCAGACACTTAACACAAAAAAAAAATCTAGCCATGTGACCTTGGGCAAGTTGCTTAACCCCAACTGCCCTCCAAAAAGCAAAAAAAAAAGAAAAAGAAAAAGAAAAAAGAAATGGGACTTTGCTTATACAACATGGGAAATCTGGGAAACTGTCTATGTCATATCACTCTAATCTGGATGCAGATTTACTGGACCACAGCACCCCAGTTGGGGTTTTCTTGGCAAAGATACTAGACTGTTTTGCCATTTCTTGTCAAGAAGAGTTGGACTTGACTGAAAACGACTGAACAGCAAAAAGGTATTCTGTGGTGTGGAAATGAAGAAGAAAATGCATTCTAGGCACAAGGGCAGCCAATCCAATGACACAGAGACCGAAAATGGAGTAAGAAGTTGGTACCTTAACTGGGCCACAGGTAGCATGATGGAGAAAAATGTATAATATGACTGGAAAATCAGGTTAACAAGCTTTGCTATCAAAACTTTACTCCCAGAAACATGATGGATATCTTTAAGTGTTTGAAGGATATTGTGTATGAGAGAGATTAGACTTGTTCTATTTATCACCTGTTAGGACAGAGCTAGGAACAGAGGGTGGAAGTTGCAAAGAGGCAAATTTAGCCTTAATATCAGGGGAAACTTACTAGCAACGAAGAGTCTGAAAGTGGAATAGACTTCTTCAGGAAGTGGGTTCTTCTTCCCTAGAGATCCTCAAGCAAGGCTGAATGACCACTTGTTAGGCATATTATATAGTTGAAGTTCTTTCACGTCTGGGTTGGACTAATTGGCCAGTCAGACCTCTTCTAATGCTCAAATTCTGTGATGCTTCCTTCCCAGATTTGGGATAGACCATACCATTACAACTCTCCATTGCTTTTTGACGTTGTATTCTGGAAGGAGAGGGGAGAACTGGTGCCTATAGGATGTTTTGTGTGAGAGCAAAATACTAAGGTGGTGATCTGTAAGACTAGGGAGTTTGGCATTTGGTAGATGATGATCTACCAGTTTCTCACTAGTGGCCTTAAGATAACTACTATATTAGGGAAGTGGCTTCTGGTCTAGATTTCCACTTAACCAGGAGGGCAATTGGACATTTATCATATACTATAGCAGTGCATTGTTATTTTAGAGGGGCAGCAGAAATTTAATGAAAGATGATTGGATTTAGAGTTAGATAAGAATCCAGGTTCTATAACTTACTAGCTTTGTGACTTAAGTCCCTTAGCATTCTCATTTGCAAAATGAGGGTAATAAAACACTCTTCTTGTTTTAGGTATGTAATCTCATTTGTGTGGGTACAGATATCAAGTAGTGCATCTACATCTATGCCTTTTCTCCTTATGCAGTTCTTATGCATGTCCTTCAGTAAATCTTTCATAGGGGCTCTCTCTAACCAATATGCTAGTATAATTATCTAATATAAAATAGTTCTTTAAAAGTCTTGGTTTGTGTCCTTTACGCTTAAAAATCTATGTATACCTTCTCTGTAATCATAGGGAAATTTCCATGGGTACCGCAGATGGACAAGTGTTGTCTTCCTTGTTGTCTCCTTCCCAGTGTCCTGAACGCCTCTCAGATTCAGAAAATGAAGAACCTTCCCAGGGCAAGATGACACATCGTTCGGCATTTGTTTCCAAGAGCAGCGTTTACTCCTTAGCTTTCCTGGCAGGGTAAGAGACCATACCAAATTCAGTCTGGATCTGTTTATTTGGGGAGCAGGGGGTGGGACTGGGCAGGCAGAAAGAACATGGGAAAGACAGGCTGTTGCAACCTTTGGGAATGTGGGGAAGGAGAGGGGAAAACTGGGGCCAAGCTTGAATTTTAGAGGAAGTAAAGTGGGAATGTACTAGATTTTTAAAAGTGAAAAATATAAGGTAAAAGTCTTTGGAATTGTATTGAGTTATCATCCCTTTGGTATTGGGACCAAACAGCAGCCTCAGTCTAATCCACTCTCTTTTTGGTAGAAAGGAGAAAGCAAATTGTAAGGGTTCTCCTAATTCTTCACAATCACCCTTTCCAAATCCCTGCTTTATAACATTAAAATGGGCTGTCTCTAGAAGGACGTTTTTGAGTAGAAGTGAGACCACTGCTTGTATAGGAATATTATACAAGGAACTAATGCATTGGATGGGAAAATGGACTATTTGGCCACAAAGGTCTTTTCCGTTAATAAGATTCCTTTATTCTAAGAATGTCACCTTTTGGTTATACATTTTATGGATTTTCTACTTTATAGATAATGTGTCACCAGTGGTTAATACAAGTAAGTTTTCCCTGATTTACTCCATTTCCATTCTTCTGCCTCCTCTAGGATGCTTCTGGGCCAATTCAGTTTCTGTGAGTTCAGGGCATGTAGATTAATATTATATAAGTCAAATATTACTCACTACTATATTTCATAGGTTGGATTTGATTCTGAGGTCAGTTTTCCATCTACTACAGCATGCTGCCTCTCTGATTATTAGCATTATAGTCCACAGGGCATGAATTACAAAAGAATATGATGATGATGATGATGATATAGAAGAAGAAAGAAGAACCCAAATCTCTTCCTAGTCAGTCAACAAGCATATATTAAACACTATGGTTCAGACATTAGTTTTGTGTTCTTTTATGCTACATTGTCTCTGGTAGTTCAGCCTGTATAGTTTTGTTTTATGAACTGAGACTTTATCAGAATAGAATAGAGCAGCAGTTCTCAACTTGTGGGTTGTGACCCCTTTGGGGGTCGAACAGCTCTTTCACAGGGGTCACCTAACACCATTGGAAAACACATATTTCCAGTGGTCTTAGGAACCTCCTCTATCTCTCTCCAGGTGGATATGCCCACATGCAGACATGCCCACATATGACTATTAAAGATTGTGGCATTAGGAAGATTGAGAACCACTGGAATAGAGGAATAGGAAGGTTGTCTTCTAATGTCTGAAGTATCATCATGATGGCACAATGGTAGCAGATTTGTGTCCAAGTTACTGGGTAGCAGATTTGGACTCAGTAAAAGGAAAATCTCTAGCTATCAAAGCTGCTCCACAGTGGAACAGGCAGCCTCTATAAAGGGAATGATCCCTTTATTACTAGGATTGTTGAAGCAGATACTGGGTGTTCTTTTGTCAAGGATACTGTGGTGAGCATTACTATAGTAGCTGAAAGGTTGGACTCGATGACCTCCATGGCCCCTTTTCATTCTGAGATGCTATGAGTTTATGAGCTAGGGAAAATGAGAGACTAAGACAGTAGTGGTAGGTAAGGAAAAAAATGCTGAGTTTAGTTATAAACATGTTTTAATCTTCAGTGACCAAAGAACTTTGAAGAAGCAGTGCTTTGTAGCCCATTCCAGTGAAATATTTATCAGGATCATGTCATAGACATGTATCTGTGTCCTGTATTCTTTAGAGGAGACAGAAATAAGACTCAAAGCCTACTCTTATGATTTATTAAGATGGATAAGATGCATATATATGATCATAAGAAAAATTAGGAATGTGATCATTGCAATGAGAGATATAAATGAAGTCATATGAAAGTTCAGATGAGGCAGTAGCTCACTGTGGAATACATACACTTAACACACAGATGCCTGTAGAAAAATAACAAACTCAACAGAGAAATAGTAGAGAACAGGCATAGAAAAGAAAAGGTTTAAGGAGAGAGTAAGGGATAGATGAGTTATAAGCAAAGTATACACCAGCTTTGGAGAATAGATTGTGAAGTGGGGTGGTGAGTTAAAGAACAGAAAAAAAAAGGCATAAAAACTATCATCAGAATCTGGGTAAGGGGGGAGAGAAGGACTGTAGAGCAAAAGTAGATTGCCTTGCTAATGTTAAGCAAATTCTCACTCCCCTTTCCTTTGTAAAGACTATCTGATAGGTAAAGAGAAGAAAAAGTATGAGGATAGGTAGGAGGGAAATACATAGTTAACATAATAATTAATGTGGGTGAGATGAACTCAGCTATAAAATGGAAGAGGATAGAAGAATGGATTAGAAAGCAGGGTCCAATGATGTGTTGTTTATAAGAAACACATTTAAAATAGTGCAGTTATAGTAATGATGATTTCAAACAAGGAAAAAGTAAAAATAGGCATGATTAAAAGTTAAATAGAGAGACTACATTACATTTAATGGTATGTTAGAAAATAAATTAATGTCAGTTGATATATATTACCTAAATGCTTAAAGGAAAAGTTGGTTGATTTACACGGAGAAGTAAGACAGTAAAACTGTAATAGTTGCAGATCTTAGCATACATCTTTCAGACTTAGAGCTAACAAAAAGATAAACAAGAAAGAAATTAAGGATCTAAATAGAATTTTTAACAATTTCACTGAGGAGCTGCTCATGGCACCTTTCCAAAAATTAACTGTTCAGGGCATAAAAACTTCACATAAAATTCAGAATAACAAATATTAAGCACATCCTCAACTCCTCACCATCTGTCTCTCACCTTTCTTTATCCATTCTGTTGCCAAGGCCTATTGATTTCACGTCTGCAACATTTATTTAATACTCTTTCTTCTCTCCACTATGGTGCAGCTCATCAAAGTGATTTTCCTAACATTCAGGTCTGACCATGTCACTTCCTTACTCAAAAGTGGTTCCTAGCCACCTCCATGATCAAACATAAAATCCTCTCTTTGGCATTCAAAGACCTTCATAACTTAGACCCCTCCTGTTTTTCTAGTCCTTTTATACCTTATGCCTCACTAGGCTCTAATGTCATGTGATACTGGCCTCTTTACTGTTTCACAAATAAGATGCATCATCTTTTGACTCAGAGCATTTTCCCTGGCTATCTCCCATGGCTGGAATCCTGTCCTTCCTTTTCTTTACCTAGTGCCTTCCCTGGCTTCCTATAAGTTCCATCTAAAATTCCATCTTTCACTGGAAACCTTTCCCAACCCCTCTTTATTCTGGTGCCTTCCCTATGTTAATTATTTCCTGCTTATCCTGTATATAATTGTTTTATACATATTTGTTTGCTCATTGTCTCCTCCATGAGAAGGTGAGTTCCTTGGCGCCTGGGAGTGTCTTTTGCACTTTGTTTCTCTGTGCTTAGGCACAGAGTAGTAGAGTGCTAGGCAGGAAGTAGATGCTTAATAAATCTTTATTGACTGATATCTTTTCCTGTCCACATTACAATAAAAATTATATTCATTAAAAAGCCTTTGAAGAAATTAATCATTGTAGACATTAACAAAGTTAAAAGAAAAAACTGTTAATAAATAAAACTAGGAGCTATTTAAAAAAAATAAAATAAACTGCTAGCTAATCTAATTTTTAAAAAGAGAGGGAAAAATTCCTAGTATCAAAAAATGAAAGTAGAGAATTCACAACAGATGAAGATGAAATAAAGGAAATTATCAAATTATTATGCTCAATTCTGTGCCAAAAAATGGATAATTTAGATGAAATGTACAAATACTTGCAAAAATGTAAAATACTCAGATTAATAGAACAGTTGGAGAATAAACCAATTCCTGAAAAAGGCATTGAAGAAATAAATAGTAAATTAACTCGTGAAGAAAAAAACCCACGAATAGATGAATTTACAGGTGAATTCTATCAAATATTCAAAGAAATTATTTCCAACTTTATATAAATTATGAAAATATGAAAAGAAAACGCCTATCAAACTCCTTTTGTGATACTCTGTGTGTATGTGTATGTGTATGTACACACACATACATTTTCTTTATACCTAAGCCAGGGAGGGAGAGACAATTCAGGAAAAGAAAAATGAGTCAAGGGAATGTTTCATGCAGATACAGGCATGACTTAACAGAAGTAGAAAAGACTAAGAAGAGGTGGAAAAAATGTGTAAAAGAACTATACAAGACAGATTTTAACATCACCTATAACCATGATAATATGCTTACTGCTGTAGATTCAGGTATCCTGGAAAATGAAATCAAGCATTGACAACAGTAAGGTTAGTGTAGGTAATAGAATTCCACCTGAGCTATTTAAAATCCTAAAAGATGATACTATTAAACTGCTGCACTCAATATGACAACAGATTTGGAAAAGTCAACAATGGTCACTGGATTGGAAAAGATCAGTTTATGTTCCAATTCTAAAGAAGGGCAATGCCAAAGAATGTTCAAATTACTGAACAAATGAGCTCATTTCACATGCCAGCAAAGTTATGCTTAAGATTCTGTAAACTAAGCTTTAGCAGTATATGAATAGAGAATTTCAAAGAGGCAGAGAACTAGAGACCAAATCGCCAATATTCACTGGATTATGGTTAATGCAAGGGAATTCCAGAAAAAACATCCACTTCTACCTCATTGACTGCACTAAAGTCTTTGTGTGGATCACAACAAAAAGTGGCAAGTCCTCAAAGAGTTAGGAATATCAGATCATCTTAATTGTCTCCTGAGAAACTTGTATGTGGGCCAAGATGCAACAGTTAGAACCAAACATGGAACAACTGATTTATTTAAGATTGGAAAAGGAGTATGACAAGGCTGCATATTGTTACCTCATTTATTTAATTTATATGTATAGAATATATCATGTAAAATACCAGGCTAGGTGAATAAAAAGCCAGAATTAAGATTGCTGGGAGAAGTATCAACAGTCTCATATACACAGGTAATACCACTTTGATGGCAGAAAGTGAAGAAGAATTAAGAAGCCTCTTGATGAGGATGAAAGAGGCGAGTTTAAAAGCTAACTTGAAGCTTAATGTTAAAAAAAACTAAAAACTAAGATCTTGACAACCAGTCTAATTACTTCCTGGTAAATAGATGGAAAAGAAATGAAAACAGTGTCAGATTTTATGTTCTTGGGCTCAAAGATCACTGAAGATGGTGACTGCAGCCATGAAATTAAAAGACTCCTGCTCCTTGGAAGGGAAGCTATGACAAATGTAAACAGAATATTAAAAAGCAGAGACATCACCTTGCTGACAAAGGTCTGTATGATTAAAGGTATGGTTTTTCCAAAAGCAGTTTATGACTAAGAGTTGGACTATAAGGAAAGTTGAGCACTGCAGAATTGCTGCTTTTGCATTGTAGTGCTGGAGAGGACATTTGAGAGTTATTTGGTCAGCAGAGAGATCAAATCAGTCAGTACTTAAATTAATTCTCTGTTCCCTGGAAGGTCAAATACTGAAGCTGAAGCTTAAATACTTTGACCACATTATGAGAAGAAAGTACTCATTAGAAAAGGCCCTGGTGTTAGGAAAGATTGAAGGCAAAAGAAGGCAGTGGCAGAGGATGAGATGGATAGATAGTGTCAGGAAAGCAACAAACATGATCATGGACAGACTTTGGGAGATGGTGAAGAATAGAAGGGCCTGGCATGCTATAGGCTGTGGCATCATGAGGAGTTGGACAGGATTGAATAACAACAATGGGTCCATATCCCTAATGACTATTGATGCAAAAATATTAAATAAAATACTAGCATGTAGGTTACAATAACATGTTAAAAATATTAGACATTATGACCAGGTTGGATTTGTACTAGGAATGCTTTGTTTTATATAAGAGAAACTATCAGCATGGTTATAAGCTGTATCAATAACAATAAAAATCACATAGCTTATATCATTCATTAGATGCTGAAGGGGCCTTGGCAAAATATAACACATTTATGTTAAAAACACTAAAAAGCATAGGAATAAATGAACTATAGTAATCTATATAAAATCAAGGGCCAACATTTTATGAAATAGAGAAATGCAAGAGGCCTCTACATTAAGATCAACACTAAAGAATTTCCATTATCTGAGATCCATCTTGCCCTACTGGAAGGTGGGAGGAAGGATGGGGGAGGATATAGGAGAGAGCAGATTGGGGGAGGGTGTATACAGTGGGATGGCTGTTTTGGGGTGGTGGGTAGGGGAAAGATGGGAAGAAAATTTGCAACTCAAAATCTTATGGAAATGAATGATGTAAACTAAAAATAAACATAAAATTTAATTAAAAAAAGAATTTCCATTTTCCATTATGATCAGTTCTAGAAATGCTAGCTGTAACAATAAGACAAGAAAAAGAAATTGAAGGACAAAGCATAGACTAAGAAGAAACTAAACTATCACTTTTTGTAGGTGATATGATAATCTGTTTAGAGAATCCTAGCCATTCAACTAAAATTAAGTGAAACAATAACTTTGGCAGAATTGATAGACGTAAAATAAGCTTGCATAAATTATCAACTTTTCTGTATATTACCAGTAAATTCATAAGAAAGAAGTAGAGACATTCTATTCAAAATAACTACTTAAAGTATATTTAGCAATCTAACCAGGACACATAGTGGAAACTACAGATAACAGCTACAAAACACTCTGAAATTTCAGACTTAAATAATTGATGTAATATTAATTCCTCAGGAGTAGTAGCCCAGATCAATATAATAAATTTTTATACTAAATTATTTAAATTAATTATCTAAATTAATTTGCTTAGTGTAACTACCAGATAAACTAGCAAAGAATCACTTCAGACAATTAGGGGAAAAAATATTAAGATTCATCATGAACCTCAAGATAAATAATGAAAAAAGATGAGAAGGGAGCCTACCAGTACCAGATATATAAACTGTACTGTGAAGCAGTTGTCAAAACTATTTGACATTTAAAAAATAAAAACAGAAAAATAAAAATAAAATAGAAGAACTTTTAAAACTAGAAAAATTGGTCAGTGAACATTTGCAAAATAGGTCAGTGGATAGGGAAGCAAACAAACAGTAGCATAGTATGTCATAAACCCAAAGATCCAAGTAATGGGATAAGAGTTCATTAATTGACAAAAACTGCTGGGAAAACTGGAAAGCAGTCTGACAAAGATTAGGTTTAGATCAGTACCTCACAGCATTTTCCAATACAACCTCCAAATGAATACATAACTTAGATATAAAAGATCATGCAAGAAAGACAGATTAGAGAAACAAAGATAGAAATGCTTTTTGCAGCAATAAATGGGTGAAAAATTCATGACCAAATAAGAGATAAATAGAATCATACAAGATAAAATGAAAAGAATTTTTTGAGGGGGAAGGATTTGCTTTGCAGTAAATATTTCAAGAAATATAAGGAACTGATTCAACCATATAAAAACAAAAGTTATTATCCAACTGGTTAAATGATCAAAAGATATGAGCAGGCATTTATCAAAGGAAGAAATTCAATCTGTCAACTACCAATAAAAAATGCTTCAGGTCTAATAATTAGAAAAAATGTAAATTAAAGAAACCATGAGGTTCCACTTGACACCCATCAGATTGGCAAAGATGACAACAAAATGAAAATGACAGTTGTTACAAGGATTATAGAAAGACAGGCGTATTAATTCACTATTGATAGGAGTTATGAATTAGTCCAACTTTTCTGTAAAACAGTGAAAAAAATATTCACAGCAGCCTTATTTTTAGAGAGCTAGGAATGAAGAGGGTGCCCATCAATTGCACAATAGCTGAACAAATTTTAATATGTAAATATAATGGAACATTATTGCATTGTAAAGAATGATGTAAAAGGAGTGATTTCAGAGAAACTTGGGAAGTTTGTATGAAGTGATGATAAGTAAAGTGAGCAGAACTAGAATAATTTATAGAGCAATAACACTGTAAAGATAAATAATTTCTAAAGACTTAAAAACTTCAGTAAAATAAGCATAATTTCAGAAGACCAATGATGAAACGTGTTATCTACCTCATGAGAGAGAAGTGATAAAATACAGAATGAGACATATGTTTCTGTATACAGCCAATGCTGGTATTTTCTTCTTCACTATAGATTTTTATTTTTTATTCCTTTACATCCCCCAGTTTAAGGGAAGGAGTTGGAAGGGGGAGAATAGAGTTAGTAATACTGATGTCATAAAAAGACAAGATTACTGAAGCATTTCTAAAAATGCTTGATAAATGAAAAGAAGGAAGCTTAGAGATGATCAGGACATTTTTGAAAATAACTTTTTTTGCTGTTTCGTGTAGCTTCCTCATTTTCCTCTTGAAAGATCCTCCCTCTCCCCACTCTAGGAATTTTCAGTGACTATTCCTCATACCTGGAATCCTTTCCCTCCTCATCTCTTCCTCGTGGCTTCCCTGAAGTCCTAGCTAAGGACCAAACTTCTGCACGAATCCTTTCTCAGTTCCCCTTAATTTTAGTGCCTTCCCTCTGATATTTCCTTATATCTTTTTGGTTTAGAGTTGTTCTCATATTATTTCTCCCCTCTGCCCCCCACTAGATTGTGAGCTCTCTGACATCAGGGACTGTTTCTGCCTTAGCATCCCCAGTGCTTGCTTAGCACAATGCTTGGCACATTAAATGATTAATTAATGTTTATTGATTGACTATCTGCTCTGCTTTGTAAGTGGAAATGCTTATTTTATTTGGTGTTTGTGAAGTTCAGCATTTTTTAAAAATTAAAAAAAAATTTTCAACTAGATTGCAGAGACCCTTGAATGCCCAACTAAGGTAAAGGAGAAAAAGGACTAAAAAGAAATTGAGTGTCCTGGAGAAAAGAGGTAGGTAACAGCATTATGTCCAAGTATTTGATCTGAGCTGAATCTAAGAGTCAAACAAGCCAGGTGTGCTGTTTGATTCTATAGGCTGAAATTAGAACCAGTGGGGAGAAGTCAGAGGAGGCAGGTTTCAACTCAATGAAATAAAGAGTTTGCTAATAATAAGAGGCAAAGTGATACTTGTAAAGAGCCCTGGTTTTAGATGGAGAAGACCTAGATTTATACAATTTGGGGATAGATTTTTTTAAAATCTCTCTTTTAAAAGGCCCTTCTAACTCTGAGATTTCAGGAAATGCACATCTGCTTATATAGATCTCCCAGATCTCCTTTCTGAATTTTATTTTGAATATAACAGTCCTGCGTGTGTTATATTTCCCCCCACACACACACACATAAATGTTCACAGTGAAAACCCTTTGCTATGTGCTTTGAACATTAAGTATCATAGTCCCAGCTTTATGTCTATTGCAGCCACCCCCACTTCTCATTGTTTGTGACTCAGACACATTATTGTGGTTGTGGGTATTTTTAGCCCAACCAGACATCCCTGAAACCATTTTGTCTCCTGACTGGAAATTTCAGCCAGTAATTTTGAGGGAATGCTGATTTTTTTTTTCATATTTATTGCTCTATTGCATGTTTAGCATGGAAATCAGGCAGCTGGCAAGGACTTCCCTAAGGCTTTAAGGATCTGAATTAGAGGGAAGGAAAAGCATTCCTTTTTGTTTCTTGGGAACATTGTAGAGAGGACAGTGCTACAACCTATCCATACTAGTGCTCCTCAAGCAGGCCATGTCAACTTCAGAACTGCCTTAAAGCCCTACAATTTGGAAGCAAAATGTCAGTGACTGGAGCTTTTTAGGGAAGTAGGACATTCATTAATGCACATCTCTTGTCTCCATAGAAACATTTTCAACACCTCTCCTCTAAATAATATATAAAGGGTTCCCCTCCCTTCCCTTGAGTGGGCCCCTCTCCCTGCCTCACTAAGGGTTCCATCCCCTTCCTCCCCCCCCCCCCCGCCCCCCGCCAAGTCCTGTCACAAGTCAAATATATGCTACTCCACCTGTCTGTCAGTTGACCTGGAATCCATCGTAGAATGTTAGAGCTACAAGGGACCTTACAGCATAGATGTCAGTTCATCAAGTGCCCTAGTAACTGTTCTAAATTCTGGGGTTACAAATGTAAATATGATACAGGTCCTGATCTTGAAATAATCTTCAAATTAGGGGATTTTAGAGCATCATCTGTTAGAGTTATAAGAGACCTAAAAGTGTCAGAAGAGAGAACTGAGAGTGTGGGAAATTGAACCAAATATAAGACCTCATCCATTTCTAAGTCTGTGATCCAATCATTTGGGAGATAATCTAATCCAGCCCTCTTATTTTACAGATGACACTCCTGAACACCCCTAAAAGGTTAAGAGACCTGACAAAATCCTCAACACTTGTCAGTGGTCTCCAGATGCTGGCTTGTGATACAGCAAGTCACTGCCTCTAGTTAAACTCCCTAGATTTTGTTCTGTATTTGTAGGAAGTGAATTGGCTTCTGAGATTCTCTCAGATGCAGTCCCTTTGGAGAAGCCTAAAGCTTGATTGTCAATATGGCTTCCATATCTAAGGGCACTTAGAACTTAGAACTGGACTTGGGTTTAGAGGATCTAGCTCGAGCTTCAGCTCTTAAAACTTACTAGCTGTGTGACTTTGGCTTTGTTATCTTAACTTTAGAGTCTTAACTTCCTCATCTGTAAAATGGAGATATTTTTCATGATTTCTGTTATAGGTAAGAATAGTACTTTGTAATTCGTAATGATAAACAAATAGGAGTTGGTAATCGTAGTAGTTGTAGCAGCAGCAACAACAGCAGTATCCTTGAAAGTAGCATCTCTTATAAAACTAGTGACATGTTTTGAATATACAGTTTGTTTTTCTTCCTTGTTAATTCTCAGTTACCCGAGAGTAGGTTTCTATATTGCAGTAAGTCTCCTTCTGCCTTTTCTTTTGTCACTCAGAACATTTCTAGGCCACCCAAATCAATATCAAATAGTATGTGCTGAAGGTATGAAAAGAATGTTTTTATTACTCTAATTAAAACTTGGGATCAACCATAGTCAGAGTAAACAAAAGACTGTAAGGAGTGACAATGGTCCCCCACACCAGAACATTTCCTTTACTGTATACCGGCGCTCATTACTACATTACATCTTTCAACTCAGCAAATTTTCAATAACAAACATATTATTTCATTTAAAGCAAAAAGGGAGAACTGTCTCAAGAAACCAGTGTGGCTCTATAGGAAACTTACTGATCACTTCACCTTTTAAGAGACATATAGAAGATGGGAGGCAAGGAGACAGGTAATAGAGAATATGTGCAAAAAAGGAGCACATGATACAGGCCCTATATGAACAGTGTCAGAAGCTTCAAAACTCACAGTAAGCTGAGTTTGGTAATGAATGCTAAGGATAATACAAGTATTGGTTGAGGGGGTAAAAAAGCAGAATCAGAGAAGGATTATGGTACATGGAATGAAGGACAAAGCAGAAATGGTTAACAAAAAACTGAAACAACCTAATAATGCACACGAGAAGATGGTGAGAGGAAATACCTAATTCCATCTCTGCCCCTCTCATCTTTCCCTTCCCCTACTTCTAGTTCATAATATCAGGCCCAAGACAAACCGATGTCCCAGGGCGCTGAAAGAACTGACAGATGTTACTGCTAAGCTATTGTTTGTCATCATTGAAAGATAAGGAGAGTGAGACAGGTGCTGTGCTCTATGATTGGAAAAGGGTAAATGTCCCAAGTTTCAAAAAAGAGAATATGGTATTAGCAAACTGTAGGTTGTAGAGCAAAATGTTGATTCTTGGCAAAATTCTAAAATGAATTATTATCTTTATCTTTAAACTCTCCCCTCTTCTAAACCTTCCTATTACTGTTGAGATCACCATAATTATCTCAGTCACTTCATCCTCTCCTTTTCTCTCTTACTCTGTATTCAGTTTGTTGCTGAATCATGTTGTTTCTGCCTTCCTAACATCTCTTGAATATGTCACCTATTGCCACTTACACAGCCACCACCTGGTGCAGACACTCATTATCTCACTCCTTGACTATTACAGTAGCCTTCTGTTTGGTCTCCTTGCCTCAAAGTCATTCTTCACTTATACTCAACTGTCAGAGTGATTTTGCTAAAACTCAGTTCTGACCATGTCACTCTTCCTACTCAATAGACTTTTGTTACCTCTAAAGATTTTTTTTAATGCTATTTGACATTTAAACTCTTTTACAACTTTAAGCCTTCTGATTTTTCCAGTCTTTTTACACTTTACTTACTTCTGTGTACTTTAAGATTCAGCAACATCTTCATTTTTGCTGGAGTTTTTTGCACATAACACTCCATCTCCTGTCTCTATGCCTTTTCACTGGCTGTCTTCCATAGTAGAATGTTCCTCCTCACCTTCACTTCTTGGCTTCTTTCAAGACCCAGCTCATATCCCATCATCTGCAGGAGGACTTTGCCATTGCTAGTGCTTTCCATCTGAGATTACTTTCTGTCTCCCCAGACTTCTTAGATGTACATAGTTGTTTACAAGTTGTCTCCATATTCGAATATGAATATTCCTTGAAGGCAAGAGCATTCATTTTTAAATTTTTCTTCTTTTCTGGATATCCCCAGAATGTAGCACAGTTTCTGGAACACAGACAATTTCTAAATATTTTTTGAATGACTGACTACCCTACAAAGTGGAGATTTTCAAGTAGAAGCTAGTAGACTGACCACCTTATAGATGATTATCAAGACAATTTTTCATTAGGAATAAGTTGGGCTAATTGTTCTCTGAGGTTCTTTAGAGCTGTGAAACTCTTATGCTATGGATAAAGTTAAGTGCCTTCTCTATGCAGAATTTGTATTGGTGCCAAGGGAGCTAGAAAGATGAGTCTATGTCCCTACCTTAATGTAGTTTGAAATCAGGTTGATTCTGAAGGAATAACCCACTTTTCTAATCCATAAAGTGTAAGGAACACACTAAATCTTTAACCTCATTATGGAACTTTACTATTTTTTTTGTTGTTGTTCTGTGTTCAGTAAGATAGTGCAAGTATTATTGTTCCCATTTTACTTTACAAATCAAGAAACATTCTCAGAAAAGTAAAGTGATATTAACCCTGGTTACATAGCTAGTAAGTGTTAGAACACTAGTTGCCAGAACCCTCACCTCCTTCTACCCCCCAGCACCTTGCTTCTTTTTTTAAATAAGTTTTGTGTATACACACACACACACACACACACACACACACAAACACAAACACACAAAATGTCTCCCAAAAAAATGTAGGCATCTTGATGGTAAGGGCTGTTTCACATTTTGTCTTTGTATTGCCAGTGCTTAGCACAGTGCCTAGCGAATAATAGGAGTTTAGTATCTTACTGATTGATTGATTGAAGCCAGTATTCATATCCAAATCCAGCATTATTTCTACAACCCAAAAAAATTTGGGAGATTGGCTTCCTCTAGTAGCCATAAGATTTCATTCTATCAGCATGGCCAACCTCATCTTCTCCACTCAACCCAGAAATGCAAGTGTTTATGTAGCCATGTAAATGAAAAAAATGAAAGTGATAAAATAATAGATTATGGGGTTATAGAAATTGCCAGTTACAAAGTCCTGAATATTTTTCAATATATATTTATTTCATTAAACACTTCTCAATTATATGTAAAAAAACTTAGCATTCATTTTTTTTTTAAATTTGAGTTCCAGAATCTCTTTCTCCCACTCCTCCCCTTTCCTTGAGAAGGCAAGCAGTTCAACATCAATTTTACATTTGAAGTCATGCAAAATGTATTTCCATATTAGCCATGCTGCAAAAGAAAACAAACTAAAAAGGGAGAAAAAGCAAAAGAAAGTATGTTCCAGTCTGCATTCAAAGTTCATAAGTTCTCTCTTTGGAGATGGATAGCATTTTTTGTCATAGGTCCTTTGGAATTATCTTGGATTATTATCTTGTTCAGAGTAGCTAACTCTTTCATAGTTGATCATCATTATTATATTGCTCTTACTGTATACAGTGTTTTCCTGGTTCTGCTTACTTTACTTTGTATGAGTTCATTTAAATCTTCCCAGGCTTTTCTGGAACCATTCTGCTTATCACAGTAGTATTCCATCATAATCGTATACCACAGCTTGTTCAGTCTTTCCCCTCAATTTCTAATTCTTTGCCACTACACAAAAAAGCTACTTATAAATATTTTGATTAGGATACAGACCTAGTAGTGGTATTGCAGGGCCAAAGAGTAATTGTTTTCCAGAATGATTGGAGAGTCCTGAATATTTTTATCCTCATATTGCCTTACAGCCTGCTGTATATATCAGATATATAACTTAAGTCTAAACTTAATCCTGATCCTCTCCCAGTAATCTTGGTTTCACATCCATATAGCACTGCCATATTGTTTTACAAGCATTTGCCCACCAAGTATTGCCCATCTCTATTAAAATTTAAATGTTTCCTGAGAAAAAATATTCTCCCTCTTCATACTTTCATTTAACACCTTAGCACTGATTATTTAAAGCACCATGGATATAAGTAGATTTAAGTAGATAAGGGAAATAAGAAAAGCAAGTCATTTCTACAATTCAGTAAGCTTAAAAAGCGCTTTCTTCACAACGGCACTATGTTAGGAAGTATGCCTTCCGTTAATACAGATTATTACAGTTGCCTGCTGGCTGGTCTCCCTGCCTCAAGGCTTTTCTCACTTCATTCCGTACTGTCAGATTAATCTTATACAGTGCAGGTCCGACCATATTACCTCTTCCCCCCAACATTCAGTAAAATCCATTAGCCCCTTCTTACCTCTAGAGTCAAATATATCCTCTGTTTGGCATTCAAATACCTTCATATTCCTGGCCTTTCTTAATTTTCCTTTCTTACATTTTAACCCCACATACTTTTCAGTCCAGCGACACTGGCTTCCTAACTATTCCCGTCTCTAGACACTTTCTCTTGATTCCAGGCATTTTCACTGGCTGTCTCCCTTGCCGGAAACACTCTCCGTCCTCCTCACCACTTCCTACTTTTGCTATCTACTCCTAATTTATCCTGTGTGTATGTAGTTTGTATGTATTTGCTTGCATACTGTTTTCCCCATTTCTTCTTGAGACTGGTTTTGGTTTGTTTATTTGTTTTTTGCCTTTCTTTGAATCCTTAGCACTTAGCACAATCCCTGGCACGTAAGTACGTTATGCATTAAAGTATATTAACTCTGAGATCCTTTCTTGCTTTAAGATTTCATGTTTCTCAGTGTTATGAGCAGGGGTTCATGATTGCTATCATGATGACCATTTAAAAATCTCCAATTTTCCTAAAACACAGTTCTGATCATGTCATTCTTCCCACCACCTCCACCTCACCCCCACTGCCAACTGTATTTTAGGAAAATCATCCTAGTGACTGAATCAGGAATGTATTGGCATGGGGAGAGACTTGAAGTAAGCAGAGCCAACAGCAGGCTATAACAGTAATTAAGGCCTGAACTGATGAGGGTCTCTATCAGGGTAGTAGCAGTCTCAGTATATTCAAGAGATGTTGCAAAGGTGAAGTCAAGTAGGCCTTAGCAGCAGCTTGGATGTGAGGGAGGTGACAGATAGTGAGGAATCCCAGATGATTCCTTGGTTGTAATTTGAGGGACTAGGAGAATGGTGTTGCCTCAACTACAGTAATAAGGAAGGTAGGAGAGGGGAGGGTATAGGGGGAAGATAATGAGTTCAGTTTTGAACATGTTGGATTTAAGATGTCTGTTGGACATCTAGTTCAAGATGTCTGAAAGGCCCTTGGAGATGTGAGTTAGGAAGTCAGCAGAGAGATTGGGGCATGATAGGTAGATTTGAGAATTGCTAGTGTAGAGATGGTATGGGAATGCTTATGAGCAATAGGGAAGGAACCAGGAGAGAGAGAGAGAGAGAGAAAGAGAGAGCAATAAAAATAAAGAAGAGTAGGGATAAAACAGTGGTCCTCCTGGGACAGTAAGATATGAGAAAAATCCCAGGTTGAGGTTTGGTCCCTGTGAACAGTAAACACTTCTAGGCTAGGTCCACTGTAACAGTAATTGGCAAGCCCTGGGGTTGGCTGGGTTGAGAGGCTGACTTGGCCTCAGCCACAGGAACTTTTACTACTAGGAAAGTGAGGGGAGTTGGTCATCTGAGCTGGGGAAGAAGGAGAGTACTACCTCTGCTGACAAGGAACGCCAGACCCAGCTGTGCTGTGGAGACATAGCTAAGGACAGGAAGGAACCAGCACGTGCCTAGTGAGAGAAGAAGCAGTGGCATGGGATGCTGCTGACTGGGTACTTATAGGAGTCTGGAGGTCTTCGTTTAGGTTCCAGGCCGAGGGGAGAACTGAAGGAGGATCTGAGGACAGAGGCACCACTCCCAATTCCCCAGGGCTAGAAGTGATTACAAAAACTAAGCTGCTACAAGTTAAAAAAAAAAAAAGTAAACAAGCAAAGGAGAAAGACTCCAAGCATAGAGATTACTGTGGGAATAGAAAAGAGCAGAGGTCATCTTCAGAGGAGGATACTAAGCAAAGAAATCCTCTTCTACTTCAAGAGTAATGTCAAAAAGTCATCTGCCCAAAAAGAATTCATAGAAGAACTTAAAAAATGGCTTTAAAAATCAAATGATAGAGATTGAGGAAAAACTAAAAACAAGATGATGAAAAGAAAGTCAGCCAGTTAGAAAAAGAGATCCCAAATCTTGGACAGGGGGAAGCAAGTGAAGTTATAAGAGATCAGAAATAATAAAACAAAGTATAAAGAATGATAAATAGAAGAGAATATGAAATATCTTATAAGGAAAACAACTGATCTGGAAAAAAGATTGAGAAAACAAGAATAATTAGACTTTCTGAAAGCTATGATCAAATAAAAGAATCTTGATACAAAACACAAGAAATAATTCAAGAAAATTCTCCTGAAGCATTAGAACAAGAGGGAAAAGTAAAAATAGAAAAAAAAATCCACCAATTACCACCTGTAAAATCTGTACAGGGGAAACTGACAAGAATATTATAGTGAAATTCCAGAACTCCCAGCTCAAGGATAAAGTATTACCAGCAACAATAACAAAAAAAAGGGGGGGGGGCGCTGGGTGACAGTGAATAGAGCACCAGCCCTGGAGTCAGGAGGACCTGGGTTCAAATCTGGCCTCAGACACCTAACACAAGCTGTGTGACCTTGAGCAAGTCACTTTACCCTAATTGCCCTGACTTCCCTCCTCCAAAAAGAAAAATAAAAGGCCAAGGGGATAGGGAAGAGGAAGAAGGTAAGGGAGGGATCTTTAGGGAGGGAGGATGAGAGAATAGGTTAAAGGGGAGTATAGAAGGGTGTTTAATGGGAATGGGAAGATAAGGGAGGGATGCTTGGAGTGTGAGTAAGGTTAAGTAATAGCAGGGCAAGGTAGTGGGTAGAAATAAAGTAGAGAAGTCAGGAGGGATAAGAAATAAGATACACACAAACAAAAATATCAGGAGTAGAGTTTGTTAAGGAAAAAGGAGTAGGGATGGTAATCATGATCTTGGACAAAGTTGAGGTTAAAAAAGATTATTCAAAAAAGAAAAACAGAGAAATTACACTATGTGTCAGCCATATTAATCAATGTTGTTTGGACTATTTAAAACAAAAGTATGTGGTGGGAGTATTACTATGATATAGGAAATGATGAGTTGGTGGAAAAATATGGAAAGACTTGAACTTCTGAAGGAAGATATTATCCACCTAGGAAAGAGAGGATAAATAAATGTTGTATGGTCTTAAATAGATGCATATGAATGTATATGTCTATATATAACTGATGATTGGTATCTAAGGATATCTGTATGTATATATAGGTGTATGTGCATTTACATAAATACGTAATCTTTGCGTGTGTATGTCTATATATGTATGTGTATGCATACACACATATCCACACTTAATTGTAGCCATCTGCACAGAAAAGAACAAAAGAAAACTTGGAAGCAAAGAAAAGATAACTCTTAATATGATATGCAGTATTTATTATATAGGCTTTCTTGAAATGGAAATTTATTGCTGTACATTTTTAATCCTCTCCTGATTTACCCAGCCTGTTAACAGTTGTACATAGTTTTTAGTTATGTTACTTTTATTTCCACTTTTTTTTCTTTAGAAACCTGAACTCCAGAGTTGAAAGGAGCCAGAGTTGTAATGACACAGCTCAGGACAGAGCAAAAAGCAGAATTCGATCGATTCCCACCAATAAAGCAAAGGTACCATTTTGAGAGACCTTAGGGAATCCATCTTCTTGTTTCATTACTTTTTTTTTTTAAACACAGGTCACTTCTGGATATGACTACTGATTTGCTATCTCTTTTGAATGAATGTAGCAACTAAAATCTAGTTGAGTATGAACTTTTCTAAATGCAGGAAGTAGACTAGAAAAAGACAAAATATGTCTCGGTCATATTAGCTTTGGTGGGGATCCCAGCAGACGACTGAGGAAAAAACAGTGAGTCTGATGGACTGATAGGTAGATGGAATTAGGACCAATTGATGAACATTTGTCAAAGATAATCTTGTTAACATGGTGTGCCTTCTTAAACCAGGACTTCTTTGGTGCTTTTGTCTCAGAACCCTTTGAAAATATCCTATAATTCTGGGGTCTCTATGACTTTCTATCTAACCTTCTACTACACAGACTTCAGAGTTCTGTGGTTCTGTTCTCTCCCTTAATAACACTAATGATCTTAAAGGATGAGAAGGAAGGTATCAAAAACAGAAGAGAGTAGATCATTATCTCTCCAGTTCAGATTCTTTCATCATCACTTTTTTTCTTACAGTTTCTTATACTTCAGCTTCCACAGGATTCCTCAGAGATTCTAACTTGGTTGAGAAATACCCTTCCAATCCAGACATAACTGCTTGGTGCCACTTCTGCTTAACCTGCCAAATCTTGAAGTGGACCCTGTGGGTAAAAGTTGGGGGCTGACTTAGCAGGTATTTGGGACTGGAACTGTATGGTATAGTAGAAAGAACCCTGACTTTGGAGTCAGAGGACTTGGTTTTAAATCCTGTTTCAGATGCTTACTATCTGCGTGATTAAATCACTTCAGCTCCATGAACCTCAGCTTCTTCAGTTGTAAAATGTAGTGGTTGGACTAGATGATCTGTGAGGTCCCTAAATATATGATCTTATAAGCCTAAATATATAGAATTTAGTAGGTGTAGAACCAGAGCGATTATCTTTAGACTTCACTTTATAGAAGAAGAAACATGGAGATTAAGTGACTTGATCAAGGTCATGTATGCTAGTATTTCTTAGGTAGAAAAGGTCTTGTACATAAACAGACGAATTCACTAGAGACCAGGGTTAGTGGGATGGGAGGAGGCTGAGCTGAAGCCAAAGAGAATCAGATAGGAGAAGGCCATGGTATAGATGGGGGAAGCAGAATGAAGGGATATCTTTAGCTGCATGAAGAGAATTAATGAGGGGTAGGCAGTAGGGAGAGCAGTATGAGGGACAAGTGAGTAGACCAGGTCTAGTATGGGGATAGGATGACCAAAGACCATGAAAGAGGGGAATATAGGAAGATGGAAGGAGCAGGATGAGAAAGAAAATAATGAGACCACATAGAAGGAGCAAAAGAAGGGGAGTCAGAGGGTAGGTGACAACCCAGCAACTGGTGCCCAACAACTAGTACCAGGTCCCAGTTTAAATTGAACCCCTTGGGACTGTAATTATTGAAGGCTATTTCATCTTTCTGCACTCTAGGGTGTTATGGATTCTCCAGGATCCATAGAGATGAGGATATCTTATTACATACTGATCAAGAGACCAGAATTACTAGTCTTCAGAGTTCCCCAAGATATGCTTTGGTACAAATCAGGGATTCTTAACCTGAGGACTGTGGACTTCAAACAAACACAAAGCTGTGATATTTGTATTTCGTTATAATAAATTTCTTTTGTAATCCTATGTATTTTATTTAATTCATTTGAAGACATTTAAACATCCATATGGAGAAATAATCCATAAGTCTTATCAGATTGCCTGAAGGATCTGTGACACAAAAGAGGTTAAGGTTATTTAGATTTATTCTTTAGATTATTAACTACAGATACCTTTTCTACACATGACTATATACTTAAAAAATCTTCTGATCTTATTTCTAGGTCACAGCAGTGACTCCAGCATCCAACCCCATTGTTGGTGTTCTCTTGTCAACCCAAAACAACCGCTGCCTCTCAGCCCCTGATCTCACTGTGGAAAAACGTCTACCATTCAGCTCCCTCTCATCTCTATCCTCCTTACATAAGCCAGAGCGATCTATTAGTCCTGAGAGCAATGACAGCATCTCAGAAGAACTGAATCATTTCAAACCCATTGTCTGCTCACCGTGCACACCTCCCAAGAGACTCCCTGATGGCAGAGTGCTTAGCCCACTGATCATCAAATCAACACCCAGAAATCTGACCAGAACCTTACAGAAGCAGACCTCTTATGAGGCTAGCCCACGGATTCTCAAGAAGTGGGAACAGATCTTCCAAGAGCGGCAAATCAAAAAGACCTTTTCAAAAGCAACTCTCACTTCCATGCCTTCTGAAACAGGGGAAGACTTCCTCATTCCTGAAGTTGTCCATTCCAGCAAGGACCAACCAGGGCTGGCTTTACATGTGAGACTCTTCAGTGACCAAGTAAGCTCAGATCATCCAACGCTTGTCATCCCAGAGCCGGAATATTTTCCCTCAATTAGTCAAGTGAAAGTAGAAAGAGGAATTGGTAAGAAGAGCAGTGCAAAGATCCTGTTGGAAACTGACTATTCCTCAGAATCCAAAGGGAGAGCAAATGGAGCTCTTTTGGACAGTCAGGGGTTTGAGGGATCTGAAACAAGCACAGACTCTGACCTAGACAAATCATGGATGAGCACTGATAAGAAAGTCACCACAAGGAAAATTATGGCTATTAATACAGCACTGCCTGAGAACAACACACTTGGTGTGGTTCTCAAAACCACAAAAAAGCAACTGAAGACACTGAACCATTTTGAGCTGCCTAATGGCACCTGTGATATGATGGAAGCTCTTAGTGATGCGCCACTCCCTCCCTTGCGTCGTGGCCGGAAAAGGCATTGTAAGACCAAGCACTTAGAGCAGAATGGCTCCTTTAAGAAACTAAGACAAAGTGTAGGGGAAGTGGGTCTGACCCCTGGGGACCCAGTGTTTCAGGAGATGGAGCAGAAGCTACAGCAGGAAGAAGAAGATCGGCAACTGGCGCTTCAGCTCCAGCACATGTTTGACAATGAGAGTAGGACAGTGAGCAGGCGGAAAGGAGGTGCTGATCAGTATCTTCTACGGTCCAGCAGCACTACGGGTGCCAAGTAGCACTTATGAACAATGTTGCCTTTTTCCTAGAGGCCAATAGGTTCAATCAGAGATCCTTGAGTCCACTTCTTTGGTTAGGTTGAGTGATGAAAACACCTTTGATTATGGATCTGAGCCAGGGCCTTATAGTCACAGTCAAAGGGATTCCTTATCCCTGCCCCTCTTCCATGATCAAATCCTTTCAAGTAGGAAGCCCTCTATACTGTAAACAGTCCAGAGGGTGTTTGGGGCCAAAGCTGGCAGGGCCAGATTGGTCTGAGCCTTGGGCTGGCCATTTTCAGGAACCTGTGGCCAGAGTTTGCAATTCCCTCCCTTCCCCATGCCTCCCAACTTCTCTCTCTTTCTCTTTTAAAAATGAGAAAATGGGTTAGCTTTGTGGAAACTATAAGACTAGATCACCTAACCTTTTTCATCCTGGCTTTGTTTAAACCAACCTTGCAGATAGAATGGATACTGTCCTGAACAGTTAATTGATAATTTATTTCTATTTGACCTTGAAACTCATGATTTTAAATTCCCCTTCCTCCTGAGTCATTTCCTTCCCTCCCCCCATCCTCAAAAGTGTATCTTTCTAATATTGTTGTCTCTGGCTAATTCTAAAATATCAGTAGCAAACATTTTTTTAAGCACTACTATATACAGAACTCTTGTCTTTTGATTAGGAAAGATGCAAAGTTTAGATAAATGGTCTTTATCCCTCAGTGACCTTATAATCATGTAGGGCTGGATAAAATGAATTTGTATTCCATTTACACATAAACTGGTGATTTCATAACATCCAGGGAGCAGCAAAGATTAGCTAAGAATCATTCACAATTATTAAGAGTGAGTATGAAAAATATACTGGCCTCATAACTTTCCCAGCCTCCGAGTTACCTGTCTATAAGTTGAGAGCCATTCTCAGAGACTCCCTGGCACTTGGTTCTCTGCAAGGTTGATTTAACTTAGACTTTTAAATAAGAATGCTGTGTCAAAATCAGACAGTAATATTTATTGAGCACTCATTGTGAACTGTTGAAACAAGTTGATTAGGTTATAACCAAGAATTCTGATATTCTGATATGCCCCCTTTAGGGGTCTGTTTTTCTCTGAAGCGCACTGTACTACATCTCCCTCATAGTAGCTGGTATTTCTTCCCTTCAAGACTCACCCAAGCTTAGGGATTAGTGTTCTTTCAGGTCATCTTAGAGGACTTTGTTTTCCCTATATACATACAAAGTGTGACTTCTAAGTAATGTAACTGATGTTTAAAAAGCTAACATGTCCAAACAAATCTTTATCCTCTTCAAAACAGTTCCTTTGGGATGCTGGTATTGTTCAGTATTTTCTGGAACCTTTTTTTGGAAATTGCCTTCATTCTTTGAGAGTGGATTTTATCTTTGGAAATAGTTAAAAGTCATTATGTACAGCTGAATCTGGTAAATAAGATGGATGGTCAAGTTGAATAATCACATGTTCAGATTACATATGAGGTATTACTAGAGAGGAATGAGATTGATGTTTTTAAGTGACTTGAAAATTAACTCAGAAGGTCTCAAGAATCGTGGTAATTTCATTGGAATAAGTGTATAGCCTTCCAAAGGGACTAGGTTTAAGGATATTATTCATTTAGATGGCTAAATTCTGGCATAATAGTTTTTTTTAAATCAGTTTTATTACTTTATGGTCATGCTTTGTATGATTTAGATCCAAATAGTTACTAGTGATATGATGCCTTTTTAAAAGACTACCTGAATGACAGTGTCCATGATGAAATAGAGGTGGTCTAGAAAGGACAGAAAAGTTGGCCCCTCTATCTTCCCTTATAACCCCCAACCCCAGTACACACATATACTTAGAAAAAGCCATCAGTTACTGCCATTAGTATACTTCCAGTCTGCCATTTACAAGTATTAATGGAAGGTTAACTCTGTTGGTAGCAGCAAAGACACACTTATTTTTCTGTTTTATCACTTCTTACTATATGTCCAAGAATCTGAAAACACTTTTCAGTTGGGACTCACTTTTGTTTTAAAAAAAGGAGAAAAAACTAAAAAGATAAAAAGAAAATATTTTTAATAGATAAAGCTATATATTTTCAATATTTCCCTGAATCAACACTCTCATTTTTAGAAATCTCATAGCAATGACAACAGATGATCGTTTTGGCTATAGCTAGCAAAGGTATTTCCTTTTAAGCTAATGCCTCAGGCCCTGGTGTGGCCTCCCAGTCTGGTACTTAGAATGGCATTGGCCATCATCAACGGTTTGGGAAACATAACTGCTGAGGAGAGTTCCCCACATGTAAGTAGAATGATATCACTTGAGGAACAGATTATATTTCCTATATCTGCTTAGCTTTGGGGGTGGGAGGAGGGAGGGGTGGGAACATGGGAAGAACATAACAACCAGAGACCCTGTCTCAGTATTGTCTATATTTTACATCGCTCTCCATCTTTAACAAAAAAAAAAAAAACAAAAAACTCCTTGGAAGCTGAAGCTTGAACTGTTTCCTTTCTGAAACTTATTCCTCATTCACTTGGCTGGTTTATTGTGGATTTGCATCAAAATTGAGTTGCTGGCCTGAAATCTCTTAACAAAATGAAAAACCAGAAAGAAGATGGGGAACTTTGTGAACCAGAAATGAAAAAAGTACACTTCAACAGGAATCTGTTTTTTACAAATCAGCAGGACTCAGCTAATCATGCAAGTTTCCCTCTGCCGTTAACTCTGCTCCTGATTGGGGGTCGGGGATGATTTTGATTAGAAGTCTAGAAAACTGAGACTTGCAGAAGGTGCCTCACTGGCCAAAACTGGGAAGATACTTGGGGAAAGTGCCCATGACCTGTTGATTGTATATGTTGGAAGAAGTCATGTAGAGCCCTGTTGGGCTGTCGTTGAATCAGGCAATTATGTGTTCTGTCACTTGCCCATTCTTTGGTCTCTCTACTTTTCCTTTCCCTAAGCCAGGCAGGCAAACCTGTAAGAAGCAGCGTCATTTTCTTCATACTCTGAGAAGAAAAATTCCTGATACATGCCATCTCCAGATACATGTTAATTGGACCCAAAGGAAAAATGCCCTTCTTTGATTTTTAGCTGCTTAATTGTTATCTAATTGAATCCCAATGACTAAGACAGAAAGCCAACATTTTGCCTGGATGACAAAGTGATGACTGAAGGTTATACTCTAACTTTTGAATGTATTGTGACCAGAGGATTTGTGGATCATCTTAGGGGAAAGTCTGTTCTTTCATAGGAGTGATCCTGAATGGGTCAGTTAAGGACATTATATGGCGCTTTGCACATAGTAGGTGCGCAATAAATATTTGCTTTGATTTTATTTGGAAACTTCTCTTGGTGTTGTAAGTGCTTTTCTCAGTAAAAACTGGACTTTTTCTTCAGATGACTAATAGATATTGTCCAAGTTGCTGAGGATTGCTCCATTAACAGGTCAATTGGTTTCCAGAAATGGAGCAGTAAGATGGCAGCTGCCAGTAAACTCAGGGTAAACAGAATTACAGAAGCACACAGAACCATGTGGGATGTGTGATGATACAGCTGTGGAGAGTCTGCAGAGGAACATGACAAGCAGTGTGAGGCCAGCAACCTGCAATTATAGTCTCAGAGAAGTACTTGAAAGATAACCCCAGAGTTGTGATGCATTTTCAGAGTTTGACAGGTTCAGGTGGCCACATAAACTGAGATGGCAAGGGAGAGAAAACAGCATACTGTTGCATCTTTGGTGTGTACTGTGTTACCATATTTTGGGGCAAGGCAGGGTAGAATAGCTTCCATAACAACAGTGGCATTCTATTCTTATCTTTTCATTATGTCATCTGAATGTGTATAATTCTGTTTTCTTGCTATGGCATTCAACTGTAAGAAATTAGTCTTATTTGTATGTCATCCCAGAAAGTGAAGTATCCAGAGAATAGATATCACAGGTTTCTGTGCATCATTATAGTGAGCTAATTTACCTGGTTTGGTTCAGCAAAATAAGTTACGATAGGAATTGGCTCACATGGAGATCTGGTTCTAAGCTGTCCTAGTTGCCCAGAATCTGAGAATATCTTCTTACATGTAATTTGTCAGTTAAAAGAGCGGTAACTTTGGAATTACGCAAACCTAGGTAGCAGACAGATCTCATCTTGGTTCTGGACAGAACTTCAGAACATAATAGCAGCTTGCATAATATTAACAAAGCAATTTCTGTACATTATTTCATTTGAAGTTCATGATTACCCTGTGAGAGTAGATGCTATAGATATTATTCTCCCATTTTATATGTGAGGAAACAGACTCAGAGACATTAAATGACTGACCGTGGTCATACCTAGTAAGAGTCAGAGGCTGCATTTGACCCCAAGGTTTCCCAGAGTCTAGGTTTTCAAGTCCAACACTGTCCACTTTGACATGCTACTTCTCATAGAATGTTAGAGCTGGAAGGGGATCTTAAAGACACTTTGTTTTACAGATAAGAAAACTGGGGCCTAGAGAGGGGACGTGACTTAATGAATTATAGATCCAGAATGTCAATCACAGTGTTCATTCTCAATTCTTTTTTCCCCATTCTACCTCATTGTCATGCTCAGATTTTGTAACTGGCCTCTTAAAGGAAGAAATTTCCCTTCAATACTGTGTGCTAGTAAAGAGAGGCATTCAAAAAACTTAAGCACTTACCATGTATTCTCTAGGGATAACGGACAAAAATGAAACAGTCTGGTTAATCAAATAAAAAATAAACATTAAGTAGCCACTCCTATGTGCCAGACACCGTTCTAAATACTGGGAATACAAGGAAAGGCAAAAGAAGAGTCCCTGGTCTTAAGGGGTAAACAATGTAATTAGGGGAGACTGCACATAAAAAAAAACAACTATGTACAAACAAGATACATACAGGAGAAATTGCACGGGCTCCAGAGGATAGGCACTAGCATTAATGAAGATTGGGAAAGACTTGTAGAAAGTAGGATTTGAATTTTGATTTGAAGGAAGCCAGGAGGTAGAGGTGAGGAGGTGGAATCCTAGGACTGGGAACAGCCAGTGAAAATGCCTGGAGCAGCAAGGTGGAATGTCTGGTGGAAGAAACGCAGCAAGGAGTGCAGTATCCCTGCCTCACAGTATATGGGAGCAAGTAAGGTGTAAGAAGATGGAAAATATTCAAGGGGCCTTTGAATGCCAAACAGCATTTTCTGTTCTCGGAGGTGATGGGGAACTGCTGGAGTCTGTTGAGTAGGAGCATGACATGGTCAGACTTTTAAGATCTCCTTTAAAACTGAGTGGATGATGGACTGGAGTAAAGAGAAACTTGGGACAAGGGAGACCAATCAGCAAACTATTGCAATAGTCCAGGCATGAGTGGTGGCTGTGTCAGAATAGAGAAGGAAGCATAGATTATGAAGGTGAAATCAATAGGACTTTGCAACAGTCCTATTGCCAGAGGGAGTGTAAGGAAGAGAGTTGAAAGTGACAACTAGTGACTGAGAGTATAATGGTGCCCTAGACAGTAATAGGGAACCGAAGGAGAGTGAAGAAGGCTTTGGAAAGAGGGGACAGGAGATGATGAGTTTCAGTTTATGAGGTATCCAAATCAGGAAGTCCAAAAGGAGATGTAAGACTAGAGGTTAGGGGGTAGACAAATGTGAGAATCATTTGCACATAAGTGATCATAGAATCTATGAGAGCAGCTGAGATTGCCAAATAGTGTAAAGGAATAAGAGAAGAGAGCCCATGACAGAGTCTTGGGGGAATACTCACCATCAGTGACCATAACCTGAATGAAAATTTAGCAAAGGAAATCTGAGAAGTCAGAAATGTACAAGGACCAAGAAAGAGTAGGTAGAATCAAGAAGAGTAATATTGATGGTGTCAGAGGCTATAGAAGTCAAGAAAAATGAAGACTGAGAAAAAAGTGTTTAGGTTTGTCAATTAAGAGGTCATTGGTAAATGTGGAGAGGGCAGTTTCAGTTGAATGATAAAATCGGAAACTAGATTAGCTTGGGTTCCTTTTGCCTTTGGGGAATGTGTGTGTGTGTGTGTGTGTGTGTGTGTGTGTGTATAACTTTAAAGCCCTCTAATTATATTTAGCTTTAGCTAGTACTAAAATGAACTTGCAGTCTTAGAATATATATTACCAGAAAGACAAGTAGGTGGCACAGTGGATAGAACTTTGGACTTGGAGTCTGGAAGATCTGTTCAGATTTGGTCTCAGACACTAGCTGAATGATCCTGGGCAAGTCACTTAACCTTTGCTTCAGTTTTTTCATCTGTAAAAGGGGGAGAATAAAAGCACCTACCTCCCAGGGTGGTTGTGAGGATAAAATGTGATAATATTTGTTAAGCATCTTGTAAATGCCAGCTATTATTACGAGAAACATTCCAGATAGCAAGATAGAAAACAGCACATGGTCAGAAATTGGTTGCAAATAATTGGCTATGCTCTTCACCGTCCTGGTTGCCTTTCTCTGGATGTGATCCATCTTAATCCATGTCCTTCATAAAATGTATTGAGAGCTAAACACAATATTGAGACATGATCTAACCAGTCCCAAGTACAACTGAACATCACTTCCCATATTCTAGACACTATGCCTCTCAATGCAGTTTAAGATCAAATTGTTTGGCTTTTGGTTTTTTGTGGGTTTTTTTGGCCTGACATATTTCACTATTAACTCATTGAATTTTCAGTACACTAAAACTCTCAAATCTTTTTCTGATAATTGCTCTTTATGCTCCCCCCACCTTGTGAAGCTGATTTTTGAAGCCACATGTAATACTTCACATCTCTGTTAAATTTCTTCTTACTATATTTGACTAGTGTTTTAACTTCTCAAGATCTTTTTAATCCTGAATGTTATCTGAAAATTTAATAAGTGTGATATTTTCATCCAAATTACTGATAATTATTTAGCAGCACAGAATCAAGAGTAGAATTCTAAGAAATTTTACTTTATAAAGACCTTTTCAACTTGACATGAAATATTAATGATTCATCTTTGGGTCTGGTCATTGGACCAGTCTTATTATGTAGCCCACAGTTCTTGTCAGTAAGGAGAGCATAAAAGGCTTAGCCAAATACTTTGCTAAGATCTAGATAGGTTATATTTGTAGCATTCTCAGTCTACTAGTTTAGTGATCCGGTAAAAAAAAAAAGCAAAAACAACCCCCACACAAATGAAGTTAGTCCTGTTCTTAATATGTTCCAGATTTTCCCCAGGAATTAAGGTCAGACTGGCTGGCCTTTAGTTTACAGATTCCACTCTCTTCCCAGTTTGTAAGTTGGCAACATTTCCCTAACCTCAGGTCTGTAAGCACCTTGGTTGTTCTTTATAGTCTTTCAAAGATCACATGTAGTAATTACATTTATCCATTCTTTCAGTACCTCCATACCTAGTGACTTGAACTCATTGAGGGCAGCCAGGTATCTCTACTTGATATCAACTACCTATTAGACATTTTTGTCCCAGTCTTCTCTCCCCACCCCCAAAATTATTCTCCTTGGAAAAGAAGCAAAAGTGAAGTAAGAGTTGATTAATTCTAATTTAGTCATCCATTATCAGTAAGCAACGGGCATATCCCTCCTTTGATTATACAATCAAAAAGGTAACTGCTATGGATAAAAAGACAAAAACAGCCCCTCTTAAGGAGCTTGTTTTCTAATGGGGAGACAAAATAGGTTCATATAAGATACAGATAGATGAAAAGTAGCTTAGAGAGGAGGAAGGCTGTATTGGCTGGAGACATTCAGAAAGTCCTGTAGAAGGTGATATTTGAATTGTCTTGAAGGAACTGGGGTTTTTAAGGGACAGAGGTGGGGAAGGAGGGCATTCTAGGCATGAGAGTAGCCAGTTCAAAGACCCGGAAATGGAGTGTTCTTTGTGACACAGACAGCAAGTAAACTAGTGTGTCTGGATCATGGAATACGTGGAGAGGAATAAAGTGCAAAAGGGTCAGGATGGAAAGAGCTTTACATACAAAACAAAAGATTCTATTTGGTGCTCGAAGTACTAACCACTGAAGTTTTTTTTTCTAACTTAAAAAGCCTGAATAGTTTTTGTTGAGCTTAATTCCTTCTCCGTCTTGATTTATGCTGAGAGTAGATGATTTTTGACTGAAGGAAAGGAAAAAAGATGTTTCAGAGAGGATTCCTGCTCAGTAACAGGTTGGACTAAGTAACTCTTGTGCCTTTGAGCTCAAATTCTAGGTTTCTAAGAAGTTACTTGGGGACAGTTAGGTGGCACAGTGGAGAGAGTACCAGACCTGAAGTCAGGAAGACTCATCTTCATGAGTTCAAATCCAGCCTGAGACACTAGTTATGTGACGCTGGGTGAGTCACAACCCTTTTAAGTTCCATAAAATGAGCCGGAGAAGTAAATGACAAACTACTCCAGTATCTTTGCCAAGAAAACCCCTGATGGGGTCATGAAGAGTTGGACATGACTGAAAAACAAGAAGTTATTTAGTAACAAGGAATTCTGCTTACCTGATTTTCTTTTGTTCTCAAATTTTTAAACAAATTAAATGTCATACTTTCCCTCCTGACCTCTTTCCCCATTCCCAACCCCCTAATTTGGAAAAATGTGTTTTGGTTTTTATCAGATTTCTTGAATTTGGGATGGAGAGGAACTTTTGGTTCCCTTTCTACTTGCTGATGTTGTTTCCTTAATGTAAGCGACCAAAATGAGCACTGTGAAAAGGAATTTGAATATCTGTAATTAGAGGAAAATACAACTTTAGAGTTAGAATGAAATTCAGAGCATCCAAAATTAGATCTGCAATTGCCCTTAGAAGACTACCTAATCTCCCACCCTCCCTTCACTTCACAGAGAACAAACAGAGTGTATAAACAGCTGATCACTTTTGTGTGTGTGTGGTCACAGTAGGGGTAAGTTGGCACATCTCCTGACTACTAGTTCATATCATTTCCCACTGTATCAGTAAGTCACTAAGAATCTTACTGTGAGGGTTGGTTGTATCTGCTACCAGTAATGGGCATTGCTATTTTCAGCTCTGTAGAGGAAATCTTGTTATGAAATAGAGCTGGTTGACCTTGTCCAAGAGTGCCAGGTGTACAAAGATGTTTGTTTATACAAACTGTACCAAAGTACATTCTTCAATATTTGTTTTCCTGCTGGGGGATGAACTTGGAGAAACTCTAGAAAAACAAGCTCCTGAAAGCAAACTGATCAAAATACTGAAGACCTGCAGGCTAGCCATGGCAGCTATGATAAGGCTGCCACTACTATGCATGTGGGGACAATGAGAATGGGTCTTTGAGTCTAGTCACACAACCGGTATGTATCAGAGATAGGGTTTGAATCTGAATTTTCCTGGCTTCAGGGATGACTTATCTGGTATTCCACACTTCCTCCCCTGAGCAAGTTACTTTCAGCCTTCAAGCACCTACAGTATACAAAGCACTGGGTTCGGGTGGAGGGATGCAAAGATGAGTATGAGACAAACTCACTGGAGGAGTTTATAATCAATCCAAGAGAGGGAGAACAAGTACATAAATAACCATGCTACGTGGAGGGGAGAAATGCAAAAGAGCTGTGCAAAATGCTATGAGAAATTTGGGAGGGGAGGGGAAGAAGAATCATTTCTCCATTCAATTTAACCAATAATAAGTGCCAACTTTGTATAAGGTACTGTGGGCATTGTACATAAAGAAGCTAAAGTTCCTGCTCTGGAACCTATGTTCTCTTGTGGGTTACAACACATACCTACATACAGTGTGTGGAAAATTGAGGGAAAGAGGGATTAAGGAAGGCTTCATGGGGAAATTGAGCTTACTTGAGCTGAGTCTTGGAAGACTGAGGATTCTGAGTAGCTGGTATTAGGAAGAAAATGCATTCTAGTCTCTGAAAGACAAAGAACTGGGTAGTTTATTCAAACACAGAGACAGTGTCAAGTTTGGGGAATGGATAATTATTCAGTTTGGCCAGAATATAAAATTTATGAAGGGAAGCAATATGAAATAAAAGTAAATGGGAATCAGATTGTATAGGGACTTAAATTCCATATTCAGTGGTTTGTATTGCCCGGCCTAGAGGCAATGGGGAACCACGAAAGCTTTCTTGAGCAAAGAAGGTTTCATGAAGAAGTCCTGAGGGGGATTGGTGGAAGGGAAAGACTTTAACAGTTTGAAGTGGAGAGTGGGGAAGGGCAATGGTAGAAGTCTGGTCCAGTTGTTGGAGACTGTGAGGTAAGGCAGAGAGATCAGAAAAGGCATGATAAAAATGAGATACAAAATAGGCTAGTTTGGATGGGTTGTAGGATTTGTGAAAAGGAAAGAGAATTTAGTCATCTTGTCCAATCCCCTCATTTTAGAATTGAGGAAATAGAGTGTGCAACTGGAGTCAGTTTATAGAAGACTTGAAATGCCAGCCAGGAGTTTATACTTTACAAGTAGTGGGGAGTCCCTTAAGGAAAAGTTCTAAGCAGAGGGCATTGGACATGATGACCTCGAAGGTCCCTTTTAGTTGGAAATCTATCATGACTAGCATGTAGTAGTGTAAAGTTTGCATCAGGCAAACTGAAACAAACAGGCTGCTATTTAGTAAGAAGGTAATAAAATTCTGGCAAGAAGAGATGATGGTCTGAAGTAAGGTAGTTGCAATGGGAGTATAAAGCAAAAGTTAGATGTGAAGAAGGTTATGAGAGCAGAAAGAAGGACTTCTCAACTAGGAGGAAGGAAGTGAAGATAATTCCAAATTTTTGAGCTTGCAATTATGAGATTGGTGACATTAACAAAGATTAGGGACAGGAGTAAATTTAAGGAAGAAGATAAAGAACTCTACCAGTTCTAGCATCAGATGGCTTGGATTCAAATCCTGTCTCTGATGCTTACTACCTTGGCTAAATTACGTAGCTACCATAGGCACCTCAGTTTCCTCATTTGTAAAATGAAAGGTTTGAACTAGATGACCTTGAAACTCATTTCATCCCTGGACCTGTGAACACACCCTACATAGTAGTTCATTTTTAGAACTCTCAAATTTTAGATTACATATCTAGGTCAAAATAGTTCCCACTCCTTTGCATTTCAGTGTTTGCATTCAGTTCTGATCTTTTCATAAGGAATGCTTGGAGACCTCTTTTTCATTCAAAGTCCTTTTCCCCCTCTGTAGATATAATCAGTTTTTTTGGGTAAGTTATTTTTGATTGTAAGCCTTTTTATCATTTGTCTTCCGGAGTATCATATTTCAGGTTCTCTGCTCCTTTATAGTGATGGCTCCTAAATCATGTGATACTGACTGTGACTCTTCAGTACTTGAATTTTTTTCTTTCTGACTAGGCACTGGCAGCATTTTTTTCTTTGGCTTGCAAACTCTGGGTTTTGGCTATCATGTTCCTGGGAGTTTTCATTTGGGGATTTTAGGAAGTCACCAGCAGGTTATATTTCTATGTCACCCTGGTGGAATATCTATGCTGAGTTTTTGTCCTCGTGTCCTTCTGCTTTTAGAGGGTATTGAGCATTTATTATTCCAGAATCTTGGGAACAAATCATGCTGGTTACCTGCAAACTTTCTAGGGAAAAGTCTGATCACTATCCTTCTGATCTGAGCTCTATAAGTTCCTGACCTGAATTTGGGTCTGTCCAACACTCCTAATAGCTTGCCCCTGGTTGGAACTTCCAGTAGATTGCTACTAGACTCAGCCACTGTCAACCAACTGGAAAGTTCTCCTGATTTAGAGCAACAGAACTATGGGTTCCCCCTTGATTATACCTCTGCAAGCTTCAGACTGGATTGGTGGATAGAACTGAGACCCTACTCAGCTCCTAAAGTCAGAGCCACACAGCTTGTTACTGAACTTGTTCTTTGTTCGGTACATAGCCCAAGTCCCTTGACCACTCATCATGGGAATGCTACCCCTAGTTGCAGTTTCCCTTCTCAGTCTTCTCTGGATCTGTGTCCTGGTAATGGGTAGTGAGAGACAGAGCTGCCAATTGGCATCTGTTCTCATATCCTCCATAAATTCAGGGTTTTCCTGTTTGTATCAGAGACCTCTTTTTACCTTGGTGCACTGCCTTAGTGTTCTCTTAGTTCCTGTGTGCTGGAATACTTCTCTCAGCACACCCTTGGCCAGACCCTGCATTCCTACTATGCACAGACCTCTTTTTTTCCCTTTGTTTACCTGGGGTGGAAATGTGACATGATTTTTTTTCTCATATTTCCAGATTAGGACTTGGTCTGCTGTATTTTCTATTTTTTTTTTTAAGGATTCTGTTGGGGGGAGCTGAGATATGCTTCCTTCTACCCTACAATTTATGCTTTAGATCAGAATTTATAGGTGAAAACAGTAGGAAATTTGCAGTATGTTGTAATGAAAAGTATGGTTTGGATTGGAGCCAGGCAACCTGGGTTCAAATGCTGATTCCACTATTATTAAGTACGTAGCAGGACAACCTTTAGAAACCTCTCTCTTTATCTGTAAACTAGGGATAATACTTAGCAATACCTACTTCACAGTGTTGGGACACTCAAATGTGACAAAAAGCATTCATTAAGTCTGGCACATAAACACTGTAACTAAGTCCTAGAAATCCAAAGAAAAAGCACAGAGCTTACATTTTTAAAATATTCTTATTATTCTGAACTTAACAAAAATGAACATTTCCATATATACAGCAAGAACCAAAGAGAATTATATATGAAACCATGAACCTCTGCTTCATACCTCTTTTCAAAAAATATATAAATTCAATGTTTTCAAAGCTGTTCTATTTTGTGCTTCTCTTCAGACTTCTTTCCATTCTCTTCTAAACACTTAAAAATAACTTATTATTTTTATTTTTCAGGTAACAAGTATTTATGCATATTTGATGCATTTTTGCATATGCATTTTGCACTGCGTTTCATTGAGCAAATTTGAAAAATTAAAAGACTCAAAAACAAATCCTTTAATATAACATTAAACAAAAAAGATCTCCACATTAGTAATGTCTGAAAATATTTGTCTCTTTCTGAAATTTAAGACTGTCACCTCTTTGTGGGGAGGTGAGTGGCATGTTTCATCTTCATTCTTTGAATTCATTCATGGTTTGTCATTATGTTAATCAGAGTTCTATCATACTCTATAAACTGTTCTCCTAATTCTGCACACTTCTCTCTGTACCAGTATGTAAAGATCTTCCCAGGTTCCTCTGAAGTTGTCCATTTTATCATTTCATATGGCACAAGAATATTCCATTACATTCATATGCCAGAATTTGTTTAGCCATTCCCCAACAGATGAATAGCCCCTTAGTTTCCAATTCTTGGTTACCAGACAGAGAACTTTTATAAATATTTTTTATATATAAATCTTTTTCTTCTTGGATTTCTTTGGGGTTCTGTGCACTTAACATGTTTTAATGACCTATTGACATTTGCAAATGCTCCTTCTCTCACCTATCTCTCCACCTAAAAATAGGGGGAAAACTTTTAACAAATAAACATCACAAGCAAAATAAATCTACACAGTGACCATGGCCCAAAATATCTGTCTCTTTTTCCACTTTGAATAAATTACCTCTCTGTCTTAACATGTTTCATTATCAGACCTTTAGAGACATCGTTGGTTATTGCTTTGATCCAAGTTCTTTAGTGTTTTTGTCCTTGTGTAAATTGTTCTTGTTCTGTTCGTTTTACTCTTCTTCAGTTTATACTTCTTTGGATTCTCTGAAAGTATCTCTTTCATAATTTCTCAGTGCAATAGTATTCTCTTGCATATGTATTCCATCTAGCAAAATTTGTTCAGCTAGTCTCCAGTTGAGGGGGCGGAACCAAGATGGCAGCGTAGAAGCAGCAAAGCACAGCAGCTCCCACACAAACACGCTAAAAACTCATAAAATGGGACTCTAAAACAGATTTTCAAGCTCCAAAACTCTCCAAAAGACAGAAAACGCATCTGTTGCTACAGGCAGCTCAGCAGGTGGGGCTCTTCCCAGCAGTTTGGGAGCTGCGGCCAAAACCCGAGCAGGGTCAGGCCCTGGGGCATCGGCTGGGAAGCCACGTTTATAGGAGAGCAGATCACCTGCACTGGAGGCACAGTTACCACATTTATCAGGCCAGAAGAAAAACAGGCTAAGAGAAAGGTCAGTGGATTTTGCTAAATTTGGGGAAGAGCAGGTCCGGCCAAACTGCTCCCAGGGCAAGGAAGCAGTGGGAGGTGGCTGTGGCAGCAGGAAGCGGCCTCCACTGGGCTGCTTCAGAGCCCTCAGCCTGCAGATAGCAGAGGGGCTGAGGCGATTAATCAGGGCCAAGGGCTCTTGCGTTGAGTGGCCTGGATCTGGATCGTGGTCTTGAGTGGTGGTCCTTGGGTGTGCTTTCAGTGAGCCAAAACTGGGGGGCTGCAGCACCCCACTA